>OZ030390.1:48319221-48662676 GCA_964023965.1 Melinopterus prodromus
CTGCAGTGATACCCGCAAAGGGAGTACCCTAGGCTTCAGCGAAGCTCGGTACTACCAATTTGCCCTGATCCTCTTTATTACTTTTCAAAATTATTAGTGTAATTTTAGTATTTATATGTTGTATCTAAATTATATTATCTAGGTTTCCAATATTTAATGAGATGTATCAGAGATTTTCAATAAATAATAATAATAATAATAATAATAATAAGTTGAAGAGGAGCCTCAGTATTGTTAAACAATTCTCTGATGATATTGGGATGCAATTTGGCTTAGAGAAGTGTGCTAAAATTAGTATTGTCAAAGGCAAAATTGAGAAAACCGCTGACATATGCCTGAATGATCATTCTAGTATTAATGACCTAACAGATAATACTAGATATAAGTATCTGGGAATGGATGAAGCCTTTGGTATTGATGATGAAGGCATGAAGGTGAAGGTTATAGGTGAATACATTAAGCGTGTGAGGAAAATTTTAAAGTCTGGTTTAAATGGAAAGTATAAAATGCAAGCGATAAATGCATATGCAATTCCTATATTTCGATACAGTGTTGGTGTTTTAAACTGGACGAAGAAGGAAATACGCGATTTGGACATTAAAACTAGAAAACAGTTAACATTAAATTTTATGTTTCACCCTAGGTCCGATGTTTGTAGGCTATACCTGCATCGTTTAGATGGAGGTCGTGGTTTGCAGCAATTGGAAAATATTTATGATTTGGAAATGTTAAATTAAGAAATTTTATAAAGGCCAACAAGGAAGATAAAGTTATTAAACAATTAATTAGGGATACTTCTGGTAAGTCAATAATTAGTAAACATAAACTAATTTTAGAAAAATTTCAGGTCGAAGAACTAGAAAATTACGGAAATAAAACTTCGGTGGCGAGTTTAAAGCGGGAAATTAAGTTAGGAATGAATCGGAAAATGAGGGAGGATTATGTTAGTAAGCCAATGCATGGTCAATTTTTAAGAATTGTGGAGGCTGATGGCATTTCAAAGTCTGGGTCTTTATCTTGGCTTTGTCATGGGAACATTAAGGCTGAAACGGAATCCTCTATTGTTGCGGCGCAAGATCAGGCAATTCGTACCAGATATCATGAACAGAAGATTATGAAAGTTGCTCATGATGGGAGTTGTAGATTGTGTCATCAGGCTCCGGAACATGTCTACCACTTATTGGCGGCTTGTCCAGTCTTAGCTGAGTCGCATTACATTGCTAGGCATGATAGGGTGGGAACATATATACATTATAATTTATGTTCCCAACTAGGTTTAGCAATGGATGTGTCTCGGTGGTATGACCACATCCCATCTCCTGTTGTGAGTAATGATCATATTACCATATTATGGAACATGCCTGTTGTCACTGATAGAATACTTGATGCTAATAAGCCAGATATCGTGGTAAAGGATTTCCAGAGGAAGGTGTGCACGTTCATAGAAATCTCGGTACCTGCTGATGCGAATGTTGTAAGGAAGGAGCTTGAAAAACAACTTAAATATAAGGATCTCGCAATAGAAGTTGGACGTATGTGGGGAATGAAAGTGAACATTGTTCCGGTGATTGTAGGTGCATTGGGAGCAGTTAGTCTAAATTATAGTAAGCATGTTAAAGAGTTGCCGTGCAAAATTTCGCCCTGGGAAATTCAAGAAATTGCGCTTTTGGGAAGCGCGAATATTTTGAGGAGAGTTTTATCATAAAGAACCCTAAATTTGCTGCTTAATATTTCATCTTTACCTTCTTTTAATGTATATTGTCTATTAATAAATGTGTGTCTGTGTGTGTGTATGTATGTATGTGTGTGTTTTTAATGACCTTTGCACAAGGCTGCAAGGGTTTTCTGCAGTTTTCCTTTGCTTTGCAAAGAAAAATGAAGAATTTTTCTTTGCAAAGCATAAATGGCCTTGTGTTTTTCCAAATTGGGTAGAGCTGCAGTGATACCCGCAAAGGAGTACCCTAGGCTTCAGCGAAGCTCGGTACTACCAATTTGCCCTGATCCTCTTTATTACTTTTCAAAATTATTAGTGTAATTTTAGTATTTATATGTTGTATCTAAATTATATTATCTAGGTTTCAAATATTTAATGAGATGTATCAGAGATTTTCAATAAATAATAATAATAGAGAAGGAGTATATTGGGAGGTAGTAACATATCTTTTAATATATTTTAGGTTTCAGATTGGTGATAGTGTCAATTTTGACAATTCTAGTTATCCAGGAAGTTGTCAGTAATACGTAATATTTCTACGTTTCTTTGTAGTAAGTGTTATTGTGATACCTAATTATCCTTTGAATTTCAGTTGTAAATAAAGAGGTTACTCATAATATTTATTGTTATTGAGTCCACTTTAGTTTTTTAACAAATGGATTTAAATAACTCAAGAATATTGCGTAACAAATGGTCCATAAATGAATATAAGGAGGTGATTTGGTGTCACTTTTGTTCATTGTTAAGGTTTGGATGTGCCAATCAACGGGAATGCTTTAGATTATGGCGAGAAAGAAACCCAGGTAAAAGAATGGAGTTGACTGCTAATACTTTGGCTTCCCAGAGACGGTGCATTCTAAATAGGAATAAGTTATCAAATATAGAGATAGATAGTATAAGAAGGGAGGTAGAGATTTTTCTAAATCTTGAAAATGATGAAGTGGTTGGAGTTGAAGAATTAGAACCGAACAGCCGTATTGCTGACGATGAGGCGTCTGTTATTGTGGATATTGAGGTAAATGGGATGCCAAATCTGGATAATGATATTGACAATGACGTGCAGCAAAGTCAGTTTTTAATATTGGTACAGGAAGAGTTGCTTACTGCAGGTAATTTTCATAGCCGGGTTAAGCTGCCTTTCATAAGGGAGACTAACAGGGTTAGGGAGTTGATTGCGCAAGCTAATTCTGATCTGGAAATATTTCTCAGAAATAAGCCAGAATTGTCCATTATTGAAATAAATAATTTGTTGTATGCATCTGCCTATGTTATTACTAAGATGGTGAATCCAATATTTACTTCAATACACAATAATAGAATTCGGGAGAACCGTTGGAAGCGTAGACTCCAAAATAATATTGCTAATTGGAGAAAGGACGTTTCCAGGATTTCTGAAATTAGAAGATCAGTTCATTTAACTGAGAGGTTACAACGGTTACGGCAAAACATAATACTAAAATATAGTGTTTTAGGCGAAGAGAAGGATATAGTAGTTATTGAAGAAGAGTTAAAACAGAAAATTCAAGCTAAGGCCCAACGTATCAGAAGAATTGAGAAAAGAATTCGGACTTACAATGATAACAAAAATTTTGAAGAAAATCCTAAAAAATTTTATGGGGGTCTAGGCAAGGACCATATCTGTATCCAGAATTTTCCAAACATGCAGGATGTTACCAACTTTTGGACAGGCATTTGGGGGCAATCTGGCAAGTATAATTCTGAAGCGGAATGGATTAAACGCGAGGAGAGGCGTAATAACCATTATCCAGCAATGGAAGATGTACTTCTCTCCAAAGATGACATCTCAAATGCTTGCAAAAGTTTAGCACTTTGGAAAGCTCCTGGACCAGATAAAATTCCTAATTTTTGGCTTAAAAGGATAACCATTTTGCATGAACATTTGGTAAAATGTTTTAACAATATGGTTAATAATCCGGAACTGATACCGTCGTGGCTGACTGAAGGTGTTACTGTTTTGATTCCCAAAACGGAGAATACAATGGAAGTATCCCAATATAGACCTATTACTTGTTTAAATTGTAGTTATAAATTATTAACTAAAATTTTAGGTACCAAGATTTATGAACATCTGAAAGAAAATAATGTATTGCCCTCTGAGCAGAAAGGTATTTTAAAGGACAGTTATGGATCAAAGGAACTGTTAATAATCAACAAGAAGATTGTTGAAAAGATCAAGAAGTCTCGAGGAAACCTATCCATGGCCTGGATTGATTATAAGAAGGCGTACGATAGTATCCCGCATGAATGGATTATAAAAGCCTTGGAGATATATAGGGTAAACCGAAAAATTATTTTTTTGGTAAACTCATGTATGTCTTTATGGTCTACTAAATTATGCTTGCGGGGAGAAGACTCGTGTGTTTTCTCAGAGCCGATTGATATTAATTGTGGCATATTTCAAGGTGATAGTTTATCTCCATTGCTGTTTTGCATAGGCCTGTTTGCATTGTCTAGGGAATTGAACGAGGATAAAGTTGGTGTGCAGTTATTACCTGGCGAAAAGTTAATTGGTCATTCATTTTATATGGATGACTTGAAACTTTATGCCAAAAATGATGTGCAGTTGAAGAGGAGCCTCAGTATTGTTAAACAATTCTCTGATGATATTGGGATGCAATTTGGCTTAGAGAAGTGTGCTAAAATTAGTATTGTCAAAGGCAAAATTGAGAAAACCGCTGACATATGCCTGAATGATCATTCTAGTATTAATGACCTAACAGATAATACTAGATATAAGTATCTGGGAATGGATGAAGCCTTTGGTATTGATGATGAAGGCATGAAGGTGAAGGTTATAGGTGAATACATTAAGCGTGTGAGGAAAATTTTAAAGTCTGGTTTAAATGGAAAGTATAAAATGCAAGCGATAAATGCATATGCAATTCCTATATTTCGATACAGTGTTCGTGTTTTAAACTGGACGAAGAAGGAAATACGCGATTTGGACATTAAAACTAGAAAACAGTTAACATTAAATTTTATGTTTCACCCTAGGTCCGATGTTTGTAGGCTATACCTGCATCGTTTAGATGGAGGTCGTGGTTTGCAGCAATTGGAAAATATTTATGATTTGGAAATGTTAAATTTAGGAAATTTTATAAAGGCCAACAAGGAAGATAAAGTTATTAAACAATTAATTAGGGATACTTCTGGTAAGTCAATAATTAGTAAACATAAACTAATTTTAGAAAAATTTCAGGTCGAAAAACTAGAAAATTACGGAAATAAAACTTCGGTGGCGAGTTTAAAGCGGGAAATTAAGTTAGGAATGAATCGGAAAATGAGGGAGGATTATGTTAGTAAGCCAATGCATGGTCAATTTTTAACAATTGTGGAGGCTGATGGCATTTCAAAGTCTGGGTCTTTATCTTGGCTTTGTCATGGGAACATTAAGGCTGAAACGGAATCCTCTATTGTTGCGGCGCAAGATCAGGCAATTCGTACCAGATATCATGAACAGAAGATTATGAAAGTTGCTCATGATGGGAGTTGTAGATTGTGTCATCAGGCTCCGGAACATGTCTACCACTTATTGGCGGCTTGTCCAGTCTTAGCTGAGTCGCATTACATTGCTAGGCATGATAGGGTGGGAACATATATACATTATAATTTATGTTCCCAACTAGGTTTAGCAATGGATGTGTCTCGGTGGTATGACCACATCCCATCTCCTGTTGTGAGTAATGCTCATATTACCATATTATGGAACATGCCTGTTGTCACTGATAGAATGCTTGATGCTAATAAGCCAGATATCGTGGTAAAGGATTTCCAGAGGAAGGTGTGCACGTTCATAGAAATCTCGGTACCTGCTGATGCGAATGTTGTAAGGAAGGAGCTTGAAAAACAACTTAAATATAAGGATCTCGCAATAGAAGTTGGACGTGTGGGGAATGAAAGTGAACATTGTTCCGGTGATTGTAGGTGCATTGGGAGCAGTTAGTCTAAATTATAGTAAGCATGTTAAAGAGTTGCCGTGCAAAATTTCGCCCTGGGAAATTCAAGAAATTGCGCTTTTGGGAAGCGCGAATATTTTGAGGAGAGTTTTATCATAAAGAACCCTAAATTTGCTGCTTAATATTTCATCTTTACCTTCTTTTAATGTATATTGTCTATTAATAAATGTGTGTCTGTGTGTGTGTGTATGTATGTATGTGTGTGTTTTTAATGACCTTTGCACAAGGCTGCAAGGGTTTTCTGCAGTTTTCCTTTGCTTTGCAAAGAAAAATGAAATTTTTCTTTGCAAAGCATAAATGGCCTTGTGTTTTTCCAAATTGGGTAGAGCTGCAGTGATACCCGCAAAGGGAGTACCCTAGGCTTCAGCGAAGCTCGGTACTACCAATTTGCCCTGATCCTCTTTATTACTTTTCAAAATTATTAGTGTAATTTTAGTATTTATATGTTGTATCTAAATTATATTATCTAGGTTTCAAATATTTAATGAGATGTATCAGAGATTTTCAATAAATAATAATAATAAGAGAAGGAGTATATTGGGAGGTAGTAACATATCTTTTAATATATTTTAGGTTTCAGATTGGTGATAGTGTCAATTTTGACAATTCTAGTTATCCAGGAAGTTGTCAGTAATACGTAATATTTCTACGTTTCTTTGTAGTAAGTGTTATTGTGATACCTAATTATCCTTTAAATTTCAGTTGTAAATAAAGAGGTTACTCATAATATTTATTGTTATTGAGTCCACTTTAGTTTTTTAACAAATGGATTTAAATAACTCAAGAATATTGCGTAACAAATGGTCCATAAATGAATATAAGGAGGTGATTTGGTGTCACTTTTGTTCATTGTTAAGGTTTGGATGTGCCAATCAACGGGAATGCTTTAGATTATGGCGAGAAAGAAACCCAGGTAAAAGAATGGAGTTGACTGCTAATACTTTGGCTTCCCAGAGACGGTGCATTCTAAATAGGAATAAGTTATCAAATATAGAGATAGATAGTATAAGAAGGGAGGTAGAGATTTTTCTAAATCTTGAAAATGATGAAGTGGTTGGAGTTGAAGAATTAGAACCGAACAGCCGTATTGCTGACGATGAGGCGTCTGTTATTGTGGATATTGAGGTAAATGGGATGCCAAATCTGGATAATGATATTGACAATGACGTGCAGCAAAGTCAGTTTTTAATATTGGTACAGGAAGAGTTGCTTACTGCAGGTAATTTTCATAGCCGGGTTAAGCTGCCTTTCATAAGGGAGACTAACAGGGTTAGGGAGTTGATTGCGCAAGCTAATTCTGATCTGGAAATATTTCTCAGAAATAAGCCAGAATTGTCCATTATTGAAATAAATAATTTGTTGTATGCATCTGCCTATGTTATTACTAAGATGGTGAATCCAAAATTTACTTCAATACACAATAATAGAATTCGGGAGAACCGTTGGAAGCGTAGACTCCAAAATAATATTGCTAATTGGAGAAAGGACGTTTCCAGGATTTCTGAAATTAGAAGATCAGTTCATTTAACTGAGAGGTTACAACGGTTACGGCAAAACATAATACTAAAATATAGTGTTTTAGGCGAAGAGAAGGATATAGTAGTTATTGAAGAAGAGTTAAAACAGAAAATTCAAGCTAAGGCCCAACGTATCAGAAGAATTGAGAAAAGAATTCGGACTTACAATGATAACAAAAATTTTGAAGAAAATCCTAAAAAATTTTATGGGGGTCTAGGCAAGGACAATATCTGTATCCAGAATTTTCCAAACATGCAGGATGTTACCAACTTTTGGACAGGCATTTGGGGGCAATCTGGCAAGTATAATTCTGAAGCGGAATGGATTAAACGCGAGGAGAGGCGTAATAACCATTATCCAGCAATGGAAGATGTACTTCTCTCCAAAGATGACATCTCAAATGCTTGCAAAAGTTTAGCACTTTGGAAAGCTCCTGGACCAGATAAAATTCCTAATTTTTGGCTTAACAGGATAACCATTTTGCATGAACATTTGGTAAAATGTTTTAACAATATGGTTAATAATCCGGAACTGATACCGTCGTGGCTGACTGAAGGTGTTACTGTTCTGATTCCCAAAACGGAGAATACAATGGAAGTATCCCAATATAGACCTATTACTTGTTTAAATTGTAGTTATAAATTATTAACTAAAATTTTAGGTACCAAGATTTATGAACATCTGAAAGAAAATAATGTATTGCCCTCTGAGCAGAAAGGTATTTTAAAGGACAGTTTTGGATCAAAGGAACTGTTAATAATCAACAAGAAGATTGTTGAAAAGATCAAGAAGTCTCGAGGAAACCTATCCATGGCCTGGATTGATTATAAGAAGGCGTACGATAGTATCCCGCATGAATGGATTATAAAAGCCTTGGAGATATATAGGGTAAACCGAAAAATTATTTTTTTGGTAAACTCATGTATGTCTTTATGGTCTACTAAATTATGCTTGCGGGGAGAAGACTCGTGTGTTTTCTCAGAGCCGATTGATATTAATTGTGGCATATTTCAAGGTGATAGTTTATCTCCATTGCTGTTTTGCATAGGCCTGTTTGCATTGTCTAGGGAATTGAACGAGGATAAAGTTGGTGTGCAGTTATTACCTGGCGAAAAGTTAATTGGTCATTCATTTTATATGGATGACTTGAAACTTTATGCCAAAAATGATGTGCAGTTGAAGAGGAGCCTCAGTATTGTTAAACAATTCTCTGATGATATTGGGATGCAATTTGGCTTAGAGAAGTGTGCTAAAATTAGTATTGTCAAAGGCAAAATTGAGAAAACCGCTGACATATGCCTGAATGATCATTCTAGTATTAATGACCTAACAGATAATACTAGATATAAGTATCTGGGAATGGATGAAGCCTTTGGTATTGATGATGAAGGCATGAAGGTGAAGGTTATAGGCGAATACATTAAGCGTGTGAGGAAAATTTTAAAGTCTGGTTTAAATGGAAAGTATAAAATTCAAGCGATAAATGCATATGCAATTCCTATATTTCGATACAGTGTTGGTGTTTTAAACTGGACGAAGAAGGAAATACGCGATTTGGACATTAAAACTAGAAAACAGTTAACATTAAATTTTATGTTTCACCCTAGGTCCGATGTTTGTAGGCTATACCTGCATCGTTGAGATGGAGGTCGTGGTTTGCAGCAATTGGAAAATATTTATGATTTGGAACTGTTAAATTTAGGAAATTTTATAAAGGCCAACAAGGAAGATAAAGTTATTAAACAATTAATTAGGGATACTTCTGGTAAGTCAATAATTAGTAAACATAAACTAATTTTAGAAAAATTTCAGGTCGAAGAACTAGAAAATTACGGAAATAAAACTTCGGTGGCGAGTTTAAAGCGGGAAATTAAGTTACGAATGAATCGGAAAATGAGGGAGGATTATGTTAGTAAGCCAATGCATGGTCAATTTTTAAGAATTGTGGAGGCTGATGGCATTTCAAAGTCTGGGTCTTTATCTTGGCTTTGTCATGGGAACATTAAGGCTGAAACGGAATCCTCTATTGTTGCGGCGCAAGATCAGGTAATTCATACCAGATACCATGAACAGAAGATTATGAAAATTGCTCATGATGGGAGTTGTAGATTGTGTCATCAGGCTCCGGAACATGTCTACCACTTATTGGCGGCTTGTCCAGTCTTAGCTGAGTCGCATTACATTGCTAGGCATGATAGGGTGGGAACATATATACATTATAATTTATGTTCCCAACTAGGTTTAGCAATGGATGTGTCTCGGTGGTATGACCACATCCCATCTCCTGTTGTGAGTAATGATCATATTACCATATTATGGAACATGCCTGTTGTCACTGATAGAATGCTTGATGCTAATAAGCCAGATATCGTGGTAAACGATTTCCAGAGGAAGGTGTGCACGTTCATAGAAATCTCGGTACCTGCTGATGCGAATGTTGTAAGGAAGGAGCTTGAAAAACAACTTAAATATAAGGATCTCGCAATAGAAGTTGGACGTATGTGGGGAATGAAAGTGAACATTGTTCCGGTGATTGTAGGTGCATTGGGAGCAGTTAGTCTAAATTATAGTAAGCATGTTAAAGAGTTGCCGTGCAAAATTTCGCCCTGGGAAATTCAAGAAATTGCGGTTTTGGGAAGCGCGAATATTTTGAGGAGAGTTTTATCATAAAGAACCCTAAATTTGCTGCTTAATATTTCATCTTTACCTTCTTTTAATGTATATTGTCTATTAATAAATGTGTGTCTGTGTGTGTGTGTATGTATGTGTGTGTGTGTGTGTGTGTGTGTGTGTGTGTGTGTGTGTGTGTGTGTGTGTGTGTGTGTGTGTGTGTGTGTGTGTGTGTGTGTGTGTGTGTGTGTTTTTAATGACCTTTGCACAAGGCTGCAAGGGTTTTCTGCAGTTTTCCTTTGCTTTGCAAAGAAAAATGAAATTTTTCTTTGCAAAGCATAAATGGCCTTGTGTTTTTCCAAATTGGGTAGAGCTGCAGTGATACCCGCAAAGGGAGTACCCTAGGCTTCAGCGAAGCTCGGTACTACCAATTTGCCCTGATCCTCTTTATAACTTTTCATAATTATTAGTGTAATTTTAGTATTTATATGTTGTATCTAAATTATATTATCTAGGTTTCCAATATTTAATGAGATGTATCAGAGATTTTCAATAAATAATAATAATAATAATAATAAAGGATACCCATTTTGCATGAACATTTGGTAAAATGTTTTAACAATATGGTTAATAATCCGGAACTGATACCGTCGTGGCTGACTGAAGGTGTTACTGTTTTGATTCCCAAAACGGAGAATACAATGGAAGTATCCCAATATAGACCTATTACTTGTTTAAATTGTAGTTATAAATTATTAACTAAAATTTTAGGTACCAAGATTTATGAACATCTGAAAGAAAATAATGTATTGCCCTCTGAGCAGAAAGGTATTTTAAAGGACAGTTATGGATCAAAGGAACTGTTAATAATCAACAAGAAGATTGTTGAAAAGATCAAGAAGTCTCGAGGAAACCTATCCATGGCCTGGATTGATTATAAGAAGGCGTACGATAGTATCCCGCATGAATGGATTATAAAAGCCTTGGAGATATATAGGGTAAACCGAAAAATTATTTTTTTGGTAAACTCATGTATGTCTTTATGGTCTACTAAATTATGCTTGCAGGGAGAAGACTCGTGTGTTTTCTCAGAGCCGATTGATATTAATTGTGGCATATTTCAAGGTGATAGTTTATCTCCATTGCTGTTTTGCATAGGCCTGTTTGCATTGTCTAGGGAATTGAACGAGGATAAAGTTGGTGTGCAGTTATTACCTGGCGAAAAGTTAATTGGTCATTCATTTTATATGGATGACTTGAAACTTTATGCCAAAAATGATGTGCAGTTGAAGAGGAGCCTCAGTATTGTTAAACAATTCTCTGATGATATTGGGATGCAATTTGGCTTAGAGAAGTGTGCTAAAATTAGTATTGTCAAAGGCAAAATTGAGAAAACCGCTGACATATGCCTGAATGATCATTCTAGTATTAATGACCTAACAGATAATACTAGATATAAGTATCTGGGAATGGATGAAGCCTTTGGTATTGATGAAGAAGGCATGAAGGTGAAGGTTATAGGCGAATACATTAAGCGTGTGAGGAAAATTTTAAAGTCTGGTTTAAATGGAAAGTATAAAATTCAAGCGATAAATGCATATGCAATTCCTATATTTCGATACAGTGTTGGTGTTTTAAACTGGACGAAGAAGGAAATACGCGATTTGGACATTAAAACTAGAAAACAGTTAACATTAAATTTTATTAAATCTTTGTTTTCGCTCCAAGTTATATGCAAGTTGAATTTGTTTAACGGCTTTGGGAGCTGGTTTGCAATAAAATTCCTGCTTTACTTTGTTGCTGACGTTTCGGTTTTATTTTTCACCTTAATCATAGCTAAAACACAATAGGTTAATATAAAAGAGTCAAATAATATAAAAAGTACCTTAAAGTAACATAAAATTACATAATAAACAGTCACACACATGTGTCGACCGACAGACATTCAACGATGAACAATTTTAGAACAACACTGCTTGACAGGCACATATTGGATTCGTTTTTTGAAATAGGGATAGTTGGTTGTCTAACTACACGGATCATGTCAGCAAAATAGAAAATATATTCGAATAGATAGTGCTTAAATTGTCCGTATCAGACCGTAAATTGACAGTATTTTGAGTCATTTTTATATAAATCATTTCCATGATGCAACGCTTTCTATAGTTTGACTCCATCTTGAGAATCTTTGGTGCATCAAAGTTGACTGCGTGGCCACTCGACAGAGCGTGCAATGCAAGAGCTGTTTTTTCCCTTTTATTGTTTTGATTTTCGCAATCATATTTGTGTTGTTTGATTCTGCTTTTGAAATATTGGCCTGTTTGACCCACATACGACATCTCACAACCACCACAATCACCCCGATACACCAACCCGCTCATATCCATGCTGTCCACCTTGTCTTTTACTTTAGAATAAAGATTACCAAGATTCTTCTTATTGTATGTAACAATCTTCACCTTATCTGTCTTCAATGCTGAGACAAGTCTAGCAGTTAAACCCGGTACACTTGGAAGTCTGTAATATTTCCATTCCAGATTCTCCCCACCATTAACCATCATATTTCTGGTATCACCTCTCGCCTCATTAAAAAGCACTCTGTTAATCAAAGTAAAGCAGGAATTTTATTGCAAACCAGCTCCCAAAGCCGTTAAACAAATTCAAATTAAATTTTATGTTTCACCCTAGGTCCGATGTTTGTAGGCTATACCTGCATCGTTTAGATGGAGGTCGTGGTTTGCAGCAATTGGAAAATATTTATGATTTGGAAATGTTAAATTTAGGAAATTTTATAAAGGCCAACAAGGAAGATAAAGTTATTAAACAATTAATTAGGGATACTTCTGGTAAGTCAATAATAAGTAAACATAAACTAATTTTAGAAAAATTTCAGGTCGAAGAACTAGAAAATTACGGAAATAAAACTTCGGTGGCGAGTTTAAAGCGGGAAATTAAGTTACGAATGAATCGGAAAATGAGGGAGGATTATGTTAGTAAGCCAATGCATGGTCAATTTTTAAGAATTGTGGAGGCTGTAGGCATTTCAAAGTCTGGGTCTTTATCTTGGCTTTGTCATGGGAACATTAAGGCTGAAACGGAATCCTCTATTGTTGCGGCGCAAGATCAGGCAATTCGTACCAGATATCATGAACAGAAGATTATGAAAGTTGCTCATGATGGGAGTTGTAGATTGTGTCATCAGGCTCCGGAACATGTCTACCACTTATTGGCGGCTTGTCCAGTCTTAGCTGAGTCGCATTACATTGCTAGGCATGATAGGGTGGGAACATATATACATTATAATTTATGTTCCCAACTAGGTTTAGCAATGGATGTGTCTCGGTGGTATGACCACATCCATCTCCTGTTGTGAGTAATGATCATATTACCATATTATGGAAGATGCCTGTTGTCACTGATAGAATGCTTGATGCTAATAAGCCAGATATCGTGGTAAAGGATTTCCAGAGGAAGGTGTGCACGTTCGTAGAAATCTCGGTACCTGCTGATGCGAATGTTGTAAGGAAGGAGCTTGAAAAACAACTTAAATATAAGGATCTCGCAATAGAAGATGGACGTATGTGGGGAATGAAAGTGAACATTGTTCCGGTGATTGTAGGTGCATTGGGAGCAGTTAGTCTAAATTATAGTAAGCATGTTAAAGAGTTGCCGTGCAAAATTTCGCCCTGGGAAATTCAAGAAATTGCGGTTTTGGGAAGCGCGAATATTTTGAGGAGAGTTTTATCATAAAGAACCCTAAATTTGCTGCTTAATATTTCATCTTTACCTTCTTTTAATGTATATTGTCTATTAATAAATGTGTGTCTGTGTGTGTGTGTATGTATGTGTGTGTGTGTGTTTTTAATGACCTTTGCACAAGGCTGCAAGGGTTTTCTGCAGTTTTCCTTTGCTTTGCAAAGAAAAATGAAATTTTTCTTTGCAAAGCATAAATGGCCTTGTGTTTTTCCAAATTGGGTAGAGCTGCAGTGATACCCGCAAAGGGAGTACCCTAGGCTTCAGCGAAGCTCGGTACTACCAATTTGCCCTGATCCTCTTTATTACTTTTCAAAATTATTAGTGTAATTTTAGTATTTATATGTTGTATCTAAATTATATTATCTAGGTTTCCAATATTTAATGAGATGTATCAGAGATTTTCAATAAATAATAATAATAATAATAATAATAATAATGATGGCATTTCAAAGTCTGGGTCTTTATCTTGGCTTTGTCATGGGAACATTAAGGCTGAAACGGAATCCTCTATTGTTGCGGCGCAAGATCAGGCAATTCGTACCAGATATCATGAACAGAAGATTATGAAAGTTGCTCATGATGGGAGTTGTAGATTGTGTCATCAGGCTCCGGAACATGTCTACCACTTATTGGCGGCTTGTCCAGTCTTAGCTGAGTCGCATTACATTGCTAGGCATGATAGGGTGGGAACATATATACATTATAATTTATGTTCCCAACTATATTTAGCAATGGATGTGTCTCGGTGGTATGACCACATCCCATCTCCTGTTGTGAGTAATGATCATATTACCATATTATGGAACATGCCTGTTGTCACTGATAGAATGCTTGATGCTAATAAGCCAGATATCGTGGTAGAGGATTTCCAGAGGAAGGTGTGCACGTTCATAGAAATCTCGGTACCTGCTGATGCGAATGTTGTAAGGAAGGAGCTTGAAAAACAACTTAAATATAAGGATCTCGCAATAGAAGTTGGACGTATGTGGGGAATGAAAGTCAACATTGTTCCGGTGATTGTAGGTGCATTGGGAGCAGTTAGTCTAAATTATAGTAAGCATGTTAAAGAGTTGCCGTGCAAAATTTCGCCCTGGGAAATTCAAGAAATTGCGGTTTTGGGAAGCGCGAATATTTTGAGGAGAGTTTTATCATAAAGAACCCTAAATTTGCTGCTTAATATTTCATCTTTACCTTCTTTTAATGTATATTGTCTATTAATAAATGTGTGTGTGTGTGTGTTTTTAATGACCTTTGCACAAGGCTGCAAGGGTTTTCTGCAGTTTTCCTTTGCTTTGCAAAGAAAATGAAATTTTTTTTTTGCAAAGCATAAATGGCCTTGTATTTTTCAAAATTGGGTAGAGCTGCAGTGATACCCGCAAAGGGAGTACCCTAGGCTTCAGCGAAGCTCGGTACTTCCAATTTGCTCTGATCCTCTTTATTACATTTCAAAATTATTAGTGTAATTTTAGTATTTATATGTTGTATCTAAATTATATTATCTAGGTTTCAAATATTTAATGAGATGTATCAGAGATTTTCAATAAATAATAATAGCCGTGCCTTGGCACGCAGTGTCAAATCTGACCCCTTGAAAGAAATAGAATTATCTAATAAACGAAGCAGTTTAAAATCAGTTATTGATTTGAATTGCTTTTATAAGTGGACGCCCACCATTTGGAATAGAAGGAGTATATTGGGAGGTAGTTACATATCTTTTAATATATTTTAGGTTTCAGATTGGTGATAGTGTCAATTTTGACAATTCTAGTTATCCAGGAAGTTGTCAGTAATACGTAATATTTCTACGTTTCTTTGTAGTAAGTGTTATTGTGATACCTAATTATCCTTTGAATTTCAGTTGTAAATAAAGAGGTTACTCATAATATTTATTGTTATTGAGTCCACTTTAGTTTTTTAACAAATGGATTTAAATAACTCAAGAATATTGCGTAACAAATGGTCCATAAATGAATATAAGGAGGTGATTTGGTGTCACTTTTGTTCATTGTTAAGGTTTGGATGTGCCAATCAACGGGAATGCTTTAGATTATGGCGAGAAAGAAACCCAGGTAAAAGAATGGAGTTGACTGCTAATACTTTGGCTTCCCAGAGATGGTGCATTCTAAATAGGAATAAGTTATCAAATATAGAGATAGATAGTATAAGAAGGGAGGTAGAGATTTTTCTAAATCTTGAAAATGATGAAGTGGTTGGAGTTGAAGAATTAGAACCGAACAGCCGTATTGCTGATGCTGAGACGTCTGTTATTGTGGATATTGAGGTAAATGGGATGCCAAATCTGGATAATGATATTGACAATGATGTGCAGCAAAGTCAGTTTTTAATATTGGTACAGGAAGAGTTGCTTACTGCAGGTAATTTTCATGACCGGGTTAGGCTGCCTTTCATAAGGGAGACTAACAGGGTTAGGGAGTTGATTGCGCAAGCTAATTCTGATCTGGAAGTATTTCTCAGAAATAAGCCAGAATTGTCCATTATTGACATAAATAATTTGTTGTATTCATCTGCCTATGTTATTACTAAGATGGTGAATCCAAAATTTACATCAATACACAATAATAGAATTCGGGAGAACCGTTGGAAGCGTAGACTCCAAAATAATATTGCTAATTGGAGAAAGGACGTTTCCAGGATTTCAGAAATTAGAAGATCAGTTCATTTAACTGAGAGGTTACAACGGTTACGGCAAAACATAATACTAAAATATAGTGTTTTAGGCGAAGAGAAGGATATACTAGTTATTGAAGAAGAGTTAAAACAGAAAATTCAAGCTAAGGCCCAACGTATCAGAAGAATTGAGAAAAGAATTCGGAATTCGAACAAAAATTTTGAAGAAAATACTAAAAAAATTTATAGGGGTCTAGGCAAGGACAATATCTGTATCCAGAATTTTCCAAACATGCAGGATGTTACCAACTTTTGGACAGGCATTTGGGGGCAATCTGGAAAGTATAATTCGGAAGCGGAATGGATTAGACGCGAGGAGAGGCGTAATAACCATTATCCAGCAATGGAATATGTACTTCTCTCCAAAGATGACATCTCAAATGCTTGCAAAAGTTTAGCACTTTGGAAAGCTCCTGGACCAGATAAAATTCCTAATTTTTGGCTTAAAAGGATAACCATTTTGCATGAACATTTGGTAAAATCTTTTAACAATATGGTTAATAATCCGGAACTGATACCGTCGTGGCTGACTGAAGGTGTTACTGTTTTGATTCCCAAAACGGAGAATACAATGGAAGTATCCCAATATAGACCTATTACTTGTTTAAATTGTAGTTATAAATTATTAACTAAAATTTTAGGTACCAAGATTTATGAACATCTGAAATAAAATAATGTATTGCCCTCTGAGCAGAAAGGTATTTTAAAGGACAGTTATGGGTCAAATGAACTGTTAATAATCAACAAGAAGATTGTTGCAAAGATCAAGAAGACTCGAGGAAACCTATCCATGGCCTGGATTGATTATAAGAAGGCGTACGATAGTATCCCGCATGAATGGATTATAAAAGCCTTGGAGATATATAGGGTAAACCGAAAAATTATTTTTTTGGTAAACTCATGTATGTCTTTATGGTCTACTAAACTGTGCTTGCGGGGAGAAGATTCGTGTGTTTTCTCAGAGCCGATTGATATTAATTGTGGCATATTTCAAGGTGATAGTTTATCTCCATTGCTGTTTTGCATAGGCCTGTTTGCATTGTCTAGGGAATTGAATGAGGATAAAGTTGGTGTGCAGTTATTACCTGGCGAAAAGTTAATTGGTCATTCATTTTATATGGATGACTTGAAACTTTATGCCAAAAATGATGAGCAGTTGAAGAGGAGCCTCAGTATTGTTAAACAATTCTCTGATGATATTGGGATGCAATTTGGCTTAGAGAAGTGTGCCAAAATTAGTATTGTCAAAGGCAAAATTGAGAAAACCGCTGACATATGCCTGAATGATCATTTTAGTATTAATGACCTAACAGATAATACTAGATATAAGTATCTGGGAATGGATGAAGCCTTTGGTATTGATGATGAAGGCATGAAGGTGAAGGTTATAGGCGAATACATTAAGCGTGTGAGGAAAATTTTAAAGTCTGTTTTAAATGGAAAGTATAAAATGCAAGCGATAAATGCATATGGATTCTTCTTATGCATATTATTTTCACATCTAATTACAGATAACTTGGCATTTCGTGTAAAACTCGTAAAACTTGAACACATATGATTATCCTATCTTCTGGATTCAGAAGAAGGCCACTTACTAGACCGTAAGATTTATTTTGTTAGTGTAGTTAACAAATTATTGTTTCATTTCTTACAGTAGAATTAATTATGAAGATCTATTATGTAGAGCAGGGTTGCCGACGACAAAAAGACAACAAACGATATGGGCCAGTTATAACAGCTGCTGTTTACATATCTTACAACGTCTAGTTATACGTCAAGAAAAACAACAAAGGTTTGTAGAAAATAACATCATTTTGATAACTTGTAGATCAATTTTAGGTTTCAAATAGTAACGCTCAAACTTACAATGAAATCATTTCAATATTATTGTGATTTACTTTAACATATAATAATTCTCTTACGACTAGTATTTTCATCTAGCTATAAGTCCGGGGAGCTATCTGAAGGATCCGTTAGGTTTGTTGCCGTAGTCTATGAAATGAGGAGATTAACGGTTAAATGTGCGCGGAACATGAATATTAGATATGGGTGACACGTTCTCCGCACCGCTGCTGATACAGTTTCTCATTTTATGAAGTATTCAGGATGTTTATTTAGTACGTAGATGAATATACAAGACCTTAAACGTTTTCACAATTATTTAACGATTTAGGTTGTATTTGAAAATTATCATTAACTTAACTTGTGTTGATTTTTTGCCTATTTTATTCTAATAAAACTGAAACGGTGTGTTTTTTTGGTTCACAAGGCTAGGTGCTGTGATTGAAAAGCACATAGCCTTGTGAACCCAAAAAACACACCGTTTCAGTTTTATTATCATTAACATTCACTCTACACAAGATTTTTTTTTTAAGCAAATAAACGTTTATTTTATTTCAACATGTTACAATGTACGTCACGGTACACATATATACATATACACATATAGTATGCAATATAACACGCTTGTACTTGTAAGACGCCATGCTGATCAGTGTCTCCCTCGTTCTTCACCTCTGGAATTGGACAGCAGTCCGTTCTAGGGCTAACGGTATTGAGGGTTCCTTTGGTTTGTGTTAGCTCAGTGTGAGTCACCCGGGTGAAAGTTTAAATGGACGATATGGAAACACGTGACGTCATTTTGCTTTGGTTTGCCAACCTACCGTCAGGGGGAGCTTGCGTAAAATTTTCTAACGTGAAGTTAGCCTAACAGTTTGTAACTAGCATCAACTAGCATGTAACTAGATAAATTTCCATAGCTAACCTCTCGTAAGTACGGTCCCGCATCGCCATAACCTAACATAACAAGCGTCATAATCATAGAAAATACGTCGTAATTTGCAATATTTGCAGTGATTTGCAGAGTTGTGCGTATCAGTTCCGTTCAAAGGTATGAATCAAATTACATATTTAATACTCTTGTATAAACTACCACTTGCTTTTAGGATCATTGTTTACACAAAGGGACAAGTGACGGGAAAAGGAAAGGGAGCGGAAGCATGATTAGTTATCGGGTGAGTATATTTTTAAATATTTTCATGAGTTCCATTGTTTATTCATTGTAATGGCATATGTATCTCAGGAACGTAAAAAATTTGCCTGTCTATATCGCAAATGCACCAACCCATATTTATAGCGTTTTGTTTTGGTATAACTCGGGCGCACCAGTGCACAATTTTGTGTTCTGTTAGCTGCGCTCACAGAGTGTTTCGTGTTCTGTTGGAATACCGGTGTAACAGAACCTGCACTCAGTGCATATTTTACTCCACGAGCTCTCGTAGCTCGTGCCGTCCAGTGCTATATCGCTCCAATGCTGTTCGCACTCGCTTGCCCTACGATTGTGAATAATTGCACCAGTGCGATCAAACTGGTGCGCCCGACTTTTACCAAAACAAAACGCTCTCCGCCTCAGATCAAAGCTATAAAAATAAACATTTCTTTAAATTCCCTTAAAAGATAACCAACGATTAAATATTTGGAAAGATCATTATAATATTAACCCAGATAAGGATTGTAAACATTTTCATATTTGTGAAGAACATTTTGACGTGTTCTCTAGTGACAAAGTAGCGGAGCTTGTAAATAAAGTACACTATTTGCTTTATCCATAGCGGAGCTAGTAAATAAAGTACACTATTTGCGTTATCCATATTTAGAAGAATATGGACATAAATAACATTATTTACAAAAATTATTTGCTTATATATATAAAAATACATAAGAGATAAATTACCAAGGAGAAGTTATAGTTCAGGACATAATGAAAAAGTTAAGAAGATTTAAAAAAACAAATTAAATTAATTTCATTTTGACCCTTAATAATATTAAGGTTTTTAAACTGAGACAAATGTAGTTTTGAACAAATACTGCTTCTGTTTTCTTTTGTTTTAGATGTCTGCTGCTGGGATCATGGATGTGAGAAATGTACCTTATGTATTGATTATTTATTATTGTAAGATTTTATATTATTATTTTATCTGTAGAGTATACAGAATATTTTATTTATTTTACTATATTATGTATTTTGTATTTATTTCATGATAATAATAAATAATACACTAAATTGTTTCTTGTTTTATTTCAAAACTTGTGTAGTAAGTGTTTTATGGTTTTAAATTGCTTGTTTAGTACTAAAAAACAAAAATAGAATAAAATTTAAAATTATTAGGTATGGTACGTATGTATAGCACACGTTCAAATTTCCCGCATTTTTGCCTCGAGCGCACCCTGACGGTAGGTTGCTCAGTTAATGTTAATCTATCTGTCTCTCTCTTTTCGTGTTGCGATATTTTAACATGAAGTTAGCATTTCTAACTATACTCTATTTTCTTTGGTGTGAGTGTAGCCCGCTTGTCGCGTTCCCTCACGTTCCCTGCCGTAGCAATAATTTCCTAGTGCTGATTTTGAAGCTAGTATATGATAATTGTTTTATGTAGTCTGGCAGTGAGTTGTACATCGCTACCTCGCTAGTCTTCAAAGTTGGTGCACACCGTTTGGTCCGATATTTCTGTGGTCTAATGTGTGTCATTGCTCTCGTTCTGTGACTATTTATTTCGTCTGCTTTTGTAAGCCGTATCTTTGTTTTTATGCTTTTCTTTTGCAGTTTGTACATTAGTAGTAGTTTGTTTAGTCTAATTCTCTGAACCACCGAGAGTTCATTCGTTTGCTTGTGCACCTCTGTTGTTGGTGTGTTTCTATCGATGTTGTATAGCATTTTTAATATCTTGTTCTGTTGTCGTTGTAGCTTATCCAGATTACCGTTCGTCGTGTTGCCCCATATGTTTATTAAGTAGCTTATGTTGGAGGTATAGAGGCTGTTGTATAGTGATATCTTCAGGTAGTTAGGTATTATGGCTCTTATTTTGTGGAGTGCAGCTATCGTTCTTGCGTTCTTCTTTATCAAGTTGTTGACATGTGTGTTCGAGGATAGATTGTCCTGTATAGTTATTCCGAGGTACTTAACTTCTTGTTTTTGTTGTATTGTTGTTCCATTCATTTTTATTTCTATGTGTGCTTTCTCCTTTTTGTTTGAGAAAATTGTATATACTCTTTTTCATTTATAGTCAGTAAGCTGGTCCTAAACCATTCCTCCAATTTTGGTAGATCTTCATCGATGTTTTGCTGTAGTCGTTGCTTTGTTTTTGCCGAATATAAGATGCAAGTATCGTCGGCATACATATATACTGATCCATTTAATGGTAAGATCAGGAGGTCGTTTGTATATAAGACAAACATAGTAGAAGGTAGTATTTCTCCTTGCGGGGTGCCGTAGTCGGAGAATTTTATGTCGCTGTATTGTTGTTCTAGTCTTGTTACTTGTGGCCGATCGTTTACATAAGTTTTGAGAATATTGTGGAATTTATCTTTAATGCCTAATGTCTGTAGTTTATCCATAAGTTTAGTTTTTGAAATTGTATCGAAAGCCTTTTTTTGGTCAATAAACAGGCATAATACAAGATCTCTATTATCTATTCTCACCTTAATGTCGTTTGTCAGGTCAAGTACTGCAGATGTTGTGCCGGATTTTTTTTGGAAAGCATATTGCTGTTTATGTATTATGTTGTTGGATTTTATGTGTTCATGTAGTCTTTTATGTATTATTTTTTCTAGAATTTTGCTGAAGCTTGTTGTCAGTGCTATCGGTCTGTAATTTTCAACGTTGTCTCTTTCTCCCCCATTATGTATTGGTCTAATAATTGTTTTCTTTAAATAACTTGGAAATGTGCCTTCTAGTAGTGCCGCATTCGATAGTTTAGTAATAACAGGGGTTAGTAATGTTTTATTCTCTTTAATAAGGTTTGTTGTTATGTTATCAAATCCGGGTGATATGTTGTGCTTCAATTCTTTAATTATTTCGGTCATTTCCCTTTCGTTTGTTGCATACAAGTCTGCGTCTGGGTACATCAAGTTGTTGTGCGTTATTTGTTGTTGTTTTGGGTTTTGTGTGGATATATTGTCTGATGTCGAGAGATTGAATGATTACTTTGTAACATCATTGCCCTGTTTGTCGAATATTAATGTGGATGATACGTTGAGGCACTATGCGTCCGGGTTGGTACCGTCGGTCACACATGAGATGGTTTTGAGAACTGTTGATGAAGGCATTGTTTCACGAATCGTGAACTCCATAAAAAGTAATTTAGTTGGTACGGATGGGTTATCGATAAGAATAATAAAATGTTGTTGCCCGTATTTATTAAAATTTTTAACACATTTAATCAACTGCTGTATACGGCAATCCGTATTCCTTCGAGCTGGAAGTGCGCGGTTGTTCATCCAATTCCAAAGTGTGGTAAGCCTCAACAGCTTACTGACCTACGACCAATCAGTATACTGCCCGGTTTGTCTTAGATATTGGAAAAAATCGTGAACTCACAGCTAAAGGAGCATTTAGAAAACAATAAAATATTACCACCTTTGCAGTCCGGTTTCAGATCTGGATATAGTTGCAGTACTGCGCTATTATCTGTGACGGACGACATCGTTCGTGCCACTGACGGGGGGCTTATGACGGTGCTGGTGCTGCTGGACTACTCCAAAGCATTTGATACCGTAGATCACAAAATACTATTGAACATTTTAAGACACATAGGGCTTCACCCATATATCTATAAACTAGGAATATAGTCAGCTACCGACCCTAGCAATAAGTGGAAACAGACGCAAGGACTGTGAGACAGAATGACTATTTTCTGTCTCTTAATCTGAAAAGTCGTTACTGCGCGTGCCTCAAATACGAATCGCGGTGTATTCAAATGATCGCGCGTATTTTTTTCAAATTCAAATATCAGTGTCTTAGTGTTTTAAATCAACGAAACCTTATGCAAATGTGTAAAGTTGCACTTTTGTGTAAAATTAATATAAATGTGCAGAAAAGCGGACGGATTTAAAGTAATCTATTGCAACTTCAGCATTTATTTAATGCAGAATATTTGTATTTATCTAAGATTCATGATCAATAGAAATTGAATATTTATTGTTAAAGAGGAGTTTTTCGACTGTGATGTGTTCGGAATAGGTTGAAATGAATAGTCGAATTTATTGTAAATTTCGTAAAGTACTTACCATATTTTTGCTGTTGAAACTTGATATGCTTAAATAAGAGCCACATGAAAAAGGTATAAATAAAAAAACAGCGTTAATTTAATGTTTATTGATGTTTGAACAATATTAACCTATGATATTTTGATCTAATATATTCATTTTTGCTAGATGCCAGCTTGCATTCGTGAAACAAACGAATATTTAAATATTTTTCAATAATCAATTTAACCATTTGTGTAACATGGTTATCCAAGTAATCTTGGGTTTGGATATGTTCTATTAAGTGAACATCATTAAATACAATGGATGAACATCTACGAGTTATATCATTTATCAAAACATTTTTAATATTTGACATAAATATTTTATTAATATTCTCCCGGAAAACCCCCTCTGCAATTTTACAAATTGTGATGACATCTTTGGAAGGGTAAACAAATCTTCCTTCATCTTTCATTTTTATCAACGTCCATTTTGTATTGCCTACTAAATATGGTTTGCAAATATTACACATTTTTAGCGACAAAAGTTTTTTTACAACAAATCCGCTGATGTATTCGATTACGTTTTCTACATAAGCATTTAATTTCCACATTGTTTTTAAATAATCATGATCGAATTCATCAGCAGGTATGTTTTCACAGTCTTCAACTAAAGGTTAAACATAACTTGATAGACGATCAAGTTATGTGAAGATACATGTAATATATCCAATCCATCTGCTAAACAGTTTGAATTGTCAAATAATTTAATTTCATTTCGAATTAGCAAGCGTTTATACGCACTTTCAAATTGTTTGGCATTTGGATTGTTATTAAAACCACCACGACTCCTTACTGCACTAAAGAAAGTTTCAAGAAAATCCTGGCTTAATTTAAATGTTAAAAGGTAGTCCATGGTATCATTAACATCAGTGAAATGATGAAAAATGTTTGTTAGGTTAATTATAAACCCTAAAAAACCAATTTTACGACAACCTTGCAAAAGTTTAACCCCATGTGGATCTTTCAGACCTTCAATATAAGAAATAAAACTATTAGCTTCTTCTTTTAAACGATGGAATGTGTTCTTATCGATGGGTACGTTAAATTTAGTATGTTTAGCAAACTTATTCCTGCAGTTTAACATGTCAAAAATATTATTGAACATTTCACAAAACTGAGCGGTGCCTTCGCAGTCATTAAAGATAACAGGTGAATATTTACTGTGTTTTAAATATAACAATGCATTTGAAACACTTTTGCTCAGTGTTTGTGCAGCTATTCTAACATTCATTCGGTTATTTTGAAACTGTATGTGTTTGTTAGTAACTTTTGTTGCTAAGTGCAATCCTTCCTTTAATTGAATGTTATTTAATTCTGTTATGTGTAGCCAATTTATTTTCTTATTGTCAGAATCTATAATTATTCCTTTATCCCCTAGTGTGTTTCTCACTAACTTGATCATATGGCAAGCATCAAAATATATATATATATTTTCGTTTTTGTTATGGGATGTACAATCCACGGCTTAAAATTAGCTGTACCAAAATTAAAATTTGCTCCCATGTTCTGGCACATGCTTAAGTTAACTGATGCCCCATCAAAAGTGATAGAGTTTAATTGCGCGCCAGTTTCAAATATTAGTTCAAGGCATGTTTTTAATATGTTTGCCCTCTCCGATCCTGTTAGGCCTTTAATGAGGAAATAGGCCACAGGTACCTTCCATCCACTATTAATGCACACCACCATGAAAACTAATGCATTTTTCGCTAATGTTACATTGTCATTATCTTGTTCAATATTTGTTCCCAGGTCTATTCCACCGTAAAATAAATTTTTATCATATATTCTCTGCTCTCGGATTGACATCTCATCGATAACTAAATTTAGTATGACTGGTTTTGATTTGGCTTGTAGACCAATCGCAGTGAACGCCTCCGCCGTGAAGCCTGGTTTTCCGTCAATCACACTATACCAAGCGCGAAGAGTTGACGGATGCGGTAGCAAATTAAGCCATGTCTTTCTAACATAATTATATGCCTTGGCTGAATAAAATTGTAACGTTAGGGCAAATCCTCGCAGTGCAGGTGTATATCGTCTTCTTTTCTTTGTTTGCAATTTCCTGCCAATCAATTGCTTCATGCTGTCTGGCAACATATCCTACAATAATACAATTTATACTGTCAAAGACGTCATCCAAGTTACAAAGTAATCAATCAAATAAAAATTACAACCCACCCTTACATTGTTAAGAAATGTTGCTTACTCATTCAGACAGCTCTTTTGTGGCTACATTTTAAGTTAACAAGTTTTTAATATTTTTTATAATTATTTAATACATTTTCTTTATGTATTTATTGCGATATGCAATAATTGTTATATTATATATATAATATAATTAAACATTAAATGCAGTTACATTCCATGTTGAGTTTACAGTCCGGCTTGTTAAAGGCATGTGTCTTAAAAAACAGTTGAACATTTCACTAATCATGTGCACATGTATAATCATGTCAAAATTAAAGCACCACTAAAAATTGGCCCTGTGTATTATTCATGTCCTAACTTTAGAACATATGTGATAAATATAGTAATCATAAAAAGTCATAGTAAGTCAACGTTAAAAAATTTAAAAAGAATAAATTTAGGCCCAACAAACATCTGTGATCAGTAACAGATGGGGCAAATAACAACGGAAAAGGTCGCTATTGTTTCTCCTGATTACTATTGTTAAATTATTGTTATTACAGTTAATGTTATCAAAAAGTCCTGATGTGATCACATTAAGGGTGCTGAAACGCGTGCGGAACGCACCCGCAAATTGTATGTAAACTGTAACGTCTTCGTACCTTTCTTTTAATTTTGCTTTTAAATTTGAGATTTTTTGCACTGAAAGGGTATTAATTGAATGTAGCTACAGCATACGAACAGGACAACGATAACTAAAAAGGGAATACACACTGAAAATTGGTCAGAATTGAACAATAGACAATAACTTGCAATTTTGTTTTTGGATTTATAAATTCTTGCTTCATACACTGCATAGGAAAATCATCATTACATGCAGTAAAATATCCAAGAAATGACTTTAATTAGAAAATTGGTACGAAGCAGCAAAATCGACGATTTTTGTGCGTTTGAACGGAGAGGTATGTATTCTCTTTTAAGTTATCATTGTCCTGTTCGTATGCTGTAGCTACATTCAATTAATACCCTTTGACTTAAAAAAAAAATTAAATTTAAAAGCAAAATTAAAAGATCGGTATGATTTACGAAGTTCGTTGCTGAACTTTCTAGGGTGCGTTCCGCACCCGTTTCGGCACCCTTAAGCGGCATAAATTTCAAATAATGATAATAATCCATGCCTTTGTATCATAACTTAAAATATCCCCGAAAGAGTGACATTGTATTTTATAAGAATAATTCATAAATTTACCATTATCGTATCAGCAGCATCTTCCGACAAAACGTTATTTTTTCTTAGATTAGTGACAAGTTCCTGCAGCGACGATACTTTTTTCTGTAGTCTTCTAACGTTTTGTTGTAGATTTCTTATTTTCTGCGATTTCTTGTTTATATCCTGCCGAGCTAATGCGAGGGCCCTCTTAGCTCTTCTAGGAGTAGCAACATCAGGAGATGTAATTTCACCCACATAACGAGGAGAGTGAACTCTTCTCTTTTTCGGAGTACAGGGCTGTGAATAATCTAAAAAATGGACTCTTATTACATTACCGTACATTACACTACCTATATAAAAAATTATATACGAGGATAGTAAAATCAATAGCCTCGTTAAGTGAGGAGATATATTGCTTAAACTAAAGCATACTTGAGTTATTTACAATCGGACAATGCTGTTAACAAGCAACAGAAATAAATACACTGAATAAAAGAATTTTTACAGTATTACATACCACATTCAATTCCAGCAAGTGATATAGTCGTATCCATTAATTCTATCGTAGCAGAAGACAACTGCTGCGGGTTTTCAGTAACCTCGGATAAGATTGCAACCTGCGCTGGTTCCTGTACGTTTTCTGTGGATATAGAAGCCACAACAGAAGGTTCACTCCTTTCAAGTTTATTCGGTACAGACACAGATGGAATTGTGTTAGGTTTTAATCTCAATCTTCCACCAACTTGTTTAGCGTTTGGGTCTATATAATCTTCAGGTAGAAAATGATGTGAGCATATTTGAAGTCGTGATACGTCATCTCTATCGGTAAAATTACAAATCTTCTTCCATAAACAAAGATACTCAACATTTTTTGGAAAACTGCAACAAATTTGTAGATATATGAAGTTAGATTTTACACTGCAAGATAACGAAAATTTATTTACTTACAAATGCAAAGAAGCTGGAGGTCCCTTACGACACAAACAACAGCAACTTGGAGCCATTGCTTACCACAAAAGCAATGTGGTTAGAACGTAGGGAAACTGGGTCCTTCTTAGTTTCTTACATACGACAAGTACGACAACACAGGACTAAAACAAAACAACAGTAATGTTATAGTTTTCGGAGTTTTTAATTAAAGTATGTATTCCTTACCTCAGGATTCGAATTCAAAAGACACACAACACTAAAACACACTCAATAGTCAATAGTAAGTAGTAAACTCCGAAGTAAGCCAAATAAAAAACACGATTTGCTCGAAACAAAACAGAAAGTAGTAATGGCGGACAGACGCGCTGAACGTTGTTTACCAATTTGACGCTACCGCTCCGCTCAACGCATGCTCTATGCCAGTGGACGCTCGCGCATGCTCATCGGGTAGTAATCTGATATAGAAATAGAGATATATGTCTGCACCCTAGTGTTCGCATCAGAATCTAGACGGAGTTGAGAATATACTTGTTTATATATATATGGCTTCACCCGGCGACGGACGGTTCAGTTTTTTGAATCATACTTGATTGGTAGGGAACAGTGTGTTTCGGTTGACGATGTGGTGTCCGAGCGACGCGAGCTGACTAGGGGAGTTGCACAGGGGTCTGTCCTATCTCCGACTCTTTTTTCCGTCTATACCTCACAATTCTACAGAGTGTTTGAGAAATCATCGGCGCACTTTTATGCGGATGATACGCAGGTATATGTGTCCTTTCCTCCTGAAAATATTGAAGCAGTGGTTGCACAATTGAATTTTGAGCTGGGTAAACTTAGCAAGTTAGCAGAGGATCATTATCTGCAGTTGAACCCGTTAAAGTCAAAGGTGATGCTTTTTGGGAGGGAAGGAGACATAATGAAGTACAAACATTTGATAAATATAGAGATAAACGGAGTTGCGGTACCACGGGTTGAGGAGGCGCGGGATTTGGGGCTAATAATAGAGCCGGATATGCGTTTCAGAAAGCATGTGACCCAGTGCATTCGAGCGGCTTTTGCGAAAATGAAAACGCTGTACCCACATAGGCATTTTCTCAGTAGATCAGTAAAAACTGTGCTGTGCGAATCATTAATTTTGTCGAAATTTAATTTCTGCGACGCTGTCTATGGACCTTGTCTGACGGTGGCGGATCAGAGCCGGATACAACGAGTTCAAAAGGCGTGCTTGAGGTTCGTCTTTGGCATCAGGAAGTACGAGCGAGTATCGTACAAGCTTACTGAGTTGAGATGGTTGGATATGGGGCGGAGGCGGCTGCTGCACGCATGTGTTTTGTATCAAAAAATTCTGACTAAAAAGTCGCCTGATTATCTTGCTGGCAGGGTGACATATCGTACAGACGTGCATAACTTAAACGTAAGATCCAAGGGGCTGTTGACTCCTCCCTTGCACCGCACCGAGCAATTTAAGCGATCATTTACTTACCAGATTTGCTCAAGGTACAATAGTCTGGATAACAAGCTTAAAAACTTTAATGTGGGCGCGTTTAGAACGCATTTGTTTAGTGAATTGTTCCAGCAGCAAACTACATTGTTGGCAAGCTGAGCGGACGCGGTGACCAAAATCTATAAGATCGTGTTAAGTCCACGGATGCGAGATAGGATAAAGTAGGAGCTCGCTAGACATGGTTATAACTGCATTTTTTTAAAAATTAAGTATACCGTTAACTATGTGCATTTCAATCTTAATGTTACCAAAATTTTGTGTACTACCTTTTTTTTCTCTTTTGGTCTTACAGTATGTATCTTTTTTCTTTGAGCGGTTGTTTTTTCTTTTTTTTGTTGTTTTATATTATTATTTAAGGGGGTTGAGTATGAGCAGTGTATTACACTGAACTTCGCCTCATCATATTTTTGTAAGTAAATGTATTACTCTTATTTTTTGGGAATAAAGTCATATTATTATTATTATTATTATTATTATTATTATTATTATTATTATATGTCTTTCTGCTAGTTCCCTTCCAATGTTGGCGAAGTAGTTGTTGATTTCATTGGTAATGTCTTCCTTGCTTTGTAACTTTATACCATTTTTCTTTATTTTGTCGATTGATGTGGTGTCGATTTTAGTTCTTCCGCCGGTTTGTGAATTTATTATTTCCCATAGCTTGGATTGGTTGTGTTTATTCATGTTGAACAATTTATTGTAATAAAGTGTTTTGGTGGTTTTTATCAGTTTGTTGGTCGATTGCTTTTTTTCAAGGTAGATTTCTCTTAAATATTTATTTAGAGGGTTTCTTTTGAGTCGCTTATGAAGCCTATTTCTCTCCTTTATCTCTTGTATGACGTTCACCGTTATCCAGTTGTTGGTAACCTTCTTTTTTAATTTTATTTTGAATTGATTCTTCCTTATTGTTTCTTCTACTATTTTAGAAAGCTCTTCAAAGTCTCTAATCTGTGTAAGGTTTAGTTGTTTTAAGACGTTGTGAATTTTTTCTGTTTGTTTTTGTTTGTCCGTGGGTGCAATAAGTCGATTTTGGGGTACTTGTGTTTATTGTTGTCACTATGGCGTTATGATCTGATAAGTCAGTACTAATAATTTTTATTTCCTTGATTTGTTGTGCTATATTTGCCAACACATGGTCAATTATTGTGTGATTTCCATTCGGATTTCTTCGTGTGTAATCTTTCTTGGATATTTTGTTCATTATTTGATAATTATGTTCTGTTAGGGTTTTCTTATAGTCGTTTGTTATTTCATTCTTGTCTCTAATATTTATGTTGATGTCCCCTAATATCACGTGTGGTTTTCTTCTATTAATGACATTGTTTTTAAATACTTCCCTCAGTGTGTTATAGTGGATATTGGTGGTTTATATATTAGGGTGATGGCAGTCTTGGAGTTTTTCAGTTTTATTTTTAATACTTCTACACCTTGTATACATTTCTTTGTGCAAGTTTTATATTCAATGGTGTTGCTTATATATAATGCCAATCCTCCCCCGCGGGTGCTTCTGGATACGTACTCAGCGTTGTAGTTTTCCAGGCGGTCAAATTGTTCGTCATCAGGTGATAGCCATGTTTCTGTTAGTGCGATAATTTCTGGTTTATATATTTTCGCCATTATTTCTACTTCATTGTATTTGTTTCTCAGACTCCTGATGTTATGAAGATATATTTTATAGTTTTCCATATTGATTGTCGTTTCCGTTAGTGTTTTCGCTTTTGTTTGTTCCAGCGGTTCTATAATAGTTGTTCAATGTCGTCAATGCTCGAAATTTTCTTAGCACCGTCCTCCTTTCTTACATATATATTTCCATCTCTTGCCCAAGCGGCTTTATATGTTTTTTCCTTCTGTACTTGTCTGCATCTGTAGAATATGTTGGCGGCTTGAATAGTTAATTGCTCATTTATGTATATGTTTCTGTTTCCTTTTAAGTTGCAGTCATTAGCTTTTATTGCTCCTATCTTCTTTCTGGTTTCCAGTATCTTATCTCGATTTGTTTTGTTCGACAATTCTACGATGATTGGGCTGCCTTCTTGTCCTCCCTCCTTTCTTTTGCAGGATATAATGTCTGTACTTTCCAGTCCGGTACCCAAACTTTTTACAATTTTTTCCACTATTTCTTCTACACTCTCGTTTACTTCTGCCTGTTGTTCGACTCCGGATATTACTATGTTGTTCTTGATTTTGTCTTGTTCATTGCGTTCTACTATGTCTTCCAATTTCCTTATTCTTTCTTTCATGACATCTCTCTCTTCCCTATCTTCCTTGATCGCCTTTCTGAGTTCTTTATTTTCAATCCTTATCAGTGTGTCGGACATAGCTTTTATGGTCCTCTTTATATCCCTCATTGATTCAGTTAACTCATCTAATTTACTCAATTTGATTGCTTCCGGTTCGCTGTCGCTTGACTGTCCAGCTCTCTCAGTATCTGTGGGTTTGACGCTTCTAGTTTTAGGTTTGGTTTTTGTCATCTTTTTTAAAATTATTATATATTTTTTTGAGTTTATTTTTTTATTTAGCTTTATTATATTTTTTTTAACACTTAAGGTAAGTACACAAAGGTAAAGGAATAAACACAAGGGCACTCTTCACACACCCGGGGCCTATCAGGTGTGGCTAACGCTACATAAACAGAAAAGGCCGCATGATAGCAAGGATATTATTTTTTTTTGAAAAGAGATTTCAACAGCTGTGGTTTGGTATTTCAGTAAAGAATTTCAGGTTGGAGGTGACTGGTTTATAGGTTGAGTAGAAAAACGCCCGTACGACTATACTAGGTATATAATACTCACGTTTTCCGGTCTTGCCAGTGTTAATTTGCTGGTTTACCAGGATCTAGATAACTTTACTGCTTTGATCTTCACTTTGCAAGGTAGCCAGTAAAAAACACTTTCGCACACTATAGAATTAGTTTTTGTTTTTCTTCTTTTTCCTTCACATTATTTGAATGATCGCAGGAGCACGTTGTACTGAACTGAACCAGCACGTTGTATGTCGGTTAAACTATACTATACTATACTATATTTCTAATATAATCTTATAAAGTTTAATGTTTATAATGTTTAGGTGCTTGGTTCCCGTTGTTGCTGACCAGAGATGCGAGGCGGGATCATCCAACAAGACGCATGGCCAGAGAAGACACGAGTAAAATTTTTGTCCAAGCTACAAAAAAGTCTGTACGCGTTGTGCGTGCGCGTGCGGGTGCGTGCGCGTGTGTACCCGTTTTTGTGGCCACGATCCCGGAGAAACTACTCAAGGTATCGGGGCGAAACTTCATATTTAGAAGTTTCATGACCAAACTTAGAGCTGAAAAGGTTTTTGTTCAAAATGAATGTCAAAGGAACTGGATTTTTCAAGGATTTTGCAAATGAACCGCCATTTCTGTAATTTCGCCAAAATAGTTAAATAATAAATTAAAGTAGAAGAAATTTGGTGTAATTTATGTCCATGACATTTTTTGGTAAAATTAATTGTTTAATTGTATAAGCAAATTCTATTTGATCGAGATCGGTCGTGTCTTCATGAATATAAAACTAGTTAGCCAGGGTTTGACAGATATTTTCATTATAATAACAGTAGGTAGTGCAAACGTTGATGTTTTGACCATACCTACTGTCGATAGAATCAAAAAATCTGGCTAACTAGTTTTATTTTAATGCAAACTCGACCGATCTTGATCAATTAGAATCACTAATAATTTTATATATAGTATGATAAAATCATGTTCCTGACCACATTAGATTTTTTCTTTATTTGTGGAATTGTATACATATTCTGTTTTGTGATTTAGTATTACTTCGCAATATTATTTCTGCCAAAAATTAGTTGTTGATGATATTGTGCAACACAATCTTGCCATATCTCTTTTGATACCGTGATTCGTTGTATAAATTTAACATATCTTTAATTATAAATGTATTGTGGCTTGGATATGGAATATGTGGGGTGACCGGAAATGAAAAATGGTGACCGGCAGTGCCGAACGGAAATAAAAAATTGCGACCGGAAGTGTCAACCGGAAATACCGACCCGAAATGAAAAATGGCGACCGGAACTGACAAACGGGACTGACATTTTAAAATAAGAAGATGGTGTTCGAAGATGGCGGTTAAAACCCCATTTTAAACAAAAAGATGGTATCGTTTAAAAGTCGACATTTTAAAATAAGAAGATGGTACTGAAAGATGGCCGTTCAAACCCCATTTAAAACAAGAAGACGGCCTCGTTTCAAATATGACATCCGGTCGGCATGCCGCCAGCGCGCGTGGGGTTGGTACGTCTGGGGTTGATGGAAGTTAGTAGTCTACAGGCAAAATTTTAAATCCAAAGATAGGGGGTTTATCGGTACATCGAGGGGGCCATATCATAGAATACCTAAAGTAGAACGCTGAGATCCGTGTTAAATTTTTCGCCACGTACAACAGCGCCGCATTTAGTCGTTCTGTGAAACTAAACTTAATTTAGCGGGAAATTTGAATTGAATATTTCATATTGTCCCCCATTCACTACTAAAAATAAAACTAATGAGAATAACTGTTAGTAGAGCTCTCAGAGAAATATAAGTACTATATTCTCAGAGCTGTACTAACAGTGACTATAAATATATGCACCAAATACTATAATAAAAATATACATTTAATCAAAAACGTTTATTATTAACAGTGTATTAAAATAATATAATAAAACAAATTTACAATCATAAACATTTAACAGTTGTTAGAGTAGAAATGGCAATAGTTACCCAACTTATAGCATTTTCAATTTATCGAATTTTATGCAGTCAGTCGTTGCAATTCTTGAAAACCAACTTCACGGTAAACAGAAGTAGAAGAATAAAAGAAGTTTCCAGTTTTTCTTCACTAACATATTTCTATATTTTAAGTGATAAAGAAACATACAAAGTTGTACGTTTCAAACAAATGTCCGATCAAAACAAACTTTAAAAAAGTGTTTAATACAGTTGTGAGCACTATTAACAAGAGTTTCAGTACAATAATAGTGTACTCCAGCAGTAGGAGTTGCGTCGGAGAATTATCCCTATAAAATGAATTATTAAATGGACTGAATACTTATCATTTCTTAGATTCTAGTTAGATTAGAATATGTTAGTTGCTGGCTCAACTATCCCATCCACTGCGATCGCAGGGGTCTACTGAGACCTGTAGTCAGTCAACGGTTCGCTTTTTGTAACTGGAGATACTGTCTGGCCTTGGAGGCGGAGAAGGTTATCGTAGCGTTATCTTGTCTCATACCAGGTGATGTTTCCCAGAAAGCTCGTTTAGCATTATCTTCTCAGTTGTGTACCATCTTCCTGATGCCGCTCTTTGTGATAAAGAGGAGGTACACGCAACTTCTGCGTCTGCTTCAGAATCTAAGAAACATATGCAACTATTATTTGTATTAACACAATATTGGCGTTATAAGTACATACTGTAAAGATTACTGTGATTACTCCGGATTCAGTGCCAAAATTTCTTGATTTCTCACGGCTGCAATCCACGCATTAAACAGCGACATTTTCTTCGTCAGATCCGGAAAGCAATGCAGTATTGCATGAGGCCTTCTAAATAACGCACAGAACACTTTCGGCAACATTTTCGAAAAAATCTATTATGCGCTAATAGAATTTCTTTGAAATGTTATGTACTGTCAAAAGATACAGTAAATTTGACTAATGTCATATAATACAAGAAATAATGTTAGACTACCGCGGCATCTGTTGGTCGCCGATTGAACTGATCGAATAATAGAAATCGCTAAAATGGAACTAGTCGCGCCTCCAGCGGTCGTTCTGCGAACTAAATATACATGGCTACAAACCGCCCATAAAAAATAAACCCCCACGGGCCATATAATGGCTGACGATCAAACAGCTGACGGGAGCGCGCACGGTTGTTAAAGTTGGTATCATTCTAGCCGAGATCACAACCACTCTGTTGGTAAAAGCTCAAACGGGCAGGGGTTGACGGGGCATACCGTTAGCACGTTTGGCGCGCCGAATTCTAACCTCAAAATTGAAGCCGCTAGAGGGCGCCACCGCTGAGTAGCGATCTACTTTACCGACCGCCACCCGACAAGCTAAATATGCATCGTCTGACCTAAAGGGTAGGTAGTCTGACCTAAAGGGAGGCCTTGGTATGTTTGAATGTTGGCACGCCTGGAATTCTACCCTCAAAATTGAAGATCGGTAGCGTCCTGGGGTGGAGCTTGAGGGGCACAGCTCCTGAAGGGGCGTTGGCACGTTTGGGGTGGAGCTCTAGATGGAAGCGCAAGCTCGACCTGTAAACTGTTTTGAGCTCTTTTGAGGTCATGCAAGGTCAGCCATAGTGGCCCCTTACCTACTGACTTCGGCTTCGGCTCGAGAAATCACCTTCGGTCTAAACAAAACAAATTGGGTAGAAAAGTTATGTTAGAAGTTAATTTAAATTCTATTGACCGATCTATCCGACATATACAAACCAAATAGAGGCGCGCGTCATCAATTCCACATGATTAATTAGGACGAGTAAAAGTAGTAAATTATTCAAGTATTCCAAGGAGATTGCACCTCACAGCATCGTTACAATCTGGATTACCATACGAAACAGATACAGAATTTAAAGGTATACATCATTTAAGATTTCGTATGACAAAATCTTAGGTGCGTGAAGTTGGCCCCCCATCAATGGAATTTTGAACTTTTTATTACACCATCGTTTGACCATCTTTTTATTTCGTTTGACCACCCACCGTTTACGAGTTATTTATATTTTCAACATGGGGGCCAACTTCACGGCAGCCCCCCATCATTGGAATTTTGAAGCTTTTATTACACCATCGTTTGACCATTTGTGTGACCATGTTTGACCATATTTTTTTTCGTTTGACCACCCTCTTTTGGAGATATAGGCGTTTTTAAAATAGGGACTACCGTGTAGCTGGCCCCCATCATTGGAATTTTGAAGTTTTTATTACACCATCGTTTGACTATTTGTTTGACCATGTTGGATATTTTTATTTCGTTTGGCCACTCTCCATGTTTAGACCAGGCAATAGAGCAGAAAATGACTGAGTACATGCCAAAAATACTAGCAGGAAGCCGACGGTCCAAAGTTACGTGAAATAGTCCGTAGATGTATTGTGATATGTTTCCTACTCACAAATATCATTTCTTAATTTGTTATAAACAAAAAACCTCAAAAAAATTAGCTTTTTTTCGTTTTTCGCTTGTAAAAACTGAACCGATGGAGCAATCTTGATGCTTTCAACAGACGAATTGTATAGAATGAAAAGACGAAAAAAACAAACCTTCCGCGGACTCGATTGAATTATTATTAACGGAGGAAATTCGGAAAAACCGCAAATATCTGCTGTTTCTTAAAAAATTCATAACTCCGCCATTTTCATAGCTGTAGTGGAGGCTTTTCGCGTGAAAGTAGCAGTTGATAGGTACTTTGACTGTGGACACCCCAGGCGTTGTCCGATGATTAGTTTTTGCACAATTGCGATTTAAATATTTTTATGCAATATGGTTCGGCTAGCCTGGATGCGTCGCAGGTGGTCCGATTTTAATTTTATTTATGTATTTCGAAAGTAGAAGTATTGTGCTACAAAACGTCTATTCTGATTTTGCGTTAAAATGTTGAGAAATAGGCGAAAAATGCTTTCAAATAAGACCGAAAACTGCACCGCGCTCCAAAACGGTCGAGTAGTGGGGTAGGCGGCCGACTCGGGGAAACGCGCAACGCGCTGGGATTACCATAGATACGCGTTTCCCCGCGTGTGCGCCTACCCCCACTACTCGACCGTTTTGGAGCGCGGTGCAGTTTTCGGTCTTATTTGAAAGCATTTTTAACCTATTTCTCAATACTTTACGCAAAATCAGAATAGACGTTTTGTAACACAATACTTCTACTTTTGAAATACATAAATAAAATTAAAATCGGACCACCTGCGACGCATCCAGGCTCGCCGAACCATATTGCATAAAAATATTTAAATCGCAATTGTGCAAAAACTAATCATCGGACAACGCCTGGGGTGTCCACACTCAAAGTACCTATCAATCGCTACTTTCACGCGAAAAGCCTCCACTACAGCTATGAAAATGGCGGAGTTATGAATTTTTGAAGAAATAGCAGATTTTTGCAGTTTTTCCGAATTTCCTCGGTTAGTTTTAATGCGATCGAGTCCGTGTGGGGTTTATTTTTTTCGTCTTTTCGTTGTCTACAATCGGTCTGTTGAAGGCAACAAGATTGCGCCATCTGTTCAGTTTTTACAAGCGAAAAACGAAAAAAATCACGTATTTTTGAGGTTTTTTGTTTATAACAAATTAACAAATGATATTTGTGAGTAGGAAACATATCACAATACATCTACGGACTGTTCCACGTGTCTTGGGACCGTCGGCTTCCTGCTAGTATTTTTGTCACACAAGAATCTCTATTGCCTGGTAATATGTCATTCGTGCTTGTAATACTTGATTTTCACTTTTGAAAATCACTTTGGCAGTCGTAATTCAGAAGGATTTTGAAAATTCCAAAATATAGTCGATCAAGATTATTCGATTGCGGAAAATGGTCAAAGCTCAAAATTTTGAATATTCAACCTTTTGCTATGATAAATCGCAGTTACCTGTTTCAATGGTAACCATCTAAATAACTTTGGCGGCCGTAATTGAAAATTAGTAGGGGTTTTGAAAATTCCAAAATATGGTGAGTCAAGGTCATTCGATTACAAAAAAAATGGTCAAACGTTAAAATTGCGAATATTCAACTATTTACTATTATAAATCGCAATTGCGAACATATTTTAATTAAAGTCATCTGAAAAATTACTTTGTCGGCTGTAATTCAAAATTGGCAGCGATTTTAAAAATTCCAAACTATGGCCAATCATGGGTATTCCATTACGGAAAATGGTGAAACGTAGAAACTGCGGTAAATCAAGTATTACAAGCACGAATGAGAGACTTGGGGTGTCAATATCTCAAAAATGGAGGGTGGTCAAACGAAATAACCGCCCAGCCTACTGGGTAGTAATGGTTAGCCGAGCGGTTAGCTAATTTATTTGGTGTTATATGCACAGGTGACTAAAGGTGCGTTCGCATTAGTGCTAATGGCAGTGGTAGCAGACGCCATTATAGTATTTCTAATAGAGAGTTGCTAGTGACTCATGTTTATGTACATGCAAACTAATATGTGTCACTATCACGAAATGTGAGAAATACTATAATTTCGTATGATACCACCGCCATTACCACCAATCGGAACACACCTTTAAAGTGGAGCAAAAGGGGTTGGAAGATTTATCTCATGCGAATGTAGGGATTAATATTCGAGATATTAGACTGCACTTACCGTTATTCTCATCTATCACACTAAATTTATAGATCTAATTTTCGTTCACTAAGTAAATAGGGACAAACCTGAAATAGTAAAATAAACCAACTAAAACCAGAACCAATTTAAAATTAAATATATTAATAAAAAGGATAACGTTTGCATACACAGTTTCTAATTACGTCACTGTTTTAAAAGATTAATAAACAGGGACAAACTCAACCTACATCAAACTCTTAAACAGAAACGCCATTCGTGGCAAAACCCCAAGCTAAATAAACTATTTGCAATGAACTACAAGTTACGACAAATAAACTAACTAAATCAAACAAACAACAACAAAAAACACATACAATAATTATAAGTTGTGACGCCTCTAATCAACTCAGTTCCCTATATTAAGGAGAAATATAATTCTCAACCAAAATCCAAACTAAATCATACCTCCAAAAGAATCGCAAATTGCAAACAGATTCAAATTACTCAAACAATTAAAAATAACCATAAACTTCGACAAGCATTTACAAGAACAATGATTATAGTAATGTGGCAATGTAAACGTTAATTTATAAAAACATATACTTCGAACGGGCAGCAGCACTTTCGTCTCATACAATATAAACGTAAACTTTATCAGACAACATACACGAACAGTTGGACAATTTTCGGTACACACAAAAGAAGAACAAATAAAACAGAGCAGTGTTATCCTACCAGGTGTTTTCTGCGATCTAGTAAAATCCAATTTTTACCCACGGCTTAACAATCACCAGAACTCTCACAAATGAACGAAACAATATTCACGCCAAATATACCACAGCCAAATTTGAACACTGACTAAACTACAACTCCCGCCCACGGCCCCTACTGACAAAATACACTACTCGAACTTAGAGTCTGAACCCCACAACCTGAATTCAAAACCGGAATGAATGCCCAACTTTTCGCGACCAGCATCTTACCCTTTCCCCGATTCTTCCCCACCGTTAAACATTTTCCAAGCCAGCCCACAAAACCCACTTTTAAAAATACCCTACCAATCCGTTCTGCTATTTTTCAACCCACGTCTATTTTACATCGACCGTTTGAGGAATTTGTCTATATCATCAAAAGACATTTCCCACAGGCCAGAGAACAAAGGCTTTCACAGCTAGTTCTTTGAACGTAAACAGTTGATGTAATCTAGCTCTACTTTCAAAGTTCTTGATCCGCTTAACAAAGGCACGTACAGAGAAGTACCAACAGAAAATAAACTAAACGCGAGTTTTCAAGCCGTTGTTAAACATCCGCTGATAACCCGCGTTAAATGCAGCTGCACCCGTTTGAACAAATATTAATTATTAAAGTCTATGAAATAATTATTACTAATCCATATCCAGCGTCTAATTTCCCATACTTTATATTAATCCGTAACCCGGGTGGTTACAATGGTAAAAACAAATGGTCAAACGATGGTGTAATAAAAACTTGAAAATTCCAATGATGGGGGACAGCTTCACGGTAGTCCCTATTCTAAAAATGCCTATAACTTTAAAACGGAGGGTGGTCAAACGAAATAAAAATATGGTCAAACATGGTCAAACGATGGAGTAATAAAAACTTCAAAATTCCGATGATGGGGGCGAGCTTCACGGTAGTCCCTAGTTTAAAATTGCCTATAGCTCCAAAACAGAGGGTGGTCAAACGAAAAATAATATGGTGAAACATGGTCAAACAAATGGTCAAACGATGGTGTAATAAAAACTTCAAAATTCCAATGATGGGGGACCAGCTTCACGGTAGTCAGTGGCGGATTTACCAGCAGGCTTAGTAGTCTGGAGCCTTGGGCGGCAAATTTTGGCCAAAATATTGTTAATGTCTTACAGAAATTAAAAAGTTTTATATTTATATATCTAAATGTGTTTAGGTCCACACCCGCTTCGGCGCCAGGGCCGTAGCGGGTCGTGCTGTTGTAGACATAGAGTTCGAGAGAGATAGATATAGAGCGGCGGTCCAATCGGGGAACTCCCGTCCCGTATTTAGTTCATAAACCATAGAAAAGCCGCCTCGGTGGATTGCGTCCTGCAAATTCTAATATGTTTATTTTATTTTGTTTATTAACATTTCTCCGGTACATTTTTCTGGTTGTGTGGTTGTGTTTCGTGGATTGTATGAATGATTTCATAACCTAACAACACCAGTGCGTACAAACTTATAATAGGTAAGTAATCATAATATATTACAATAGTAGTGTTCGATTACCAGTCGCACTCAGATTGCGTCAAATCATTCTGAGTGAAATTTGGATAGTATTGAACGCCGGTAATCGAACGCGTTTTTGACAGCCCGACATGACTAATAACGATGAAATTCAGGTTAGGATTCCTAACCGTTCATACATAGAAATGTTTGCTCTTCCACACATTTTTGTATGAATAGATTAACAAAATCACATGCACACAACCTATGCATAAATTGCATATAAAATTACATTGGAAATAACAAACAAACTTTCATCATATTGGCCAATTTAATTCAATTTATATTTGAATATTTCTATGCTCCGTTCCTATTGGTGTAATCATGTTGAGCGTGTAACTGAATACAACTGAGCGGGTTTGCGAGTAGTGTTCGAGGGCTGAAGGGGGAACTGATCTCAATCACTTTGGATAGTTTTGAATAGATGTCAAAAGGGTAATCGAACGACACTAAATAAGCTGATCGTGGCTCAGATTGAATGCGGACTGAATTGAACGTAACAGTAACCGGTAATCGAACACTAGTAATAAATCATCCGCAACGAATAAGTAAGACGTAATTTAACTTAATAAATATCTGTTTCGGAATCTATGGAAAGAAATTTCGTTTTTGTGTTATATTGTACTTAAGAGGGGAGCCTCGTATAGATGGGTCGAAAAATCGATTTTTGTACAAATCGAAAGTATATCATATCAAGAATATGCTATTAAAATTTCAAAGCGAAATTCCAAGCGATTGCTTAGATATAACTATTTTCGCTAAGGTCCTTCGGCGCGCTGAGCAGGTAATAGTGCGCACTGCACAGTGCGCAAGGCCGCTCGGAACGTGCTCAAATACAAAGGCACCCTGAGGGGGGATTTGACCCCCAAGATGACCACTTTTATGGCCCAGGCATGGCTGTATAGCAAAAAAAAAATACGATTTTCGTCTACCGCAAACTTCAATCGCATTTTCTCAGAAACTGTTTTTTTTCAATCAGCGAATTTTCAATGTATATGAATTAAGTTCGCCATTTTGTTACACATTTTTTAATACTTTAAAATTAGGTAAGTGAACGAGATATTGGTATGATAACAAAAAAAAATCATATTGTTGTGTTTCAGTAACATACAGCAGACACAAAATCACGCGCTGATTATATTTTTAAGACGCCTTTAAGTAAAATTTTGCAATAAAAAAATTTAATGGTATTTTCCAAATACTCAAGATTGTACAGTAAAAATTTGAAATAAAAATATTGCATAGTTTTTTCAGAAAAAAACACCCAAAATTCAAATTTTTTTTGCCACATATACGAGGCTCCCTCCTTAAATAAATTGCTTGTACTTATGTTAGGTAATTATTCAATATCTGAAGTCTGAACAGAGGATACTGCTAATTACGTACGAGAAATAAAACTCCCAATCATTTTTATTTCAGTTCTTGGATACAAAATTGTTAGAATGAGTGATGGGAGAAAGCGACTTAGCGGAGCTGAGTATAAGAAGAAGGCTAAAATGAAAAAAGAAGAACAAGAACAAATTATCCGTAAAACGATCAAAATTGACAGTTTTTTTAAAAGTGGTAGGGTAGTGGAAGTAGTGCAGTTGAAAAACCAGGAACTTCAACAACATCCACTGACACAATACAACCTGAAAAAGATGAAACGGATGTGAACTCTGCGGCCAAACAGCAACAGTCATCTGTTGAACAATCTACTTTTGAAAAAACGAATATTTATGTTTTTGACGAAGAGGCGATTGAGAAACCATCAACAAGTATAACAATTGAAGACGCGTCTCAGAATCAAACAAAAAGTAATGACGAAGTGCAAGCAACCGTAGATCTAAACAAAGATCCAGCTTTATGGGAAATTAACGATACTTCAAGGGAGATTACGGCAAGGTACGGGTTCGACCAAAACAAGTCTTGTGACTTTTCTAAAAGCGAAAAAATATATGCTGATCAACGTCGTTTCTTGCCAGTGAGTATCTTCCAAAGAAAAATTTAAAAATAATGAAGTGAATGACCGAAATTGGCTGGTTTATTCTGAAAGTAAAAAATCTGTATATTGCGGGCCCTGTTTGGCATTCGGTCCATTGGAGAATAAGACGCAGTTTGAGAACGATGGTTTTAATGACTGGAAAAATGCAGAATACCGAGTAGCTCAGCATGAAAACTCGGCGCGTCATAAATCTAATATCCTTACTTTGAACGTTAGAAGTAAGATAGATGGCCGACTCGGTAATTTACTGTGTGTCCAGATTGATGAAGAAACTACTTATTGGAGAAACGTTTTGAAGAGGGTTGTTGCCGTAGTGAAGCGACTGTGTGCAAGAGGCCTCGCTTTCAGAGGGAAAAATGAAAAGTTCGGTGATCCGCATAACGGAAATTATTGTATGATTTTGGAACTGTTAGCTGAATTTGATCCTTTTTTAGCCAGTCATATTGAACGATTTGGGAATCAAGGATCTGGAAGTACCAGTTACTTATCAAAGACCGTTTGCGATGAGTTTATTCTCTTGATGGGTCATAAAGTCTTAAAACAGATTGGAGACGAGATAAGAAAGGCAAAATATTTTTCTTTAATCATTGACTCAACACCAGATATAGCACATGTGGACCAACTTACCCTCGTGATTAGATACGTTTTGGAGACAGGCGAACCTTGTGAAAGATTTCTCAAGTTTTTGCCCTCAGTGGGACATAAAGCTAAAGGAATGCTAACTGCCGTTATTTCGGAACTCAAAACACTGGCCACAAATATTGAAGACTGTCGTGGACAATCATATGATAATGCCGCGAACACGTCTGGTGTGTACAATGGCTTACAGGCTAAAATTCAAAGCCAAGCACCTTTTGCTTTTTTCGTTCCTTGTTCAGCCTACTCTTTAAATTTAGTGGCAACTGCGGCTGCTGAATCTTGCATAGAAGCTTGTCGCTTCTTCATGTTGCTGCAAGATATCTACGTTTTTTTGTAAGTTCCACACAACGCTGGCAAAAATTAACAACTGAAATCGGGAAAGGGAAAACACTAAAGAGAGTAAATCGGACACGTTAGTCAGCTAGAGAGGACGCATGTATTAGTTTGAGAGATTCTTGGCACGAAGTTCGTAACACTTTGGAATCAAGTAAGGATGATTGTACCGAAAAGCCTGTAACTCGAAACACAGTGACGGGAATACTTTTGAATTTAGAAAAACTAGAAATGGCGGTAATGGTTGTAGTGTGGAATGTTTTCTTGGAAAGAATAAACAAAGTTAATGTAGAAATTCAGGCTTCTACCGTAGATTTGATCACTCTTGCCGATCTTTACGAATCTCTTTGCGTTTTTCGTGGCTGAACGAAACAATTTTAAGTATTTCGAAGAAAAGGCGTTGGAATTAAGCGTGTCGAAGCAGTATACAAGAGACATGGGAAAAAGACAACAGAAAAGGAAAACAATATATGATGAAACACCCGCTGAAGAAATGAGAATGACTGCGAGTGACACTTTCCGAGTTAACACATTCCTCGTCCTCATTGATAGACCCGTATTCGAATTAGAAAAACGACAGAAGGCCTACAGCAGGTTCAATGAAAAGTTTTCATTTCTGACCAAAATGAGTCAATTGTCATCATCAACCCTTACGGAAAAAGCCCTTTTCTTGGCAGAAATGTGTCATAATGATTTAGAGACTGACTTAGTTCAAGAATGCATACTTTTTCAATGCCATCTTTCTTCTGAAAGAATTTTGGTAAAACCAGATTCTGGATCATTGAAAAGTCTTTCTTTGTTCCTGCGAAAACAGAGTTTTCAAAACGTTTACCCAAACTTGGATATAGCCGTTCGCATGGCTCTATGTACACCAGCGACAAATTGTTCGGGTGAGAGAAGCTTTTCTTGCTTAAAACGGGTGAAAAATTATCTAAGATCCTCCTTAAGCCAAGAAAAGCTAAACGCCCTAGCTCTTTTGTGCATAGAGTCAGAACTAACCAACAGAATTTCATACGAAGATATAATTTCTGATTTTGCGAATAGAAAATCGCGCAAAAAAATATTGTAAACCTTTCATACCTGATTTAAATACATTGCATCATCATCATCAGCCGGATTGTTGCCAGATAATTTAATATATTGTTGTCAAACTGTAAGTAAGCGCAATAAAAATTATTTAATTACGTTTACCGAATGTACATTATTGTGTAAGTAGTATTAAGGCATACGTTACCCTGCGTTATTAGTAGTACAGATTGAGCTTTTATTAGCTCAGAAATATACCCAAAAACAAAAATTATTTCTTGTGCAATATTAACTAAATCGTTGAGTTGTAAAAATAATCTAGGAACTGACACATCGATCCCCTAGTTTACGATCATAATAATTACGGGAAAAAGTGGGTATAATTAGGACGATAGTGCATAAATCATAAACTTACGATTTCATTAATCATGAAGTTACAATTTCATTGACAAAAAAAAATTAATATGATTGTGATTGTGTATCGAAGTGTAGAGGTCGGTAGGGGCGGCAAAATTTGTATAGCCTACTGGCGGCAAATGTGTAAATCCGTCACTGACGGTAGTCCCTATGTTAAAAATGCATATATCTCCGAAACGAACGGTGGTCAAACGAAAAAAAAAATATAGTCAAACATGGTCAAACAAATGGTCAAACGATGGCGTAATAAAGTCTTGTAAATTCCAATAATGGGGGGCTACCGTGAAGTTGACCCCCCACGTTGAAAATGTAAATAACTCGTAAACGGTGGGTGGCCAAACAAAATAAAAACATGGTCAAACATGGTCAAACAAATGGTCATACGAAGGTTTAATAAAAACTTGAAACTTACAATGATGGGGGGGGGCAACTTCACGCACCTCTAAATCTTATCGGGGAAGTTGTTATATCGTACGTTTCCCCGAACGCTAAGCATAGCATTTACTGACGAACGGCAACATCGCTCTCCCCACCCGGCGTATTTGTCGTGGGCTAGTGCCTAGCAGGAGATACTTTCTTCCAATGGGAAAACTTGGCACACTGTTTGTGCGCATTCCTGTAGCGCATTGCGCATGGTGGCAGAATTTTGTACTAATCGTTCCCCTTTCATCGTTCCCTTCCGGCCTTCCCGCTGTCAACTGTCTGTTACCCAGCTGTTACCCCGTTTACCAGATACATACCAGAACAACAACGAAAAAGTTTTATGCCTACGTTTGCTGTAACCGTAAAAATAATCTAGGAAAGTGTTATGTCAAAGTTCCGCTAATGGTGAGTTAGTAAGAAATACAATTTGTGGTTTGACTAACATTCAAAACATTCTATTGGAGACGAATATACACTGTATATTTAATCTCCGTCCGGTTCTAAACTCCGTTAGTATGGACCGTGTAAGGATGATCTTCAGTCTAACCATAGACAATAAGGACCCATGTCAAGAAATGGAGAATGAAATTTAAAGTATAAGGCAGTATGTAGCTTTTAGTTATAATTTGTTGCTAGGTATAGGTAATTAGATTAGAAGGTATGTAGGCTAACTTTACCTATAACATTGTGTTTGTGTGCTGTTTCTAGTGTTATTCGCGCCTTAAAATGTCCAAACCGGGTAGTTTGGTATACAGCTGTGCTGCATTGACCTGCAAAAACAAATATTATCGTTCCATTACAGACCCAAAATATAAAAACAAAAATTTCTTTAGTTTTCCTGATGTGGATAAACACAGGCGTAAACGTTGGTTTGAAATTCTAAATATAGAATATACTGAAAAACGGTGCTACTTATGTGATGTTCATTTTGAAGACAAATCATTCACCGACCATGAAAAAAAAAACAATTATCCAAATACGCCGTCCCTACTAATAACAAAATCATAGTTCTTTCAAGTATTCAGTTAGTGCCCCCTCGGACGTCCCTACCTTCTACCTCAAGTAATCTAACTGAATTTGGTAGTACAAATCAAGACAATGAACCAAACATAAAAATACCTTCAGATGTAGGATTGGATGTTAGTCTATCAAAACAAAAGAAAAAACATATTCTTTCCTACATTGGGGAATATCGTACATAAAATTTATCACCGAGGAAAAAAAATTTATATTCTGTCAATAAAACTCAAAGAAATATAATATATAAACTAAAAACAAACTTAAAAAAATCAAAAAATAAAATAAAACAAGCATATTGGTTGTCAAATAGTGAAATGTTTAGGGATCTTGAAAACAATGTGGATAAATCAGTATGTTCATTTTTTAAAAGTTGTTTTTCTAATGTTAAAAAAAGAGAAATATTTGGAATAAAGATGATAAAGTATTTGCTTTAGCCTTATATAAGTGAGGTCCGAAGTGCTACAATTTTTTAAGACGAGGTTTGCCACTTCCTTCGAAAAGCCTTTTACAAAAGTTACTGAAAAATGTACCCTTTGAAGCAGGAATAAATACAAAACTAATGACCGAACTCTCACAACGAGTTAAGAAAATAAAATCCATTGACCGATACTGCACTTTAATTTTTGATAAAATTTCATTGTCAGAGCAGGCAACATTTGATAAAGTGAATGATTTAGATGTTGGATATGTTGATCTAGGTCCTTTAGGGCGGGAAAATAAGTTAGCTAACCATGCTTTAGTTTTTATGATTCATGGTCTCCACAAATCATGGAAGCAACCAATTGCTTACTTCTTTACTAAAGATACTATAAGTACACAACATCTAAAATTGCTAATTAAAAAAATTACAATAGCCTTAGAGGACACTGGTCTGCGCATTTTAGCAACTATGTGTGACCAGGGGGCAACAAATCGCTCTGCAATTTCTCAGTTGTGTCGAGAGAATGTTAGACCAGGTCCATATTTTATTTTAAATGATCATAAAATATTTGACCCACCGCACCTTTTAAAGTCTACACGAAATGCTCTTTTAAAATATAACATCAAATTCAATAGAACTAAAATTGCAAAAATGGACCACATTAAACAATGATTTGACATTGACAAAAGGCAGAGATTCCAGGCTTTAAGGAAAATAAGGGAATGTTATCTTGATTTAAAAAATAAAAATCGGTTAAAAATGAAGGTGTGTGTTGCTGCAAGGACTTTGAGCCATACAGTTGCTGCCTGTATTGAGCAGATGTCAACAAATCCAATTAATAATTTACCGGCCAACATTATCCATACTGCCGAATTTATACATGATATTGACAGTCTATTTGACAGTTTTAATGGCAGAACATCGAAACCAGAATTTGGTAAACCGTACCGGAGATGCCTATCAAATAAATCTCCGCATAGGGCGTTATGGTTTAAATTGAGAAAAACAATTGATAGTTGGGAGTTTATTTCTGGTACCACCAGCAAGTCCAAAATGCCATTCAAGTCAGGTTGGATCACCACCATCGATGCAACATGTCAACTATGGGAGGTTTGTCAACAATTGGGTTTTAAATTTTTGCGAACTAGGTCCCTAAATCAAGATCCCATTGAAAACATGTTTGCGTCAATTCGTCATCTTGGGCCACAAAACACAAACCCAAATCCTTATCAGTTAACTGCATCGTTCAAAACAACTGTTCTAAACAATTTGGTAACTCCAAAATGCAACGGGAATTGCGAGTTGGACGAGAGTGGTATTTTTGACAATCTACAAGACTTTTTGGATAACGACGAAGGTAGCTTTGTACCTTTAAATTCTTTAGAAATTGACGAAATGAATGCATTCAATTCATTAAAACTACCTGGTTTGGACATAGAATTTACAGAACAGCAAATTAATACAGCTGCATATGTAGCAGGTTTTATATTAAAAAAAATAAAGTCAAAAATGCTTTGCAGTGTATGTGTGTCAAACCTAACGACTGACAACGTGGAGCCACAGCACACATTCACAATGTTCAAGGAATTCACTGATGATAAGAAAAGACTGACATATGTAAAAAAGAAGTCACTTACGTTCTGATTAGATTATATGATATTATTTATTATATGTTACCGAAATATGGACATCAAAAAAATTTGACAAACAAAAATAAAACTTGTTTCAATGCAACATGTTGCATTTGATTGGTTTACCTGCATTCAACATTTACACAGTGTACAAAGCGATATCTTGGATGTAACAATACCCTTAATAATACGAAAATACAGAAGAATTATAGAAGTTTATAAAAAGACAGTTTTTTCTATCGATTTATCTCGGATATTATATAATGTTTTTATGTAAATAATATGTAATAATAATATAATAATATGTTCCATAATATATTTTTGTTCGAAACTCTTGTTTTTTTATTGTCCTAGCATTTCTTTATTTAACTTTTCTTTATATTTGGTGAGCATTTCAATGCGCAGTTTACAATTCTCGATTTTTACGCGATTTTGTTCTCTATGTCACAAACACAATGGTACAAAACCGAGTATTAAATTCTGCGTTTTGAAATTCACATCATTTATTACTTCTTAAAACAGATATTCCAATAAATTCATTTAAAAGAGCCGCCTTTATGCTGTCGGTAATACAGGAACCTGTTTCACTCATTAGTTAGTACCTGTAGTCAAGAGCGGCGCTAGTGTCGATGTGATGCCAGTTTCACACACGGGAATGACCCCTCTGGTGCCTAGTACCAGTGTTGCCAGGTCTACCGTTTTAGCGGTAGTTCTACCGTTTTTCACTTTAGGCTACCGCTCTACCGTTCTGTAGTTGAAATCTACCGCTTTTATGAACTTTTTATGAAAAGGTAACATTTGGACATATTTAATGCATATGAAGTATATCATAATGCCACGAAAAGTTCTTGTTTACGCTTTAATGGAGCGATTGCTGGTCAATCCGCATATTGTTATGCATGTATGCATTTTTAAAAAGCGTAATAAAGAATAAAAATAAAAAAAGTTGAAACTGACCATTTTGAGTTGATGCGCAAGAGTTACTAAAGACTCAGGACGAAATTTCCTCACTCCTATATTCAATATGTGGGGATTATTATTGTTCACCTCTTATTTTGAGGGGGAGGGAGGTTATTTCTACTCTTTTATTTTTAGTGTAGTTGTAACTTATACTTCCGGGTGCAGAAAATAATTTTCTTATAATCCTATATAACTCTAATTTCTTCCAAAAGTTAACTGAAGCATGCACCATATACTCTTAGAAGACAAGAATACTGAACTCATGGTATTAGAAAGTTGGACGATGCTGTTTGAGAAATATATTCTCTAAAAGATAAGGGCATACCACACACCGTCTTAGTTATTGAGATGGTATTGTTGTACGGTGTGTGAAGGGTGATGCTCGAAATTGTTGTATTGGCCACGATAAGGTGGATAAATAAGGGAATATATGGTCCAAATTGGTTGTCAGGTACAGTAAGGGCGAGGAAAATATGTATCTCGTTGAATTTGCTGCTTGACGGTAGATATAAAGTAGATGGATTTCTACTAGTAGTAAATGTCTACATAAAAATGCCATGTAGTTATAGTTATTGTTTAAGTTGTTTTATGTGTACTGCCGTAATGTTTTCTTTGTTTTCATGTACAATACTTGCGTGAGGGTGTCCCGATGTTATCCGAGTCGAGGTTTCAGTCAAGTAACAAGTGTATGCAGAGAGTCTGAATTGAGTAGGGCTCGCAACTAGTCGAGAGTCGAGATAGGAGAGAAGTCTGGATTGAGTAGGGCTGTAAAACTATCCTATTTCGAGGTTGGATGGAAGCTTGAATTGAGTAAGGCTGTAAAGCTGTCCTATCACCTTCCAAAACTAGTAACTGCAAGTACTGCTGAACAATCACATCTGCAAGACCGGAGAAGACACCCCCAACAACCATCTCAACATCGTTTATTGTACTGTAATTTTTTTCTTTCTTTTATCATGTTTGCCTTGTTTTCTTTTATTGTTGTTTGTAATGTTCTCGGAAGTACTAAAATAAAGATTATGTAGAATAAAGACATAAGCGAGAACTTTGGTGGCATAGACGGGTCTTGATTGTTCAAGGTATTTTTGTTTGTTTGATAGTTGTAGTAACTGAAGCAATATGCTGGAGCATATTTTCCAGCAGGGAAGGTAATGCCACGAAAAGTTCTTGTTTACGCTTTAATGGAGCGATTGCTGGTCAATCCGCATATTGTTTTGCATGTATGCATTTTTAGAAATGCAATACATGACAAAACGACCGGATGGGAGAAACCAGCGAGCGCTGTGCTAAAGGTAGAATAGTTTAATCGTAAGGTAGCAGCTTAAGGGGACAGGTGGTCCCAAATAAAGATGTAGAATATAAGAGCTTTATGGTGTTACTTCCATTGTCCCCGACTGTGTTCCAGTGGCTGTGAGGCGTTAGAGTAATATATTAAAGATAAGTGTAATATTATTTATTAATGTTAATTATATATTTAGAAGTTATGGTACCTCCGCCATATAGATAATAAGCTAGTCAAGCGAGTAGCCCCAATTATTATTATGTAGGTCATATTTCATGTGACATTACGTTACTATTTTCTGTACAAACAATGAATTTGATAGACCCAGAAGTAATTTTAAGTTCTGAAAAGGAATCAATTGTTCCATTGGTAATTCATTTTCCACATTTAGTGACAAATGTGCAACAACTGGACACCGAGTGGCGCCCACTTCGCAATTCTGATAAATTATAATAGAGATGCAGGTATAGAACAATATTGTAATGAAATACATCAGGTAAAATGTGGGAACAAAATTTATAAAAACTTAACAACTTTTGTTTTTAATCTTCCCCATTCAGCCGCAAATGTGGAGAGATTTTTTTCACAAGTTAACTAATTAAAAACGAAACAAGGAAATCGGATGTCCACTTCGTCCCTCGCTTCTTTATTACAACCCAAAGTATATCTTGTAAAATAATGCTTTATTTGAAAATTGATAAAACAATTTTAGGAAAACATAATAATACAATTTATTCAAAGTCTACGTATTTTTCGGATTCTGAGTAATATTTATGTATTTTATAGATTGACAATCCACCTTTATGTATATGTAAAACTTATTGTTAAGGGTGCCGAAATGGAGAAACGCGTGCGGAACGCACCCGCGAATTTTACACGTAAATTGTAAAAATGTACTTCGTACCGATCTTTTAATTTTGCTTTTAAATTTGAGATTTTTTGCACTCAAAGGGTATTAATTGAATGTAGCTACAGCATACGAACAGGACAACGATAACTAAAAAGGGAATACATATCAAAAATTGGTCAGAATTGAACAATAGACAATAACTTACAATTTTGTTTTTGGATTTGTAAATCCTTGCTTCATCCACTGCATAGTAAAATCACCTAGTAAAAAACCTAAAATATCCAAGAAATGGCTTTAATTAGAAAATCGGTACGAAGCAGCAAAAACGACGATTTTTGTGCGTTTGAATGGAGAGGTATGTATTCTCTTTTTAGTTGTCCTGTCGTTGTCCTGTTCGTATGCTGTAGCTACATTCAATTAATACCCTTTGACTGCAAAATATCTCAAATTTAAAAGCAAAATTAAAAGATCTGTACGATTTACGAAGTTCCTGCTGAACTTTCTTGGTGCGGAACGCACCCGTTTCGGCACCCTTAAACAAAAGACTTTGTGCTAGTAAGAAGGTAAGATTGCCTTTGTGTTATTAAAGAGTTTATTTATTCATTGTCTACAACAAAAATCTTTAAATTGTTAATATATATTCATAAATATGTAGTTTACGTTGTTAAACAAAATACGTGTTGTGTCCGAAGAAATTTAAACTTTATTTGTAGGTATTAATAAGAAGTTTATTTATTTAATTGTATATGGAAATGTTACATAACAAGTAAATATATGAATTTTAGCACATTATTAAGACGTTTCTATATATATATATATTATGGTAAATACAGTTATATTTTACAACATCTACCGCTGTTCCCTTCAAATCTACCGCCTTTTTGCAAGCTCGCTACCGCTAACCTAAAATTTTACCTAGTACATACATAGCTATAGGCAAAACTGGGAGAGCTGAAGATTACTCATAGATTTCAGCTGTTATTTTTGACATACGTTACAGAATATTTCTAAATATTGACGCGTGTTAAAACGAAATAGCATACTTTTCATACGTCTGCTGTATAATTTAAATGGGCAAGACAAAAAAGTACGTCTGTTCTTAGAACCATAAGAACGAATGACAGCGGTAGCAACCTAACCTCCAGTTCGAGCGGGAACGTGTGATGTGAACAAGATGTTTTCGTTGGTATGTTTTCACTTTGCTTCTGTTAAACATGCTAACGATGGATATATAAATTAGATAGGACAATTATCACAATTAAATGACAGTATTTTTAATAATTAAATATTAATCTTGAACGAACTACCTAGTAGGCAACTTAATATACACAGCTAATAACCAATTCACGCGGTACGTTCATATCTTGGTTCATACGATTTTAAGCGATGAATCACCTTCAGCTCTCCCAGTTTTGCCTATAATAGTTTGTTGTTCGCAGGACTGTGTACGCTTTTCTGCTTCTGTTAAAAATGCACGTACATGCTGCATACATAATTTCTAAATTCTCTTTTATTGTCAGAAAATAGTAGGCAAAAATAAAAACGCTATTCTCAAAAAAAAGAACTATAAATTCTCCTACGAATAAACAATTAAATAAGCATTATTTTAACTCGGGCTCAAAGATTCCGCCTTCGGCTGTTACAGTGTTGGCAGCTTCTGTAATTTTTGCTCTCAACTCCTGTAAATTATGTGCCCTATTGACTTCAACAACATAAATGGCATTTTTAAGATAACCCCACAAGAAAAAGTCGTTCGGAGACAGATCAGGTGATCGTGGGGGACAACGAATGTCGCCTGTCCCACTAATAAGACGGTGAGAAAATGCGGTTGTTAAAAACTCTCGCACCCTGGCTGCGTTATGAGCAGTCATGCTGAAACCAAACATCATCCTGATCTAGTCCGGGAAGGTTATAAATGGCGGGAAGTACTTGCTCTTGCAGCAAAGTAAGGTACTTCTGGGCGTTAAGAGATCCATCAATAAAGAATGGACCAACTAAATGATTCCCTAGAATACCAGCCCAAACATTTAGTTTTTCGGGATATTGAGTACGGTAAGCATAACGTCGGTGCTGATTTTGTTGGGCCCAATATCGAAGAATGGAAGGATTATGTTTACCATGTAACGGAAAAGTCGATTCATCAGTAAAAATAATATTTTGTATAAAATTTTCATCTGCGTTCGCCTTTTCCATTACAGTTTCACAAAACTCCATTCTACGAATACTGTCCTCTGCGAAGGTTTCCTGAGTCTTTGAGTACTTATAACTCCGGAAATCACCCTTCTTCAGAGCCTTAGCAACGGTTTTGTTACCAATACCCAATTCCTCGCCAATCCCTCGAGTGGTTGTTATCGTCCAGTACTACAGAACCGCAGATTAGTACATCCCGTCGTTCTTTTGCCTTAATTTCTTGTGGACTTATCTCCCTTGGATGACTGTACTGCAGTACTGCAGCTCTTTGGACAAAGATCGTTTTCAAATTGATGCACAATATTGAAAATGGTTTGTCTGCACGGGATAGGTCTGCCTTCAAAAGTGATTGCAAACAAATCCACGCACTGTTGCGCCGAATTGCCACCGTAATACCACTTGGTGATCTGAAGCTGTTCTAGCGGGGGGTACATCGCGATTGCAAAGATACTGTAGCGTTTCTCGTTCGTTAAGGTGTGAATTAAAACACTCGGTATATTAAAATAGTCAACTAATTTATTTAACACTATTACAGTCTTATTACCTAATTATTAAAACACGAACACTAAAAACTAACTGTCACTTAAAGCTACTATAAATTTATCTTCACTGTATTTATTTCGAACTATTTATGTCGATCAATAATCGCGCCCGCGCTCCGACTGCACTCTGAATAATACTGTTCGCTAGCGAGCGACGGCTGGCTTATATACCCGTATCGATCCGTGCGGGAACGCTCCAGAGTCTTCCATATTCGTTACTCGCGCTCGCTGCCTCGATGGAATTCTCCGGAATAAGATGCCTCCAGAACAAGCCAGAACTTCTGGCGCCTTCGTGGCTGTTAAGATCGTCACACTGCCCCCCTCCTAAGCTCGTTTCGTCCCGAAATGATTCCAAAGATGGTGGATGTCGATATCTGCAGAAAGCTCCTTTCTTGCAGCAGGATCTCTTGTGGAAGTAACAGTCCACGGTTCTCTCCACGGAACGACGTTGAGGGCTATAACAGCACACCAGAATTTGTACGCCCGTCAACCTGAAGAGTGCTTCCAACATGCTGCGAATTATCCTCCAGTCCAAGCCATCGAGTCCGCATGCCAGCTTGGGAATCGCCAGGCTTCTCAGGTCCTCGGCTAGCAATTCTTCCTTTAGAGAACACAAAGTGTCCCAAACATCTCTATAGGTTGGCTTCTGATCGGACGTCTCTTTGGTAACCAAGTGGAAGATCTTTCTGCCGGTCGTTTCGTCGGTTGCCTTGAGTGCTTGGCCGACTCTGGGATTAGACCGACGCAGCTCTGGAATATTTCCAAACTTCCCGCGGAAAACCTTGGCTATCCCTCTGGACATTTGCAAGTCCTTAGCCACACAATGTGCCAGTGCGTAGCCAGCTGGAGCAGTAAACAGGTCCCGCTGCACTTCACAGGTCACACCGAACCGACTCTTTTGACCATTAGTATGACGGGCCATGAATTCGTCGAATGTCAAATCCGGCTCTGGTTGGATTCGCCGCAGCTCCGCGTCTTCGTGGTCTCCGTAGTAAGGAGCCAGTCGGTTGAAGTGAATGACTCGAGCTTTACCCCGCGGTGGCTTTTGTATCCGGTAAAGGACGTCGTTGATAGGTTCCAGAACTTTGTATGGTCCATCCCAGGATGTTTGAAGTTTTGGTGACAGTCCCTTTCGTCTCTTAGGGTCGTAAAGCCAAACCATATCACCGACATTGTACCTGTGGTCCTTGGCATTCACATCGTATGCGTCCTTCATCCGATTACTGGCATCTTGAATGGAAATGCGAACTTGGCTATGAATGGCATCAATTCTTCTTCGCAGTTCACTGACGTAGTCCTCCCCGGCGACATCAGTTCCTGGCGGGCAACCAAACTTCAGATCGCATGGGAGACGGAGTTCTCTTCCCATAATTATCCGAGCCGGAGACTCTCCCGTGCTTTCGTGGACGGCCGATCGATAAGCCAGGAGGAACAAATGAAGAAAGCCATCCCAGTCTCTTTGATGGTCGGAGACCACTTTCGCCAAATACCGATTAATGGTTCTATTCATGCGCTCCACCATTCCATCTGACTGCGGGTGTAACGCAGTAGTTCTTGTTTTCTTGATTCCGAGCGTCTTACAGATGTTCTGGAACAAACTGGATTCAAAATTTCGCCCTTGGTCCGAATGTAGCTCCAAAGGTACGCCAAATCGGCAAATCCATTCTTTCACCAAGGCGTCGGCAATTGTTGAGGCTTCCTGGTTTGGTAGAGCGTATGCCCCAACCCATTTGCTGAAGTAGTCCATCACGACCACGATGTACTTATTTCCTGCTTCGGATTCGGGAAACGGGCCGGCTACGTCAATAGCAATCCTTTCAAAGGGACTTCCCACGTTGTACTGGCGCATCAAAGCCTTCTGCTTTCTCTGCGGCCCATTACTTGCCGCACATACAACGCATTTTCTGCACCAGTCCCTTACGTCTTCCTTGCTATTGACCCAGTAAAATCTTCCTCTCACCCTTCCCAGCGTCTTTGTCACTCCGAGATGTCCTCCTGACACACCAGCATGGAGTTCTTCTAGCAATTCCGCAATCCGACATTTGGGCACAACAATTTGCCTTCTTTCCTCTTGGCCGTCGTGGTCAATTATTTTCCGCCGCAGGAGTCCATCTTCCAGAATTAGGGAGTCCCATTGTGCCCAATACGACTTGATGTTAGGAGGATACTTGGCAACTTCTCCCCAGGTTGGCTTCTTCTCCTCTTTCATCCAGTTTAGGACTATCTGGATATCGGGATCTTCCTCTTGGTCTTTTATAAGATCTCTATTTTGCCAAGTATCGTCGACTATGGTGGTTCGTAACAAGTCAGCGTCTTTTTCCTCTGCCCGCTGGCAAGGCTTGCAGTCCCGTGGACAGGGTCTTCTTGATAGAGCATCTGCATTTCCATGGATTCTCCCTGCTCGGTGCTCGGTGTCGAAGTCAAACTCCTGTAGCCTCTCTATCCATCTTGCCACTTGTCCCTCTGGATTTTTAAACTGAAGGAGCCATTTTAAAGCTGCATGGTCTGTTCGTAGCAGGAACTTCCTTCCGTAGAGGTACTTGTAAAAGTGCTCCATCGCTTTCACAACAGCTAGCAACTCTCGGCGGGTGACGCAGTAGTTACGCTCTGGCTTGGACAACGTTTTACTAAAATAGCCTATGACTTTTTCTTCTTGCCCATCCTGAATTTGGGACAGCACGGCTCCTATGCCCACATTGCTATCGTCGGTGTCCAGTACAAATTTTCCTTCAGGTAGGGGATAGCTCCAAGATAGGTGCGCTTATCAGAGCCCCTTTTAGGTGATGGAAAGCTTCCTGACATTCCTGGGACCACTGGAATTTTCGTTCTCCTTCGGTGAGCCTGGTTAATGGTTTTGCGATGTTGGCAAATCCATTCACATAGCGTCGGTAGTAAGTGCATAATCCCAAGAAGCTGCGCAGCTCATGTTTGTCATTGGGAACTGGCCAATCTTTGACAGTCTGGATCTTTGCCGTGTCAACCGCCACTCCTTGACTGGAAACAACGTGACACAGGTACTGCACAGCTCTTTGAAATAGGTGACATTTCTTTGGGCTCAATTTCAGTGCTGAACCTCGTAGCCTCAGGAACACTTCTTCTAGGTTTCGCATGTGGTCTTCAAACGATTTTCCTACTACAATAATGTCGTCAAGATAGACCAGACATGTCTTCCAGGACAGTCCTCTTAAAATCGTTTCCATCAGTCGTTCGAAAGTAGCAGGAGCATTGCACAGTCCAAATGGCATCACATTAAATTGCCATAATCCAGCACCCACCGTGAAAGCTGTCTTTTCTCTATCTTCGGGGGCCAATTCAACTTGCCAGTACCCGCTCTTCAAATCCAGCGTGGAAAAGATCTTCGATCCGGCCAGGGTGTCCAAAGTGTCATCGATGCGAGGAAGAGGATAGCTGTCCTTTTTGGTCACATTATTAAGCAGCCGGTAGTCAACGCAGAATCTGGTCGAGCCGTCTTTCTTCTTTACCAGTACCACCGGTGAAGACCATGGACTGCTGGATGGTTCTATGATTCCTTCCTCGACCATACTCTCAATAATCTTGTCAGCCTCCTCTCTCTTAGCCAGCGGTAGCCTTCTAGCTGTCTGCCGAATGGGACGAGCATTTTCCGTATTGATTTTATGCTGGATTATATTTGTCCTCCCTTTCTTCCTAGTATCAAAAATATCTCGATACTTATGGACCAAATGTCTCAGCCTCTTTCTTTGGTCTGGCCTTAGACCGGTGCCTGACGACGATACCAGCTCTTCTAATTCTTTTGGAATGGCTTCCCGGCTGGTTTCCACGGCCGCAACCTGCCGCAGTATCGCTGAAACTCCAGAGCAGTGTCCTAACTCCGTGCCCTCCTTTAATAACACAGGATAATAATTGACGTTCATTATCCTCACAGGAATACTCCTGCCAGCCCGCACAAGGGCCTTTCCGACCGCTATTCCTCGGCCAACAGCCTCGTCATGCATTACGGGTTCGAACATGACTATCTCACCATCTGTGGTCTTGCCATCAATGCAGCCGTCCAAGACTATCTCGCTCCGTTCTGGTATCAGTGTCTCCTCCGGGAGTAGGACCTGAACGAGTAAATTCTTTTCTCGATGTAAAACAACTTCCTCGTCATCTACCCGCAGAACTCCCCGCCTAAAGCTTAACTCGAAGCCCTTGGTGTCCATTATGTCAGTCCCGATGATCACCTCATCCTCAATCTCAGCCACTATCACAGGATGGTCAAACGTGGCTTTCCCGATGGTAAACATGACGTTTGTTTCACCATGCACTTTTGCTTGATCTCCCGTTGCTGTTCGTAGACGCCATTTTGATTGCCGAACCTTAGCTGCAGATTTTATTATGTCCGGCCTTATGATTGTCTTCGTCGCACCTGTATCCAGCAGCACAGTGCGGTGGGTTCCATCCACGCACGCGTCGACGAAAACACTGTTGGCATGGTGTTGCAGTGAGGAGACCTGGGCGGTATTTGCTGGGGCTTGCTGAATACAGGTCGACGTTTGCCCCCTCGCATCGACCTTTTTTTTGTTTTCCGGATTGGCGGAAGTGGGACTGACGCCTTCTGGACAGCGTCTTCTTATGTGGCCTGCCTTGCCACATTTCCAGCACTCCAACTTCCGGTCCTGGCGGCTACATTCTTTATCGATCTCCCTGACGATCCGCTTGACTGATTCTTCGAAGTCGTCCTCTCCTGGAATCACTTGTGGGACACGAGCTTGACTTGTGTTCTTGGCAGCTTCGAACTCAAGGGCCCGTGTTAGTGCATCAACTAGCTTAGGTGGATGTGCTAGTAGTAAGGCTTGCTTCATTTCACCATCACGGAGTCCGTCCAAGAATGCTTGAACCGCCAAACGTTCCATGATCTTTTCCTGGGCATCTGGATATGCCAGTCGAACCAGACGTGCAATATCTGCCTCAAATTCCTGTAAGGGCTCCCCTGACTTCTGGCACCGATTTCTTAGCTGAGTGTGGCAGACATGTTCCAGGTGTGACTGGCCATAACGCGTCTCCAGGTGTCTCACCAGGTGGTCGTAGACTTCTTGCTCTTCCGGGGACATTCTTTGCAAGATAGCAGCAGCATCTCCTCTCAAAGCCAACGTAAGGGCGGTCGCCTTCTCCCTGGATGACCAACCGTTCGCTTTTGCAGCCGCTTCAAACTGACGCTGATAAACATTCCACGACGTTGAACCATCAAATTGCGGAGGTTTGAGGCGCATCAGCCCAACGGATTCCTGATTGCCACTAACTTTGCTCTTGTTGTCCATTGCTGAAGGTTGATAGGGCAACTTCTCGAAGGTGTCGATGTCCAACGTTGTGATTTTGTTCTGAACTTCCTGGATCTTGCCTTCCAAAATCAAAAGAATTCGCTCTTCCAGTGTAGAAGATTTCGTTAAAATTTCTTCGTGTAATTCCCTTTTTAGGTTGGCATTGTTTTCTAACATCTTTTTTTCTAGTTTGGCAGAATTCTCTTCTAGCTTTTCCCCAAGCTCGCACACTTTAACCTCCAGGTTGGCGGAATTTTCTAGCAATTTAGCCTCCAGGTCGGTGGAATTTTCTAGCACTTTAGCTAGGTCGGCGGAATTTTCTAGCAATTTAGCCTCCAGGTCGGTGGAATTTTCTAGCACTTTAGCTAGGTCGGCGGAATTTTCTAGCAATTTAGCCTCCAGGTCGGTGGAATTTTCTAGCACTTTAGCTAGGTCGGCGGAATTTTCTAGCAATTTAGCCTCCATCTTAGCCTCCAAACATTGCAGCATTTGGCCGATATCACTTGCACTAGCAAAAACGAAGTTGTCCGGGTCGTTGCCTTCTTCAATTAATGCTTTACGAAGCCGCTCCTGCAAGTCCGCTTTCTTCCCCGTCGTATCGCAGTCCCTTTCCTCCAGCTCCTTTTTCAGCTCACTAACTTTTAAGTCCGCTAGTTTCGCCATTTTTACGCACACTAATTAGTCCGATTTATTTCACTTCAATTTTATTTTCACTAATGTCCAATTCACACCCGACACCTGACACCAATGTAGCGTTTCTCGTTCGTTAAGGTGTGAATTAAAACACTCGGTATATTAAAATAGTCAACTAATTTATTTAACACTATTAAAGTCTTATTACCTAATTATTAAAACACGAACACTAAAAACTAACTGTCACTTAAAGCTACTATAAATTTATCTTCACTGTATTTATTTCGAACTATTTATGTCGATCAATAATCGCGCCCGCGCTCCGACTGCACTCTGAATAATACTGTTCGCTAGCGAGCGACGGCTGGCTTATATACCCGTATCGATCCGTGCGGGAACGCTCCAGAGTCTTCCATATTCGTTACTCGCGCTCGCTGCCTCGATGGAATTCTCCGGAATAAGATGCCTCCAGAACAAGCCAGAACTTCTGGCGCCTTCGTGGCTGTTAAGATCGTCACAATACGAATGTTATGAAGCGTTGTTAGATCTGCGATAGTTCTGCCGTTGCGTGCACGTGCTACGAAACGCAAAACCAGTTTGACGACCGACTTGGGCTGGTCACGTGATCTCCCACCAGTCGGCAGTCCCACTATAATTGGCTGGCCCACTAAACCGACGTTGGCAGTGTTGGCCTAATTTTTGGGAGCACAACCTGTATAGAAGACCAATAGTAGGCGAAAATTGGTGAATAGGAAATCCAAGACAACGATGAAAATTATTATTGACTGAAAATGTTTAATGACATACTTTTTCAAAGTAATATTATAGGTTATACTACAGTCGAGACCGGATATAACGAACTCCGGATATAACGAACGCCCGCTTATAACGACCAAAAAAGAAAGTCCCGTCAGATCTCCATATAGTTACATGTATGTTTAGCTCGCTTATAACAAACGCGTATATAACGACCGCCCGTATATTACGACCAAATTTGTATCTACTTTTAGTTCTACAAGTTCCGTTATAACGACCACTTAACGAATACCCAGCGCGAAATCTGTTCGGATGTCTCCTCCCAGCAAAACTTAACCTACATTCGCCAATAGGAGAACCCCTACCGTTTATTTTCACTATTCCGCGGGTACGTCTCCACTATTCCTCACGTCTGTTTTTCTTATTTCGTTTTACCTTGGTTTCCTGACGCGAGTCGGTTTGTTTATGCTACCCTGTGTGCTCAGTACGCAAATTAACAAATAATGAAAATAAACGAAAAACCATAATTCTCGATGATAAAATTAATATCACAAAATTAGAACAGGGGGTACCAAATAAGTACCTAGAGTCAACTGTTTGTATGATTTCGACAAACAAGAAAAATACTTGGAGGCACGTACGGGTACACTAGCTCTACATATCTATTCCTAATTTGTACATACGGATATTTTATTTTATGTACGTACATATGCATCAATAAAAAGTTTATTTAAAAAGTATGTAGGTATGTTTAGGGTTTTCTTTAAGACGCATTTCGTTTTTCAAATAAAAGACTTGTGGGGTAGTTATGGAAATGATTTTTATTTGAAATAAAGTATAATCGATGCCATTATTTATGGAATACGACATCATTCAAATGTCCGCCGCTGGACGAGTAAAACGCTGGATCCAATTCTCTATGACTCGAGTACACAAATCGGCCGAAATAACAGGAACTTCGCATTCGATGTTGGCCTGCTGATGTTCTAACTTTTCTGGCTTGTTGGCATACACCAGCGATTTAATGTAACCCCAATGAAAATCTAAAGGGATTAAAGACAGAAACGTTATAACAGCTGCAGTCCATCGAACGAATGGTATTTCGTCCGATTTGTGTACTCGAGTCATGGAAACTCGTGCCAGCCCTTCCGCGGCGGACATTTGAACGATGTCTTATTCAGTAAATAATGGCATGGATTACACTTTCATTCGATATAAAAATTATTTCGATAAGCGACCCACAAGTCCTTCAATTGAAAAAAACAACAAAATGCGCCGGCCTTAATGAAAAACCCTATATTTATAAGAAATGTATGTAATGCTTTAAAACACAGATAATGTATATTTATTTTGTTTATTCTGAGTTCTTTATTATGTATGCTGTTGATTTACTAATATGTATCCATCTTAATTTAAAAAAAACATGAAAAATCGCAAGTTCGCTTATAACGAACGACCGCTTGTAACGAACTAGCGACATGGTCCCTTGAGTGTTCGTTATATCCGGTCACGACTGTATATTGTGTACCAAGCCGAGAAAGTGGTTCTTTAACGTGGCGAGGCACTTCTTGAGGCCCGGAAAACCACTTTCTTGGCGTGGTGCACACATAATGTTTTATCCTTGATTATATATACCATAGATAAGTAAAGATGGGGTAGTTGGGGCCTTTACCACCAGAGGGCTGGGCCTTTGGCAAGATTCATTCATAAATTAAAATTGGCGGGTAAATCCTTACGTTCCACCGCATTCCATAGTAACTGACATAGTAACTAATGGCGAACGATGTGTTGCCTATAGCCTGCTTAACAAATATCTGAGGTTTTCTCCCGTCTATTCGTGACCTTGAGAATATCGATCCACTAGATTTGTTTCCTCTATCTTTCATAAGCGAGCGTTCTCTCCCTTCCTTTTTCTATTTACTGGTCGTAAATTCATTTACGGACTTGAATTATGGTCGGTGGAATCTCAGTGGACCGGCGAGAAACCTGAGAGCCCACGGATTTTTGAAACTCCCGCGTATTTTTGCGGTGGCGGTAAGCGTTCTTGCGTTCTCATCGTTGACCACCCGTTCTCTAACCTTTCTAACCAAGGGGTGCTAACCTATAAAATAAGTGAAAATAAGTTTTCTTGTTATGAATACAAACATTGCAATGCGATTACAGGTAAGTTCATATTTATTTATTTATTTTTTTATTGTTATTTATATTCATATTGCTTACAGTACAACATGAAAATTAGAAATTGTTCGCAGTTTTTGTGTGCAAGTATATCCAACAAATAAGGAACCTGATACTCCATGTCCATCATTATGAATGTTTATAATTCATGTTAAAGATGAAAATTGTGACGAATGGGGGCTTATTAACTTCTGTAAATACATTTTTTAGCAGTTATCTAAATTTTGCCAAATTTTCAAATTTTGATTTGAATTCTTATATTTCAATTATGCAACAGATAACACGTAGGATATAAGATTATGCATGGTTATCTATGACTTGAAGCAGGTTTTTTTACGCAGCGTACAACGTAACGTGACGATTAATACTTTTGACAACACGCAAAGATCCTTGACAAAACTATAAGTAGGCCACCTGAATAGCTGATGCGCCACGTTTGAAAACACAAACGCGCGGCGTAGTAAGCTGTCAACTTGAATTGAGTTGTACGCTGCGTACAAAGCCTGCTCCTAGGAAAACCCGCCTTTATGCCAAACGACAATTTATAGCGGAAGTCATTTTGAGTAAACTGCTTTCGATATAGGGCCGTATCCACGGTCACGCATGCATTACGAGCATTCGTTGCTGTCATGCATGCATGACCGTGCATGGCATTGCATGAGACGGTTTTCAAGACAAAATTTGCATGAACAGTATGTATTTAAGGTTTTACCAAACATGTTTATTAACATTAGTAGTAATCATAACTTACAGTGATCGGTTTAATTGAAAATTTTTAATTTTTAATTACCCGGAAATTTAATACAACGTAATTTAACATTTTTAATTACCCGGTAATTTAAACAAGCGTAATTTAACATTTTGAAGTTTTGGTTACCCGGTAATTTAAACAAGTGTAATTTACCATTTTGAATTTTTAATTACTCGGTAATTTACGCCAACGTAATTTACCATTTTTAATTATTAATTACGTGGTAATTTATTATTTAAAATTAATAATTTTAATTTCAACGGTAATTTACGAAAAAAAATAATTACCGTAATTTAACATCCCTGGAAATAGTTAACCCTCCTGACGCGGGCAAGTTTTCAATTTTTCTGCAGAAAAGCGTGGGAAATCGCGGGACATCGTGAACGGGGAAATTGCGTTTCCCGCGGCTGGAGGGTTAATACAAGATGACGGTAATTTTTTTGGTTAAAAAAATACAGCCACGCCTGTATGAATTAACTATTTCCAATCTTCATATTATTTTAAATACATACCGGCTGACATCACCAGCTGTCTGCTCACTTTTTTATAGTAGCTTTGCTTCACTTTTATAGTATGAATTCTTAAATAACTTATTAGAACCCTATCTTAGAGTCTTGATTTATAACAAATCAACTCTAAAGGAAGTATGAGGTTAGAGGTTAGATTATTATTTAGAATATATATTTTAAGTAATAAATTGTGTAATTGAATTCAATTGTTTGTAAATAATATTTTTTATTTATACTAATGTAAAATTGTTCCTGTAAAGGATTCATTTGATGTAAAAAGTAATAATTTTGAAATTGTTTCATATCATTACACAATCTAATTCAAGTTCTATGATCTATGAAATTCTAAATCAAGTTTCATGATCACATTCCCTTTATTTTTCCTCCTATCAAAAATTGTAAGGATACAAAAATATCACATACGAATCTATCTTTCAGAAACAATTGTTCTAAATATTTCTGCCTGCAATAAAAAAGTTTCCGTGTATTTTGTCATGACAGTGTCATGATGACATCCATGCGTTGCGCGCTAATGGTATAATACAAGACCCAATCCAATCCTATTACAAAAACTTTCTAATTTAATTGTTCCAATATTATGAATAAAATTAGTACAGAAACATTGTTATATACAAAAAATGCTGTGAAAAGTAAATTTTGAAGCAGTCTAACAAAGAAATAAAAAGGAATTGCCTTAAATTGTCTTATATTGTCCCAAGAATGTTCAAGCTGTGTCCATCAAATTATGGGTTGACGTGTATATTATAATATAATTTAACAAAAAAAAACTAAACAAATAACTAATGCAACAATTATACAAATTTCTTGTTCATCACATCTTAGTGTTTGCAAATATTATTGCAAAATAATTATAGTGGTAATTTAGCTATAAATAACTCCATGTCATCAATGTAAAATTTCTATCCAACAAATAAAACTTCAAAAGTCCGATGCGTATTAGTTCTTTATTGAATTCCTACAATATCCGGATTTCGGGATACTATGCCGTCATCAGTTGTATACGTCTAAATTAAGCGATTGTAGGAATTCAATAAAGAACTAATACTCATCGGACTTTTGAAGTTTTATTTGTTGGATATAGTGGTAATGTTTCTTATGTGATTTTTATTTACAGGAAACACGTCAAAACCTTACTATTTTCGATGGAAAAGGTTTATCGACGGTAAGATATTCAAGGAATGACGAATGACGGAATTGCCCGATAAATAACCTTTTTCCTTACTATTTTCGTACTGAAGACTATGGGAATATGGAACCAGCATAGAACAATTAGAGAAGCAAAAGAAAAGAACACCAACATCATCATCTGATAGTAATAACGAAAATAAAATTCATTATAATTTCATCACTACGGAAGCTTGTTAGACAGGAGAATATCAGTTTAGAATTTATTTCTATTATTGAGGATATTATTAACATGCTATCTTTGCCAGCAAAAGCTAGTCCCCCCCCCCAGACAAGTTAGGAAGACATCTTTCAAGCCACACTGGCAGGTTTTGTTATAAATTTCCAAATTCATATGTGACCCGCTCCGAAGAAAGGGACTTTATGACGGTTTGTCATAAGGTCCGTGTGCTTGAGATTTTACCTTCTGCCGGTTCATCATAGGTCCCTTTTGTCGGAGGGAGTGACATATCCATTTAATTAAGGCAACATATATATTAGCTTTCTCATCCACTACAAAATCTTAAAAAAATGCCTTTTGGGCTGGGTTAAGCCAGAACTTTTTTTTATTGGCAAAGCTGTTTTAACTTTAAATGTGCAGTGTGCTCAATGCTGCAGCGTGCTCTAGAAAGGAGGGCAGAATAATAGACATCGACGACCTACCAGAGATCGATTGAAAGCCCGGTCTGACCACATATGCCCTTTTTTAATGGTTACTTTACTCTAGATGGATACTGCAGATGACCAGACATCATTTTACGAGCACAAGAATAAAAACTGAAAACGAAAACTCATTAAAACACATTGGACAATCAATAAAAATAGCTGTTTTGCCGCAATAGGCAGAAGACCAAATTTGTTCTTTTTTGTTGAATAGATATGATTTTAGCATTATTATGTAATATAGTTGGTTTACAAAGAGCTATGAAATTACTGTTGTATATTTTCATATTAGAAGGTGTAACATATTTTTAACAATATAAAGTACTTGTATTTGTAGTATTATTACTTTTTCAGCTTAAGACTTTTTCCACTCTCCGTACCTTTTATACAGCACAATATCACTATTCTGGTAGGTAAGGAAACTTGATTTAGTAAGTAGTTTATTTCGTAATTCAAAGTGAAGTTTGTTTAAACTATGATGAAATCTTGCATTTTATGTTATTAAAATGTATCTTTGTAACAAGTCACATTTGGCGCCTTGTTAGTTAGCGAATTTAAGTTCGGACTCGGGCGGAGTAACGGTTTTTGTAGATGGAGCGACGATCGGCGAGCGAGTTTGAATTAAGGGCTAAACGAAGGAAGCTTCCTCTTCTGCTTTTAGCCATGAGGTAGTTAAGACGTGCGTCGAGCGCCCAAGCGCAGTGCCCCAATATGGGGGCCGTTTTATAGAAATTGTGCTGTCTTGTGTTTTCTCGTTCCCAGTTATTATAACACGTAAGTTGTGTATTAAGAGTTTGCTGTATTTATATTGTGACCATCTCTGCCAAAAGATTATTATCATTGTTTAGAATTAACGTTCATATCCTTTGTAAGCGGTTCTGCATTGTTCATGTTAATTGTTAATAGACATTAAGTGTTTTGTTGGATTTGCGTTTTATTAGATAGAATAATTTAAATCAGTCCTTTTGTGGAGAAGCATTTTGGCTTCTATAGTGTTGATTAACTTGTGGTTCATCTTTCTCTGACAAAGTCTCAGAGAAAGAACCTACATATCTTATAGCCTCCGGAAGAGAGATATTTAATTCACGCTACCATAAGAATTAAAGTAAGTAAAATAGAGTATATTTAAAAAATGGCGGGAAGCGTCCCCCTTCAGTAGGATCAGTTCAGTAATAATAAGTGAGAAGGGGCCCCCTTACATCTTCAATACATCCAGAATACCCGAGCTAGTTTGGTTACATATTCATATTATTTCGGGTTTCATTGAAATTACTTCGCATATTTCCCGCTAGGTGCGACACAATGCAGGGAGCAGAAATTGGTGGAGGCGCTTCAGTTGGCTATCTATATAGGTTTTATCATGCACAACAATATCGTAATAAAATCACCCGTTTCTAAAGACTAATCTCTGATATATTGGCTGTTGGGGCTGGCTGGCAAATAGCATCTTTCCTGTGTCCATAGAGATGCGAAAATGACATTCTCGCATCGTGTAGGATAAAATAGTATATAATAATACTAGTAGACCTATAGACCGCCTATTGGGTAGATCAGTGAATCGGTAGATCGCAGGAATCGATAGACCGCATAGACAGTGGGTATATATACAATAAAGACTTCGTTTACAAAATGAAAATTTCAAGTTGATGTAAAGTTATTTTTATGACCTCATATTAACAACCAAATTTATATTTATATTGTGACCATCTCTGCCAAAAGATTATTATCATTGTTTAGAATTAACGTTCATATCCTTTGTAAGCGGTTCTGCATTGTTCATGTTAATTGTTAATAGACATTAAGTGTTTTGTTGGATTTGCGTTTTATTAGATAGAATAATTTAAATCAGTCCTTTTGTGGAGAAGCATTTTGGCTTCTATAGTGTTGATTAACTTGTGGTTCATCTTTCTCTGACAAAGTCTCAGAGAAAGAACCTACATATCTTATAGCCTCCGGAAGAGAGATATTTAATTCACGCTACCATAAGAATTAAAGTAAGTAAAATAGAGTATATTTAAAAAATGGCGGGAAGCGTCCCCCTTCAGTAGGATCAGTTCAGTAATAATAAGTGAGAAGGGGCCCCCTTACATCTTCAATACATCCAGAATACCCGAGCTAGTTTGGTTACATATTCATATTATTTCGGGTTTCATTGAAATTACTTCGCATATTTCCCGCTAGGTGCGACACAATGCAGGGAGCAGAAATTGGTGGAGGCGCTTCAGTTGGCTATCTATATAGGTTTTATCATGCACAACAATATCGTAATAAAATCACCCGTTTCTAAAGACTAATCTCTGATATATTGGCTGTTGGGGCTGGCTGGCAAATAGCATCTTTCCTGTGTCCATAGAGATGCGAAAATGACATTCTCGCATCGTGTAGGATAAAATAGTATATAATAATACTAGTAGACCTATAGACCGCCTATTGGGTAGATCAGTGAATCGGTAGATCGCAGGAATCGATAGACCGCATAGACAGTGGGTATATATACAATAAAGACTTCGTTTACAAAATGAAAATTTCAAGTTGATGTAAAGTTATTTTTATGACCTCATATTAACAACCAAAAAAGTTGCCTTAATTAAAAAAAGATCTCCAGCAAGTGAAAAAAAACCTTTTTTCATTTTGAATAATTTTAACAATAGTAGGGTGTGAAATAAAAGTATAAACATATATAATTCTAATACAACCTACTTAAATTGCATAAAATTGAGTAATTTAAAAATATATATATATATATATTTATAAACCGTGCAAATTACGACGATAAACCGAATTTTTTTTTTCAAGAAACACGCATGATCTAAATAATAATTTGGAAACATGAAAAAATTATAGACCCCTTGCAGAAGACCTAGATTGTTTTTTATTTAGGCTATTTTGTTGTTGTATACATAGGACCATAGAAACAACTTTTAATCAACTTGTATATTTTTTTCCCGGCACCATTGACCTTATTTACAAAAATAACTATTATTTGTTAAAATTACTCAATTTTATGCCAAGTGCGGAAGACCCAAATGTTGCATTAGAGTAATATTTTTATACTATTATTTCACAAAAAATTATATATATTAGGCCTCTTGTGGGAGACCTATTTTTTTCTCAATTGGGTTAATCTTGTTGATGTTATATGTGGGCCCATAGAGATAACATAAATCAACTTAAAACTTCGATTTTCAAAAAAATTCATTTTATACACTCTACTACTTGGTTGGTCACTACTTATACCGATTGGTATTGTAGATAAATAACATTGTACATATATTGCAGAATATGTAATACATGTATAATAAGATTAGTATTTTTAAATAACAAATAAGCAATGATAATTAAGAAAGTAAAACATGATTGAGGCTAAAAATTAAATTAGTTCCTTTACAGAGACTGTGCATATAATATATATTTGTAGAACATTGCACATCATTGTTGTATACATGTGTATATATTACAGAAAACAATAAGTAAAAAATGGATTATTTACAAATTTAAATATTTGTTCGTAACATGTAACTGTTAATGTGAATAGAATCTTTTTCCATAATCGCCCCGGAGAAAATGTTTTGTCAATTTACACATACGTAGAATCCCACCTTTTAGCCGTAGAAAATGCCACATTTAGCTGTGCAAAAACGTGTTGAAATAAATACATTTTAACTAAATCCAAAGTTTGTCCTCATTTATGGTTATAGCAATACAGACCTTGATTCGAAATTGTATTCTTTGTAATATGATTGATACGTGTATGTATATGAAATTGACAATAACATTACGGGTGATCGAGAGTTACGATTGACCAATGCGATATTGTGATAAGTCTGCTTCAATAACCCTTCCGAATCACCAATGTTGATATTCGTCCCATTTGTTCTGATATATATAGAAATCTGTTTTGTTCGAAGTAACAGATAACTTTCTTTAACCCAAAATTAGATTCCTTGTTCCACAGGCTATTTATCACATCGTATATGTTACCTGTGCAAAAATCGAATTAAAAGAAATTCAACTAAAAATATAATAATTAATGTAACCTTAAAATAACGATAAATAGTTTCATTCCTTCAAATTCTTGTACTAAATGTTTGATAGAGGAAAAATTCTTGTTTATTTTCTTTCGAGTCATCCCCATTTCTGGCATAATGAGCTGATGTTCACGTTCTAGGCTTCTCTCTTGCGCTCTGTCAATTCGCACACTATTTTAACTTCGGGTTTCTGGTAGTTATAGGGGCTGTGGTATGGTAAACTGAGTTATATGCCTTATATCTGTGTCTTTAGATATACTTTGACCTGGAAGATCTATTGAATGTGGGGCTAAATACGTACAAATTAGTTACTGTACGACAGTTTCTTTACAACCTGAAATTATTAATAAATAAGTAAATGTGTTTTACAAATAATCTGCAATAAATTCACCTTATGCTATGAGTGCGGTTGTTTGGGAAGTCTCACCATCAAAATATTAGGTTAGGACGGACATTGGCGCTGTGCGCAGACCCGATTGGTGTTCATTGCTGCCATCTAAGAGCCTACGTCTCAAACTGTAATCAATTAGAGGGATAGTAAACGGCCATACTAAACGAAACGGAAATCATTTCTATTAATTTACTTACTGTTATCGTAGTAACTTAACTGCGCGGTAGCATTCGCTATTTCACTATTTGTCAAATTTTACCATATCGTTCCAATTAGGTAGGGTATTAAGTAGGTACGCATTCGTACGTAACAAAAACTAACGCAAATTAATACATATTTTTATACGATCAACATGGTTATAGGTGTTTCATATCATACTTGTGGGGACGTAACAAATCTCTTAGCTCTGTAGATACCTACTGCAATGTAAATAGGTTTGAGGTTATGATAAGGTTATGTTTGCGCTTTTGACGTTTCTAGGTGGCAACCGTGCTGGCAACCATGACGACGCGTAATAAACAGCTGTAGGAATGTTGAGGCGCGTTCACCAAAATCGGTCGCTTTTTGGAAAATTTTGAAGCAAAAACGCCCTAGAGGCCCTTTTGCGTCGATTTCAAAAACTCACGCAACGTAAAATTGTCCATATAGCGGATCGCGCGCGCTCCGCGCGCCCGAAAGGGTCTCTCCAAATTTTCCATAAAGAATTAAGAAGCCACTTTTTCGCATGTGAAATGGTGAGAAAAAATACGTGAAATCAGTTTACATAATATAGACAAGTTTTATAAGACAAGAATTGGCGCACGAGTAGTTTTGGGCACGACGAGCGTAGCGAGGAGTGCCCAAATGGAACGAGTGCGCCAACACGTCTTATAAACGAGTGTTATATACTACTTTTTCTACTTTTCGACTTTAAATTTACATTTTGTTTTTACTTGTTTATTTTACGTCGGTCTAGTTCCGCAACTTAGGCCAATCACCGACGCTGAGGGCAGGCTACACACACCCAGGAATTTTGTCCTACTGAAGGAATTCCAACCTCCAGTAAGAGTTCTTTAACGTGCACGTCGTATAATGACAGCACACGGGGCCACCGGCTTTACTTCCTCATCCGATGGAAGGCGGCATGCAAAGGTATTTGTTCCCTGCCTAAAATACTAGGACAGTCGATTTTAGCCCGAGCCGGGATTCGATCCCGGCTTAACCCCACCCAACCCAAACGGAACGAGTGCGCCAATAGGTCTTATAAAACGAGGGTTATATACTATTTTTCTACTTTGCGACATTAATTTTACATAAATTTCGAAAATTGCGGTTGTCATCCTACAATTTAGAGTAGTTTCATATTCAACAGTTGGTAGTTGTAGTAAAACTCACAAATACGACTCACGGGAGCCAATAGCGATTGAGATGTCAGATGGGCGTTATTTAACACTTGACGTCAATATCATCAATCTTGGAAAACGAAAAATTACCAAATGTTTGTGACCTAGTGTTTTCATAACGACACCGAAACCGGTTTCGTTATGAGTTCAAAACGAACGCAAAGTAGAAAAATAAATTTACATCCCATCTGTATGTCACCATAGTATTAACCTATACTATTAATATAAAAAAGCCTGTCAAAAACATAGTTTCTACATCATAATAATTTAAACATTGTACTTTCGGAGTTCTTTTGATAAATGTTGGTCACTTAACACTTTAACTGTAAGCAAGCAGGTCTATTTTTGGTCATTTGTGACAAATAAAACATTTTGTAGGTTGAATTTATAGTTTTTTTATTATTTCCATTGTACATACGTAGACTTAAAACAAAGTATTGTACACATATACAATTACAAAAAACAGTTAAATATCATACTACGCAGGGATAAAATCTACAAGATCAATATACACAACAACCTTTATATATCTTAATCTGTTCAGTAACAAAAAAAAATAATATTGCCAGACGAGATCAACAGAATTTCATTATTATATACTGCAAGTGTATAATAATAAAATTATATGCTGTGTACTGCAAGTACAGAGTCAAGTCAGGCCCGGCATTGTGTTGTTTGATTTTCATTTGGTTTGTTTGGCAAATACAATGTTGCTCTAGCTGTAATTTAACATTAACGTTACCATAAAAAATAAATACTTATTTCAAAATCTACACCTGTATGCAGTAATCCCAGCAATCCCAGCAGAAAAAGTTTTGGCCTATGTTAAGAGGTGATTCATGGGTTCCTACCAGTCTGATTACAACTATATATGATAACAAACAGACAGGTGTTTCAGGATGGACAAATTTATAGGTGCAGCACTATTCCTGAACGAACTACTGCATCCAAGTGATAAATTCAAGTGGGCTCCCATAAGCGGACACATGGTTTCTCCATTCTTGACTGCTTACGGTGATTATGTAGATGTTTGTCCATTTATTAAAGATTCGCGTCTGCTTAAGGGAAATGTTCTTCAGTTTGTGGGGCAAAAATAGTGTCCATGCATCGGCGAGCATTTTATGCAGATAATTATATGACCGAATTTGGTTCCACAAACTTTGTTCGGTTATGGGGGCTGTCCGCAAGGAGAGCTTTCACGTAGATCTGTTGGTATACTATGCTCTAGAAAATCAGGATATGTTTAAAATTTGAGTACAATTGAGTCAGATTGTTTTAAACTTATAAGATGTGAGCATTCTTCAATAATTACATTACGGTATTGCACAGTATAGACCAAACCATCCTCTAATCATGTGTCTCAAAACGTGTTGCTGAGATGTTTTGTTGTAAGATTTGAAAGTATATACACAGCGCGTCAGTGAAAACGAGCCACCCAGAAACAAATTTCTCAATAAATTTCAGGTCGTCCGCATAGGCCAAGGCACGACAGGAAAGCGATCCGAGTAAATCGTCCACAAATAGAAAAACGAATGGGCCTAAATTGGAACCCTGCGGGACACCAGAAGGGTGATATACTCGTGCAACTGAAACCCATTATAGTACGCATAAGTCCTTATAACGTTGCTTATAACGTTTTCTATTGGTAAAACTCGGGCGCACCAGTGCACAATGTATGTATTCTGTTGGCTGTCTTCGCAACAAAATCTGCACTCAGTGAACATTTTTCTCCACGACCTCTTAGAGCAACTGCGACGGCAATTGCAATGTGGCCCCAATGTGGTCTAATGGAATAGCCCTCGCTTGCCCTACACTCATGAAAAATTGCACCAGTGCGCCCGAATTAGTGGCTAGTGTGCCAAAGTTTTACCAAAAGAAAACACTATGAGTTTCTGTTCGTATCTCATGAAAACGTTGGACGATAAGCAAAATGTTAAAAAAGGGATAGTTACGAAATTTTTTTGGGGTGACCCGTTTTCTTTGACACGCTGTGTATTATGTAGAATTATGACAGTTATTGATGGGTGCTCTACCGTACACGGTGCAAATCCTCAGTACCTCTTAAGTCTTAAGATTTAGTTATTTAAGTTTTTCTTAGTAGAATGTTGGTGAACTAGCCAATCTAAAACAAATATTTTGTATCCCCAATATTAATAATAGATTAAAATAATAGATACACGGAGGAACAAATGAATGATATTTAATAATCATGTGAATGGTGTAGGCCAACAGTCCAATAGTGATGGCCAATGTGATTTGTTTTATATAGAATCTTTATTCTTTACATAATATATGTTTATATAATGTTTTTATTATTTGAACCAAAATAACAAGTTTTTAGGGAACAGTACCTTTGCAATTTCGGATCATGCAGCATATTAAAGCAAAAAATCTTAGGTTTTCACATTTTTCCAATAATGGCTTTCCTTCCTTGTCAACTTTTCTTTCACGCTTGCATGTGCCCAGATCGTGCGAGGCATAATGATGCAATTGAAACCGCACGTGCATATGATCACGCAGATGCTTCATCAATGGAGGTTCATATCGCCCGCACTCTCACTCGAGTAGCGATATGCGGCGCATATCGCTCGCACTCGTGCGTTTTATTCGTCACGGACGACGCACCGTGCCGAATGTATGACGAAAATAAGAATTGTGACACGCATATCGATCGCACCCGTGCGTTTTATTCAATAAACGCACGAGTGCGAGCGATATTGCACTCATCGCACTGAAAATCGACGCGTGATGATTTCGTGCGTCGCACGGTTGTTATCGGGGTGATAGTGACAGTTTTTGATCATTACAATATTACTTCCATTACATACAGGTACTTTATTTTATTTGATTACTATCTTAAACAAGGAAAGATATAAACTCTTCCAAAAATAGTTAAGTCAAAATTGGGTAGTGGATTTGGCTCATACTAATGCTGTGTCCTACGTGCATCCGTCGTCCATCGCCGCATGTGTATTCCTTTTTGCATTACGCCCGTCGTGCCTGTGCCACGTAGCTCCGGCGCGACGTGCGGCAGATCCACCACTCCCACGTAGATAATAGGTAGTTCATATCTTGGGAAGTTAGTATCATATTATCTACGTACCGACAACATGAGTTTGTCAAAAAACAGAAAGGGGCATGCGCGCAAGTGCGACGGATGAAAACATGCGGCGATATCAAAATATATGATATAACTTGCGTCGCCGGATCCGTCGCCGCACCGGACGACGGACGAACGCTGCCACGTAGGACACACTCATTTACTTCAAGATATTTGGTATCGATGCGTTGTTGGCATTGACGCAACGGACGCAACTGATGGCACGCACGTAGGACACAGCGTAAGTAAGAAAAAAGTTTAGTAAATTATTGAAAGTGAATAACTATAAGAAACAAGAAATTTTCGAACGTATTAGACAATCAGTTGTATATGAGACAAATTAAAGCACTTTAGTCAATGCTAGACATTTTTAATAACTTTTGTTAATAACGTAATTTCTTTTGCTGTCAGAGCATTCCAATATTTGAAATCTGGAATTTCAAATAGATTTAGCTCATCCACTAGGAACTTTTTCCTTACCATGAGGCATGATTTTGATCGATCAACCATTTATGGAACATCCTATATAATACCAAAATACTGTCAATAAAAATACTTACTCCTATATTATAGGAAAAACTATGTGTTTCTCACAACAGGTGATATAAATGGTGTCTTGAAAAATAAAGAATGATGAGTGAGACACTTACTATTGCAATTGGACCACAAGCAATGCATTGTGTAATGTAAATAAATCAATTCTTCTTAAAAAGCGTCAAAAAAGATGCAAAATAAAATATTCTTAAAGCATTTCAAATTGTTTGAAATACAAACTCACAAAAATACAACATTTTAAATCAACGATTTTTAAAATATAAATGACGTACATATTGTTAACAAGCGGAATTTGTTACAAACTGAAAAATGTCTTATGCTTACAAGATCTACTGAAACAGTTAAATATAGTCCATAAATATATTTGACCATTTCCTATTTACATCACAATTCATTTTTGACTTTCCTATGGCTAATAACAATACACCAATAGAAACGAGCTAATCTTTTTCTGATACATCCTAGAATCAGTGAACGAGTATTAAATATGCACCTTTACCGAAATAGTTCGTAAGTCATTAATACATTTGTATATTTACTGTAGATATTAGGAATGTTCAAATATTAATCATACTATATATCTGACAACTTTAACATATATATATATATATATATATATATATATATATATATATATATATATATATATATATATAATGATAATACGAATATATTTGTAAATATAAAAATATAATCACTATACAAACTACTAAAGATTCTTTAATTTCACAATACCTATGTATATCTATCCTTCACTCTAAAATTGTCATCCAGGCATTTGATTACCTAGTTTCAACAGATTTGTCTTTGGCAACTGGTATTTTCTCATGCTTATCGATCTCTCCAATGGATCTTTTTCTTCGGTTGGATAAGACGCTGTTCGTTTGGCAGATCTGCAAAAAGAATACATTCTGAATGCAATTTGTAAAACATATGATAGGTATATATTTGATGAACATATGAATGTATGTATTCTAGTTTTAGCAATATTTTAGTTAACGCTGGACTATGGTTTCTGTCAATATTTATGTATTTTCCGCTTATATCCAAAATAAACTTAAGCCAAAAATAAAGCGTAAGAATGCAAACAATATGTACAATATTTAACCTTGCGTAGTGTTAGTATAAGATTTGTTCGAGCAGTCGCAAAATCAGTTAACAATCGGTACTTTTGTCATGGACCAGATATGTTGCTATGATAACTCCATTATAAATACCAATGAAACGTTACTAGTTTATCACAAAAGCACTGTTTGGAAACTGGTTTAGCGACTGCTCGAACAAGCCTAATATATTTAAGTTTTAAGGAGATATATAAACAAATTAAGTGCTTATACCACCTTTTCTATCCATGACATTTGTGATTTGATGGACTTGGGGACACCGTTGTTTGAGCAAACATTTGACGGACTTGGACATCGTTGTTTGAGCAGACATTTTAATTTTAAGAAATAATTTGGTTATCAGTTTTTACGACAGTTATAAATGCGCCATAACTTAAGTCGCAATCCGTGGACGCTCAGCCACGTTTAGCAGCTGATAAGAAAACTTCTTTAAATTCGAAAATCAGGTTTAAATAAAAAAAAAAAACTAAGACCTAATCTAAAAAATCTTGTTGTAGCGACGTTAATGCTCAATATACGGCGGACAGGGAGGTGAAAATTACCCAAACATCCCGATTTCTATCCGTGAGAAGTTATTATGAAAGTTGTAGATCAAACAATTATCTATAAGAAAAGATATTTACGTGGGCTTATGGAAGTTATTAAAAGTAATGCAATATAAAATATTTTTAGATATTGACAATTTCACACATGTTTGCATATTTTCGATTGCACTAAATTGATGAAAGAAAACAAATTAGTCTTACAGTATTAAATCATAAAAGATTATCATTGTTTCCGAGGGGCCATTATTATGAAAAAAAATTGTTTTAATTTTTACAGCGATCGTTTGTAAATGAAAAGTGACTAGAAGAATAGGCATTCGCTTACGATGAATATTAGGGTCTCAAATGAATAACATGTCAAAATCAAGTCAAAATAAAAAAAGATTGATTATGGCATTTTTTGCAAATTTATAGTTAACGGTTTCAATGTTCTAGAAAATTTATAGTGGTATCAAAATCATTCTGACTCGTGAATACTTGTTCTCGCATCACTTCAAAGCAGGGTTGTTATAAAAAAGGTTTTTTATTTTAAATAAAATTTTTTATGAAATTGTTTTTTTTAACGTAACAATGTTTTTTAAACACCACGGAAAAAAGAACATGTTTTAAACATGAAATAAAACATGTTTTAAATCACACACACACACACAAAAACGTGTTTATAAACAAGGAATAAAACTTGTTTTAAACATGTTTTAAAGTATGCAATTATTTTATTTGTAAGCATTTTAATCGGCGCCTTATCATTCCTAATTTTACTTGCTACACTGCACTGATATTGTATAACATTTGAAACAAACTGTTTAAAACAAAATAGTTTATAATAAAATAATTATTTTTAAATGTTTTAAAACAAACTGTTTTCAATATAAAAAAAAACTGTTTTAAGATGTTTAAAAGAAAATATTCCTTTGTTTTAAAACATGTTATAAACAAAGTTTTAAAACAAAGTGTTTTTTAACATGTTCAAAACAAAATATTTGTTTTGAAACATGGTGAAAACAATGTTTTAAAACAAAGTGTTTTAAACATAACAACCTTGCTACAACGATATCAATTTGTCATTGCATTTTATTTATGAAATGACAATTGCATACGTGTTTCTAGGGTTGACTTGACTTAATATCGGACGCCACATTAAAATGTTGTGCAAAGTCCAATTATTGGTGGTTGCCGAACTGAATGTAGGTAGTATTATATTAAAAGTAATTAACATCTGTTTGCATTTCTTCAAAAATACAGATAAATCACAATTATATTCCAAGTACATGAAGTAAGGATAGTAGGGTGGACAAAAAAGTTAATACGCCCCGGAAGTGACATTGGGACATGATTGAACTTGAACAACCTGTATACATATTTTATACGAATTTTGCGTATAGCAGAACTTAAAAATGAGTAAACCTTATAGAATGAAAATGTTTGGTAGCTCTGGTGCACATGTTATCATCCCTTGAGATATTTTTGCAGATGGTATTTCCTTGTAGTTTTACAAATGGATTTGTATTCGGAAAAGAAAAAAAAAACGGCCAAAAAGGCCTACTCATTTTTATAACATATTTAGGTAGCAAGCTGATTCCTAATCTGTATTTCATAGTAATTTGTCAAATATATCTCCTCAAATATCACAAACAAATAATTTAATTTATCATATATTTTTCTTACATCTGTAAATAATAATAATAACACACAATTACATACAGTGGCGGAACTAGCGTTGGTGCGGCGCACACATTTCCCTGACCCAGCGGGCTCACCCGGCAAGGACATTTTTTAGAAGCGTCTAAAGCCTACAAAGGAAGAAACTCATGCGAGTGGTAGTCCAGTAAAATTAATGAAATAAAGGTATTCACTTCGAAAAAAATCAAACCCAGGGGGACTCTTTTTATACACCGTTTTTAGGACATAACAAATACCTTGCAAAAAGTCCCGTTGAAAGCATGTCTGCATCGCGAGAATTGGTTATTTATCAAAATCTTACTTTCTATTGATCAGACAATGAAAGTTATTTGGAAATTTCTAGATCTAAAAGATCTAGAAGAATTAAAAATTCTCTATAAAAGAAAATGTCTAACACCGTTTAAGTTCGAGTTGGAGTTTTCAAGTTATGCGCCTGAAAATCCATCAAAAGCACGTAAGGATTACAAACTTCTCTAACTCGAACTCCACGGGGCACAAAATAAACATCAAGCTGCCGGAAAACTCAAGTTACAGAAAGCTACACAGAAATTTATTTTCTTTTCAGATGGACCAAAAATTTCATAACGATTCTTTTTCTGTAATAATGCTTCAGATTTTTTGGTCTATTGGTTGCAGGATGGGGGTTATATTAGGAGAAAAATATTCCAGTCTAATATTTTTTTAGTTTTGCTGTACAGTTTTGAGCTGTCCAGGACAATCAACAAACAACAAATAGTAACTTTTCTGGACGACAAACTTTTTATCAAGCTTCAATGACCCTTTTAATAAATTAATTTAATAAAATTAAATTAATGCCTCTTTTTAGAAATGGTTTTGGAAAACATGGACCTTGTTTCCAAGAGCTGAAGACTCTTATTTGAAAAATTCTTTTATTAGTGAACTGCTAGATTAGATATGGACTCCATTATTATTGCTTATTATAATTTTCTTTATTATCGTCCAAATGTATCAGTTTGAATGTTTATATTTTGTGACACTGTTATTATGAATTATTATTATTCTTAAATTGTCAAAAATTCTTAATTGTATGTATAAGTTAAGTACCATGTGTATTAGTGTGTTCTTTATATTTATATTAAAAGTACATAATGAATTTCTTAGTTTTCTTTATATAAATGATTTTTTTCTGAATAAATCGATGCTTCAAAGTATGTACTACATTTTAAACAGTGCAATATTGGTTGCCTATATAACAGATGCGTAGTAGAGTACGTAAACTCGTCCAAGGATCGAGCATACCATTATACTTCTCCCATGGTTCTGGTAATTGCGTCACTGGTGCCCCTACATCTAAAAGTAGAAGAAACAAAGCAACGGTATGACAGAAAAGGGTATGAGGGGTGGTTTCCGAGTCACCGAACGAACAGCCACAATAGAGGCATTGCAGAGAGAGTGGGACGAGGATGAAAGTGGACGATGGACCCATCGCCTGATACCCAGCCTTTTGGGGGTGGGTGAATAAAAGGCATGGTAAAATCACGCTCTAACCGGCCACGGATGTTTCTGGGCATACCTGCACCAATGCAAGAGAAGGAACAGACCAGAATCCCGGTACTGCGGGGGGAAGGATACACCTGAGCATACACTCTTCCGATGCGAAAGATGGGCAGCACATAGAAGCGCGTATCCATATCAGGAAGACCTCAACGAGAAGGAATGATCCGGTGCCGGTGGAGAGGCGGCAGATCGCACACACCGTGGGAGAACGAGGACGACAAGCGTGCAGAAGCGAGAAGACCTCTCACACCTTAGTTGTTAAGGACTAGGGATGCTCCCGGGGACGGATGGAGGAAAAGCAAGAAAGGCAGAATAGCGGCCGGAAACCGTAGCAGGAAAGGTTCTGGAACTAAGGAAGCGAGAAATGTTTAGGGTTCTGGAAATCCGGACCAGACTTCAGGACGACCGGATGATTCCGCCTGATGGCGAGGAACCAGTGGTCATACAGTGGTCCCAGAAGAAAAGACCAGGTGCTGGTGTACCAGAAAAAATTGTGGTTCTAAGCACGTTACGGTGCAAGTAGTAGAATAAGTAGCATAGTAGTATGTTATTAGTAAGTAGGTTAGTAAAATTTTTGTCTAATGTTGTATCTGTACTTGTGGTCAAAATAAAGAGTAAAAGAGCCAGTAGGCCACAAAACGGAAAGGCGACGGGAGAAATGAATGGAGATGTCGCTGCAGGAAGTATGCCCTTCAGGCGATGCCGTGCAGCGTGGTAGTGGCGGGTTCTACCCTCCCCTCGCCTTAAAAAACGGCTACAAAATGTGCCTCGAAAATAGTTTCTAACTATTGAAGTAATTTCCAAATTTCCTTTTACAGGAAAGCAGCAATATCTTTTTACTTTATCACACGTTGTATGACAAAGTATTGTAATCGTGCCGAAAAAGAATTTGAGATTTTAGCGGAAATAGGTCGTTTTGGGTCCACTGAACATTTAAAATTTAATTTAAAATTAGCATTTCAAAATTCAAAACAGCTGGATTTTTGTATACAAATTTAACCAAGTTACAAAAGAGGTCTGTCTGTGTGTGTTACATATTTACAGAAGTCTTCTTGCATTGCCACAAACAAGGTGGGCATTACACAAGACTCTTCTTGTTTTCTTTATATTATGAAATATGATGTTCATAGACATAATAGCGCTCATAGTGGCCTGATCAATAGAAAGTAAGACATTATTAAAAAAAAAAAAATTTGGGTACCTTACAACGCAGACATGACATCGATGGGAAAGTTTTGCACGTTATTTGTAATCGGTTAAAATTAGGATATCAAAACAGCTGGATTTTTGTATACAATTTTAACTTATTACAAATAACGTGCGTAGGCTTGAAATTCCATTGCCAGGAATTTTCAGTTTGGCTGCGTCTAAAGCAAAGACAAAATTTTTATCCGAGGGCCCATTGCCTCTCCTCGACATGGGCTCACTCTCTCCTAGTTACGCCACATTACATACATATAATAACAATAACCTACAACAAAAACTAATTGCCAAAATAAAAAGTGCATTTATATCTACATGTGTTCATACCCACAAGTTGTATATATATATATCAAGCAAACGTACATATTTGTGATGGGTAAGTGAGCACATAAATAATTAAATAGTGCAAGAGATTTTAAGTTTGTGACCAAAAGAGAAACATAGAAAAATAGTTACCATTTATAGTATACCATGAACACTATACGTGACTAATGTACACCTTGCGTTTCAGAAAGCCTGTGTTGCGGGCAGACGTAGGAATGCCTGTGTCATGACTGAAACACGTTACAACTAGCTGGAAATTGGATTTTGCTCAAACGACATTTGAATGCATAAGTAAGGTTTAGAAACTGAACTATTACAGACAACTTGACTGATTATGAGTCAGTATTTGTTGGATCATTCTCTATAATTGGTCTGTTGAAAACATCAAGATTGGTCCATCGGTTCAAGCTTTACGAGCGAACTTTCCTGCCCACGAAGAAGCACGGACTTGTGAAACGTTGTCGTACGAAGTTTGACAATGGTTCGACGCTTAGAATTTTTAGTATTTTTTTTCTCTCCGCCTCCTCGTCATACTCTTTTGTGAAAAAAAAAACACTATTTATTAAAATCAAATTGACTATATCCTGAACGTAAAGAAGAGACACCATGTGATGTAAATGGTTGCTCTGAAAGAGCTTGTTCTCTCAAAAACCTTTTTATTGAGTCACTTTATTGTCTTCTTAAAGCATTGTGAACAACACCACTCGCCTTAAACCTTAAACATGTATTTTTCCCATCATTTCTTAACGCACTTGCCTTTATTATTCCAATTATCCCTTTACTTCGGAGTCTACACAAGTTCGTTTCGACTCCAACTCGGACATTGCTTCAGACACCCTTACCTACAACTATGCCAAAAGTCGCTTTTACACGAGTTATTTCCCCTATTTTTCCTTTGTTGAGTGGGCTAACCTTTCAACAGTGTTTTATTCGTTAAGCAGCAAACACAATAATTACTATACATGGATGCTTTTGAACCGTTTTCGGCGTGACTACAGCAAGCGATCTCCATCTGGTAATCTTACTATAGATTCAACTAGATGCACACCGTCTACGTTCATAAAAGTAGGGAACGCCATCTCGCTCTATGAAGCTAGATGGCAATAAATATTGTTAAGCATATGTGCTTAAAATATTAACACATCAAAGTAGGGTAAGACGCAGGGGCTGGTCATAAACCGAATATCTAGTGTTAAATGCCATGGTCAACCTATAATACAATGCAAAAAATGGAAAATGACAGTTTCACGTATTATCACCATTGCAAAGATTTAGTATGGCGGCAAATTCATACTATGTCAGACATTTATCAACTTCTAAGACAACTAGACTCTAGAAATTATAATAAAAATATTTTTATAATAAGGAATTTTGTACCTGCGTCTCCGTGAATTTGCTTGTCCAGGTAACACAAAATAACCTCTAGGAATAACCATTCTAGCATTTCCTTGCGCTGGTCTGGATCCTCCATGCGCCAACAAAGTTGTAAGATGGGCAGCATAGCCCTCCGTAAGTACAGTCGCCTGTGAATGTTGTTTCTTAGATGCTTTACCTACTATAAATATTTGTTTTGGCTTCAGTCCTATAGAAGTATAAACCACAATATCTTTACTGCTTCCATATGCTGATTGAATAATAACACCATGATTCTAAAAATATAATTAATAAAACAAATTAAACAATTTTTTTGATAATACCTGTATCAAATTATTTAAGTGCGCTGTTTTGTGACCTAATGGATCAGTTGATAAACCATCGGCAAATGACACTAATCCGTGCGGAAAGTTATGTTGAGATAGCCAGGACACAACTCGATGGTGCTGCATATCAGGACGTCCTGTCGTATATATTATCAAATATCCCAATTCTTGCCAATGCCTGCAAATTATTATTATTAAAACAAACAAAAGGCATTTTTCGATTAATTAAAAATAATAATTCTATAGTAATAATTATAGTAATAATATAATTCTATAATTCTCCCAGATACAGCAGACAATAGGCATTTTAGTTGGAAAAATGCGAAGACTGATATTTGTATACACTAGGGTCTCAATTTGCGTTGACTCTATTTGCGTTGTTTCGATTTGAGTTGATCGAAAATATAGGACTGTAAATCTGGTTTCCGTTGTTATGATTATTGATTCGATATGCGTCCTTACAGACAAAATAAATCGTGGATTTCCTCACATATACTGCACTGATTTGTCAGTATTTTATTTATGTGGATAATAATGATAGTTTATGGTAGTAGTCTTTAAAAAGGTGCGTTATCATTAGTGCTATTGGTAGTGGTAAGAGACGCCATTATAGTATAAAAAAAGTACTAGTGACTCATGTATGTACACTTGTCCACTTGATAATTGGTGCTAAGGCGTTTTCTCGCGAGCAACTGTTAGTTCAAGTTACCTGTAGTAAGGTGTACTATTGTTACGTAGCTAATATTTTCTCCATACCATAAGGATAATTTTCACGAAAAAGCCTGATAGCATTGATTAAAAAAATGACTGGCAATGAAACTAAGGAAATACTTCGCCAGTACTACAAATTATTTTGCCTCATATCTACAATTCCACCAACTAGCGTCTCGGTAGAAAGGACCTTCTTTTGCTTAAAGCGTATACCAACATATTTGAGAAACACAATGTCCCAAGATCGACTATCTTCACTTGCACTGATGTAAATAGGAAAAGACATTCTCGACAAATTAATATTGAAGACAGAAACATTTCACGACAACGTCATAGGCGGATTGGCAAGGAGTAATAACAGAACAATTGATCTACTTTATATACATTGTGTTCATTTCAGTATCCACCCTTAATAACTCTTGACCTGATGCGATTAGTGCTTTGAGTGAAAACACGTCAATTTAGATATCGACACCCTACTTTGAAATTTCAAATGGCACCCCCTACCTTGTGATACATCATTTGAAAGGGCACTAAATTCTCTAGAATAGAATAGAATATGTTTATTTATAACTGTGCAGTTATATGTCAAAAAACAATTCACTCAGAATAATATCTCATTAATATTGTAAGGTGCGAGGTTGACCAGTGTCTGCTTGACCTGTTATGAAAACTCTTGGTGTTTTCTGTCTTCCAGATATCCGGGCAGCTATTGTACAATGTAATTCCTGTTCTCCGGTATTAAACTGATTGGAGCCGTATGTCTGATGGTTGCAAGTAGTCTCTAAATCTGGCACTATAGCCATCCGTGTCCTCAACTCGTGGAAGTTCATTTAACCTGGGCGAGTGTATTTCCAGTATTACTCGCATCGCATATTCTGCCGGTGCTGTGGGTATACTTAGTGTCCTAAAAAATGGTTTGGAGTGCTGGTTTATTGGTTTATCCAGGACACTCCTCACCGCCTTCTTTTGTTCAAAGGCGCAATAATTTCAGCAGTATGTTTCACCATTGGTACGTTGATGCCAAAAATATCGGTAGCGTTGTTGTTTTTCAAACTGTTAATGATCTCCAAGATTTCGTGTGGTGTTGTTTCCGCAAATTCTTCAACATAGGTAGACCTTGCTGTTCCTGTAACTTGGCTAACCGGTAAACTGTCTGTCTTTGGCTGGATTAGTGTAGCAAAGTAACGGTTGAATTGCTTACTGGATGGTACCTTTTCAAAGTTGACCTGTCGTTTTCTGCCTGTGACCAAATTGATCGTGTCCCAGATGGTTTTAGACTTGTTGTCGGATTGGTTTATTTTTCCATGTTCTTGCTTATTGTTTCTTTTCTCACTTGCATATTATAGTCACATTTCAGCTGTTTTATTGCTGCATCTATTTCTTCTTTGTTTCCCCACAAAGTTTGCACCCGTTGAAGCCATTTCAAGCGTTCTTTCATTTCCTGCCGCAGCTTGGAAGTAGAAGTAGGGTTAACATTTGAATGTATGTGTTTCCAAGGAAAGACAGATTCCAAAGCATGGTCATATATATGTATTAATTTGTAACAGGCTGCATTTGTATTAGCCATTTCGGAATACTCGTCCCATTGTTGTTCAACAATTATATTTCGAAACTTTGCCATATTTACTTTGGAGTACACTCTACGATATTGGAAGCATGGTGTAGTATTAAACCAAGTTGTAAGAATCTGAGGTATATGATCGCTAATTACATAGTCATTAAGATCTGTTGAGTAATACTGAATATTTGGGAAAATATTGTCTAAGCAGTTTGCTGAAGATCCATGTACTCTTGTTGGTGTATTTATGGTTTGTCGTAAACCATGACTCATCATGAGGTTTTTTAGTTGTCTGGTGTTTGGATGGTCTAGAATTAGTCTGATATTAAAGTCTCCGGCCAGCATGATTTTAACATCTGGACTGTGGTTTTGGATGAGTAGGTTTAGCACAGTATCTACCTTTTCCAGGTATATGTCAAAGTTTCCTGTCGGTGAACGATATAAGGACAGTACTATGAGATCCCATTGCTTTATGAAAACACCAGTCATTTCACAATCCATCTCCACAGATAGGTCATTGACGAGTTTTATTTCTAGTGCCTTGTGTTGCTCAAGTGCAAATATGCATGTGTCTCCGTGCTCATGTTTAGTTCTGCTATACCAGGACACTAGGTTGTAGTCCTGCAGGTTATAAAAGTTTATTGTTTCCTGTTTGGCCCAGTGCTCCGTAACTGCAACTACATCTGCCTGTTTCTCTCATAAGCAAGTATATTTAGTGATTCCGTTTTATTTCCGATTGACTGGACGTTTATATTTAGCAACCTAAATTCTTTCCACTTCTTGTTGAGGGGTTTTCTTGCATCTGCTTTTTTACCGCCCATTCTATTTATTTCGGGGGATTAGGTTTGGTAGTAGTATGGTTTGTGTTGGTTATCTTGCAAGTTGTGGCTGGCCGACCTGTGGAAAAGGGTTACTCTGCCCATTACTGAAGCCAAAGCGTGCGATCGATATTCCTGCACGCCATGAGTTTGGATCAGTGATAATGTCCTTATATTGAAAATTCACTCCCAGCTTAGCGGTTAAGCTGTGAGTTGATTCGTAAACTTTCGTTACCTCTACTGCCGACGCTTCCTTTGAAATAAACTTTTCAACATAATCTTTAATAACTTTTTCTGTAACATCAGGTTTTATTCTACTTATTGCATACCATGCCATCTTTCTCTCATTGACAGCTGCTAATGCACCTTTTATTAGAACCTGACCGATCACTTTATCTTTCTTTGCTTTCCTGTGTTTACTCACCTCCCATCCATGTTGCTTCACTTGACTATCGACTATGTGGGTCTCCCGTTCCGATGTGATGTTTATCATGTTGTCCATTATTCGCTTCTGTTGTATTCGCTTCCATTGCAGCATAAGTACCCTGCGACGGGTTTGTCTTTTGCTTCGTTTCAGTTTCATGTATGCTCAGAACGGCATTAGTTCCTAGTTCATTGGATTTGACCTGGTTTTCTGTGTGGAGTGATTTGATAACGTCGCTTCCAGAGATCCTGCGTTCTTGTTTTTCCGACTTCTTCGGGTTGTTGTTTGACAAGGTACGCTTGTTGATTTCCTCGGTTCCCTGCGATATCTCATTTTGTGCACCATGTCCCTTCGCTTCTTTTCCTAAAGGAGTTTGATTACGAGGTCCTTGGTTCTGATGATGTCCGCTTTGTCTGCAACTATTTGGTTCTTGGAAGCTAGCAATTCCTTCAGTAGTTTTATTTCCGCTTCTTTACTTGGCAAGTCTATGCTAAGATCGCCCACGGCGCCGGATTGTGAGGTTAACTCGTCCGTTGAAGTTAGGTTGCAGCATTGCACTCGTGCATCACCATCTGTTACACCGCGTTTTCCACTAATCTCTTTTGGGCAGATTTATTGGCGGTTCGGGTTAGAAATGCAAGTGCGTCCGCATATTGTGGTGCCCTCTGTGTATGGGTGGATCTGGGTGCGCGACGTTGTGCGTTGGTTCCGTTGGAGGGCGATACCTGTACCGTTTCGGGGAGAAATTTTCTCAATTGGTTCCTGGTCTTTAGGAGATGGTGGGCGCGGTTTAATTGCGATCACCGCACTTGGGAAAAATCAGGCTTTCTTTTGGTACCCCAAACGTAGAGATACCAGCTGTTTTGTGGAAGAATTTAGGTTGTCCATTGTTTTTGCCCTACCACGCGTTTGGGGTTATCGTGATTTGCGCGGTAATTAATGAATTTCAGTTTAATTAATTTCAGTTATTTGTGGTGGGGGCATTCCCTATATATAGGACTCCCGAAAAGAGCCTAGAGCCAGTCGTAAATCTGTTGCTGTCGAAACTACGGTCTGTGTGTGGGTTTTTTTCCCGGGCTTTTCTCCACGTGTTTTATGTCTGGTGACAAACAGGAGGCGCATTTGCGGACACAGCCCTGGGATTAATTTCCTTAGATGAAAGCCACTGGTTGAGGCTGCCATATTTGTATCACGGATTCTGGGCTCACACATACACACCAAGTTCTTAGAACCCTACCAAACATCCATTGGGTGAGCATTGATTGGCGTTTTTAATTAGCGAGCTCGTTTCCTCATGGCAATGGGATTCTTTTAGGTTCTTTCGCCGGCTCTGAAGTGTTTTCTGCGGTCCTGCGCGCTATTTTTGTTGGCTGGATGTACCCTTACGATCGCCCCCTCGTTTCGGTTGAACGGATTGCTAATTCCACCCTGCGCTGGAGGTTCTACGTACTCCTTTGGATTAGACAAGTTGGTTGGACAATTGACGGTCCGCTAGTACCCGAGGAGCTACAACCTGGCCGATAATTATTCCGGGGCGAAGCGGTTAGTAGATGGTACGCAGTCAGCTGCAATACGGCGGCTTGTCAGTCAGCGTGGGACGTCGCGACGCTACCATTGAGGTTCGCAATTAACGACAGGACGCATCGGACAAGGTTTGACGCACCTTCTTGTTTATTTTAAATTTTTCTTCGCGACAACAACGTTTGATCCTGTGCGCTACGAGAACATCCGCAGGTGTTTTATTCTCTCCGTTCGTTACATTCGTTTGGCGAATTGTTTGCGGGCGACAGTATTGTTGTCCAGCAGGTGACTTGATCCCGTTTCTGTATTTTTCGTGTACTCATTCGTGATCTCACTTAACCTCACTTTGTAGTTGTTGAATGTTAGAGTTTGTTTACGATTGGACTCCGGAAGTCGTTCCTTTCGTTGTGATAACGTAATTTGTAATGGCCAGCTGGTTTAGCTTGCCTGATTTGATTTATTTTGATCCCTTCGGGATTTGGACCATTGACTTAATTTTGTTTTGTCGTCAAGTTGATTGAGTTTGAGTTGTTAATCGCTTGTTAGTTGTTGATGGTTAATTAGTAACTGCTTTGCTGAGTGAGGTCAAGTGCGGTTTGTTTTCTAGTTGTTTTCTTTGTAATGAGACTTGTGTTGTTAGATAATTATGACACGGCTGCCTAATATTCAGTTAGATATTGAATGATTTAATAACTTCGTTAATGGTAATTGTGCGCACCTGTGGTTTTTTTTTGTAACTTAGCCGTTATTGTTAATCAGTAACTAAACGCTTTTGTTCGGGATTCGGTTATTACTTTCTTTATTTGGGAAATTATCCCAAGCTGCTGCGGTGTTATCGTTTTTGGCCAAAACCGGTTTCGTAGATTGTGCGGGTGTATTTTATCTTAGCTTTCAGGTCTTTCTTTGATTATTATCTTTGGCAATATTTTTGCAGCAGCGCGAGCGTTTAGAACTTATAGTGTGCCGCGTTTGCATTTTCGGTTGTTTTATTTATTGGAGTGGGGCCAATTGCCCTTTGTGAGTATTTGGACAGAGGCTCCTGTGTGGGACCCGTCCTACAGTAATTTATTTAGGCTGCAAGTTTGTCGTGTCTGTCTACGATTTCCCCGACTTGGGATTTATTTATTGTATATTGTGTACCGTCTGTGGATAATAAATTTGGTTATCCTAATAGCGGTCTATTTCTTTCCTTGCGTTGCTTCGTTATTTTACAGCCAGCTCTCGCATTCGAGCGAAGGTTCTACGAAGGGTTCAAGAGTGCGTGGCGCCCTTTCCGGAACAGCTTGTACCTTGGATCGTTTGTAATCCCCACGCCCCTCTCCCAAGAGTTGGTCGGTGCGAACCCAGAACCGTACAAGCGCGCAGGTCGGACCAATATTGTCAGCGGGTGGTATTATTTCCGTTGTTTGTTTTGTTTTGTTTTCCTACTTTCTAAAGTGAAAACCAAGGTGTTTCACATTCTTCACGTTACCCTGTCTCGAAAAACAGCTGGAGTGATAAGCTTGGCCGCACTTAACACACACTACGACCTTATTTATAATATTTTTGCTTTTACAGCAACTTAATTTATTTTTCTCATCAGGGTCAACATCTTCGCCCGCCAGTTTGATATCTTGTGTCTTTCTACTCAACCATGATAAACAAAATGAAATCAATCAATTGGTTCTTAAGATAGACTACACAGAAGATGAAAGGTATGAAATAACTCAACCCTTAATAGCTCTTAACCTGATGCGATTATTGCTTTGAGTGGAAACACGTCCATTTAAATATCGAGGGGAAGTTTAAAAATGGTACCTAGAAAATGTTAGGTTCCATCCCTTTGCCCCCCAGCCACTTCGAAATTTAAAATGGCACCCCTACCTTATGATACATCATTTGAAAGGGCATAAAATTCTCTACTCCACTATGATTAAAAACATTAAATCGATGGATTGGTTCTTAAGATAGACTACACAGAAGATGGAAGGAATGAAATCAATTATTATTAGCTAAACATTGCGGATTGGATCAAGTGTTATTAAGGGTGGATACTTTGGAAATGAACAGACTGTATATAAAATAATATCGAAAAAGTATGTTTGTACGCGGTATGAAGAAATAAGAAATATATTATTCTGTAAAATTAAATTTGTGTAGTAATACATATAAGTACAGGTTTCTTCCCTCTCCGACATTGCTGGCTTACCCAATATTTTACCCCACTAGCCGCCGCAGCCATACGATTGCAAAAATGGCAAAATATACTTACAAAATTTCATATAAAATTAATATGTTGATAACGGTAATACGTTGTATAAGGATAAATCCAGTTGAATAATTTCTAAAGTACTGCTATCGCCCCTTAAAGACATTATATCAAACTACCAAATACCTTGTATGCACAGCAATATTAAAGTTAGTAAAATGGCATTACATTTTCTTTAAATTGCAAATATCACAAAAGCTAGAAACACTAGTAAACATATGTTGGTTGGTTGTACTAGTAACTAGTAACTAGTACAGCCAACATATATTATAAAGGGGGATGTTCCAAGTTCAATGAACTGTGTACACCTGTATAGTACTGTGTGTGTATGGCAGGGTGCGGTTTTTTCCGCGCAGCTCCTAGGCCACAATTGGCTCTTTGACCTTTCCCTTCACTACTATACAGTAATATCGACACAACTGGTTGCGGGGCCCCACGGGTTTTTGTCTCTTCCGAAAGACGGCGGACGAATTTTCGGCTAGTCCTGGATGTGAACCCCGGACCTCCTAGCCACAATCTACCACTAGAGCCAGTTGCCCCGCTAATGTGTCTAATATCTTTGGATACCATCACCTACTTACGGGCTTTGACTATTGTCTCACATAGTTTAAAGGCGAAATCGGCAAACATGTTTTCCTATGTTTTACATAGTTTTTAAAAAAAATACTGCAACAGACATATTTTGGAAAAACAGTTAAACATCTGTGGACCAATTAACTACTAAATGCAACATCCTGTATAAATGGAAATAATTTTACGTTATAGAATCTGGAGAGTTAAACAACTTTGATATAAAACATGTTTTTTCTCAAACAATTTATTAACTATCGACCGGGATACTAATAACTCATCCTGTATATTCATTGCTATATATCATCTGAACACAAGACATACCAGAACTTTTAACAATTGCGATGTTCCCATTAAAGTTTATAAGAAATTTATGTTGACAATCCCAGTATCCATACAAATTTACTGGATTTGTTTTCAATTTACCCACTTTTTGGTCTTTTGGGGTAGACTGGAAAATAAATATAAACATCAAATACCTCACAACGTCAACAGCTCCAGCTCGAACCTTAGGATCCCGACCAGTTACAGACATGCTAGCAGTGAAGGACCCATCGATGCTGAATACTACGCATTCTGTTTTGGGAGGTACCACAGCCATGAAGAAATCCACAGAAGTATGATCACCTCTTACAACCATCTGCAAATTACACTTCAGATCCATATTTCAAATATAACTACAAATTACAGTACCTTAATAGGATATAGACCATATCCTAATGAATTGTCATCTAAAAATGTGTAAGTGATTCTTCCTGTTTTATCAGTGATTTCGGTGGCAACATAACTCCATTCGCCACTCGGGACATCTCGCATTACATGTATATCGACTTTCTCACCCGTAAGCGTAATCATATCAAGAGGGCCATACATAAACCTTGCTACTATAGTTTGCGGAAGACCTTCTTTCACTATCACATCATTTGCTCTATGATTTGCGGCAACATTCTATTTTTTTATAAAAGTAGTTAAGCACATCAAGAGCATTTAGTTAATGTTTTACATACCTTTAATTTAACTGATGTTCGTTTCCTCATCCATTTTTCTCGGGGTTGCCCTGGCCTAAAACTTGTTTCTCTGTCTTCGATTCCAGTTATAGGAAGACCCTCAGTTGACCCTACTTGTCTCAATATAAAAGCTATTACATCACTGCTTTCCCAATAACTTGCATGAAGAAGATGTGGCAATGCATGAGTTGGAAAGTTTGACAATCCTTCAGGGCAGTACAAAGCGTAATCCATTCTCTTGTTTCCCCACCATTTTTGTTGTACTAGAAGGAATTTTTAGTAATAAAATTATCAACTCTTGCATGTTATATTCATTATAATTTCTACAATATTCTGTAGACATTATATACCGGGTGGTCGTTTTAACTTGAGAGTCCTAAATATCTCGTGAAATATGCATGGTACGACAAAAGTGTCTTTAATAAACTTGTAGGACTCAAAGGGGGAAATGAGATGCCAATATCAGTTTCATTGCAGATGGCGCTGCAGTCGGTGAAAATTAGGCTAACTTAATTTTTTTAAATCGGAAATTTTTTATCAAATTATGATTTTACGCTAAATAAGAACAATCTTTTGTCTAAACATTTTTTTTCGTACGCTTCGTCTATTAAAAGTTATTGACGATTGAAGTTTGTGGCGGCAGGGGTAGTTACGACCGCTGCTACTGCATGGGATGCGCTCGCCGTCTGGCAGTCAAAGCGACGACTGAGTAGACACTCATGGTACAACGTAGGAAGGTATCTGCGTAACTGGGACACGTTTTGGTATCACGCGCGTTGCGCCGTCATGCGCATAGGGTTTGTTTGACAAAAATGCATCGTAAGAAAAAAGTTTCAGACAAAATATTCTTCTTATTTAGCGTAAAATCATAATTTGGTAAAAAATTTAGGTATTCCCATTTAAAAAAATGAAGTTCGCCTCATTTTCACCGATTGCAGCGCCATCTGCAATGAAACTGATATCGTCATCTCATTTCCCCCTTTGAGTCCTACAAGTTTATTTAAAACACTTTTGTCGTACCATGCATATTTCACGAGATATTTAGGAGTCTCAAGTTAAAACGACCACCCGGTATAAATAGTTAATAAAAGATACGTTAATCACAGTTACAGATGAAGCTTTGTGTTGAAAGAGAACACTAGTAAACTTAGTCACAATACAAAACAGAAACATAAACACATGGAGAAAAATGTTTCTACAGTAAGAAATACCAGGAGTAGGAAGAATATTCAAAATAGTGAAATGTTGCTACCCACTTTGAATTGATAATTTTGAAATGTCAACCAAGGAAGATGAATAAATAGAGTATTGAAGTATCGCCATAGTAAGTACTAATTTATAATAGTATGTAGTCTATTATCATACGCTTAAATATAACGTGGTCTGTCTGTTGGTTCAGGTTCCCTAGCAAAGAGGTTGGACCGCAGCCCCATGACCAGAGCCGAGCAGAGATTGGGCAAGTCAAGTTTTTTCGGGGTTATTCCAGTGGCGGGTAGACCGAGAAGTGACTAGGGTCACGCGCGCAACCACAGCGGTCCTATCGCTGTTTTCTTTCTTTTCGATGCAGGTTTAGCCGTTAATAGTATGAAATATTTATATTGCATGTTAAATTATATAGAATAAAACCTTTGTGCAAAAACCTTGCAACATTTACATATATTTTTATATATTAATTATAGAATTATTAAAAGAACCTTGCCTTAAAGAGCAACTGGAATTTATTCATAGCAACTTTTCATTTCTAATTGCAGACATTAAATATTTCGAAGGGCGTAACATCAAAGTGAGAGAATCGATAGCAAAATTGACCAAAATAGTAAATAAATTGAAATCGGTTCCGGGAGAAATGTGTGAACTTTTAACTAATAAAGTTGACGTTATATTAGATAGAAATCCCAATCTCAGAATAGTTCAAGAATTTTGTATGACAAATAATTTTACAAATTGTGAAAAATATCAATTACATGCGCATTGCTTTACTTATGCCCCATTAATAAGCTGTGACGCTCAGAGAAGCTTTTCGACTTTTAATAGTTATTTAACCAACAAGTATATTAAAAAGAGCGATTAATGATCAAGACTGTTTAACGCTCGAGTGTTAATTGTTGAGATCATAAATAGCCGTTTATTATTCGAGTTGGCTACAAAATTTTTTCGTCGATCGCATTCTTCTAGCGTCGTCTACATAGACTTTTCTTCGCCAATGTTTCTTTTTAGATGATATGACAATTTATGTAATTTGACACTGACTGTTCTAGAGCGCAGTATGTTTTGATTGGAAGGTTTCATTTCAAATATGTTCGATTGGCCAATCAAACGTTGTCTTTACGTCGTGTGATTGGCTATAACAAATCATGCATTAATAGAACTCGTGCATTAATAGAGTTTTCCGTCGATCGTTTATTTATGAGTCAGTTTAGTGAATACGAAATCGTTTATTAAAGTACTACATTAATGCACGATTTCTATTAATGTATGATTTGTTATAGCCAATCACAAGACGCAATGACGTCGTTTGATTGGCCAATCGAACATATGTGAAATGAAACCTTCCAATCAAACCATACCGCTCTCTGGAACTGTCAGTGTCAAATTACATAAATGGTCATATAACCTAAAAAGACATCGGCGAAGAAAAATCTATGTAGACGACGCTAGAAGAATACGACCGACGGAAAAATTTTGTAACCAACTCGAATATTAAACAGCGATTAATGATCTCGACAATTAACGCACTCCCTAATCTGTCGTGCGTTAAACAGTCTCGATCATTAATCGCTCTTTTTAATATACTTGTTGGTTAAATAACTATATTTAATTGCATTTCCTATTCACTTAACTGACTCATAAAATTTAACGATCTACGGAAAAGTTATTTTAACTTCTAAAAGAACATCATTGACTATCGAAAATTTGGAGAAAGTAGTAATAGCAAATGTTAACAGTAATATCTTGTTAAATAAATAATTATTATGAATACAAATTATTGCTAAAATCATTTGATATTATAGGGACAAGTTATTTACGCACTATCCGTCCGTCGAGTATAGTATAAAACAAAGCGTACGTCACTGTCGTCGCTGTACTCGGTCGCATGAGTCATGCCTGAGCGTTCGAGCGTTGAATCGCCGCACAATCGCCGTCACTTTTACTGTCATTCTTTCTCGTGGCGGCATATCGAATTATTTCATGGGCCAATGTTACTACGGTTTCGAGGTAAGCGGACTTCTTTGGAGTACGGTGTTATATACGAAAGTGCTATTGCTCACTATTGCTAGACAAACGCCGCTCCATGCCTCAGGTGTCACCAGTTGCCCAAGTTCTGCTCGGCTTTGCCCATGACCCCCAGACCCTATGATTCCTCATAATACGCGGATTCACACCATGCGGGGAGGGGGTTCTACTAAAATGTCTTGTAATACTTACATGCATTTATAGCTTGTAGGGGAAGTTCATCAATTATTCCAGAAACAGTACTTTGAAGGGATACTTCAGACAGTCGCCTTGGTTGCATATCATTGAAGACTTGGGGGTTAGATTGCAATACTTCAACTAGAAGACAAAATAGCCACAATTCTGAGGAGAAGTAATAATAAAGACGGTAGTAGCAAGATTGAGATACAGTTAATAGCGGGTAGGGTTACCAGATTTATTTTGACCATTTTCTTTAAAAAACCCCGATGCAACTATGGATTGCCTTAAAAACAAATCCTTTTTAAAAATATACAAGGCGTCCGACTTTTTTCCCCGCAAATCTTTCTTTTGTTGTAAGTAAATGTCATACCGAGTAAAAACCTTCATATGGACTTATCTGTTTGATGTATTACTTAAAAAGTTACATGAGTTTGAAATAATAACAATACTGTATTTTAAACGGCTCTAACGTCTTTAGATAATGAAAAACGCAATAAGTCGACACAAAACCGTTTCCTCAGAATGACATTTACTTTTGTTACTTTTTACTTAAATTTTATTGTAGTCCTGGGTTTTCGCATTAGTTGGTATTTTATTTTCTTATATTTTGTTAATTTTTCAAATGGAATGATTTACTCAGAATGAAATTTAAAATTAGTAAAATTAATAATTTTTTGTATATTTACATAAACAACAAATTCATATATAACACATTACATATTATTACAGTGTTAATATTGCACAAAGCAAAACTAAACTAGTAAACAATTATCTTCAGCAGGGATTATTCACGAACTTGTCTTTAGTTTTTAAGAGATAAGCTTGTATGCCAAATTTCAAATTAATTACTTCAAAATTAAGGCAGTTATCGTGTACTCAGACCGACGGGCAGACGGATAGCTAAATCGATCCAGTGCTGATCAGAAATATATACAGGCTTAGCCAATATTACCGGAACACCAAAATCATGCACCAACGGTAAGAAATTTCAACAAAAAAATTCAAACAAAAGTTTTTTGACTTTAAACAATCCATCGTTCAAATATATTTTTAATATACAGGCAGAAATTTAGTAAACATTTTTTTTTCAATTGGAACAGCCTTTATATTTTTACATTTTGTTAGTAATTCTAAATATTTTTTATTAAAATAATCATTCTATAAAATGCATCATTTTTTAGTTTTAAGCCGTGAATTAAAATTAGTCAAAATTACCAGAACACCTACATAACTCTCCAACCGTAAGAAATTTCAAAAAAACATTCAAACAAATGTTTTTTGCCTTTAAACAAGCTATCGTTCAAATATATTTTTAATATCCTGTATATTTATTTTATTATGTAAATTTTGTAAACTTTTTTGTTTTAAATAGAGCACCTTGTACATTTTTACATTTTGTAATTCTACGACTAATTCAAAAAAAAAAATTATTGAGATAATTTTCTCTAGAATGAATCATTTTTGAGTTATAAGCAATTAATTAAAATTAGTTAAAATTACCGGAACACCTACATAATTCTCCAACCGTAAAAACATGTTTTTTAAACACAAACAAGCTCTGCTTAAATATATTTTTAATATATAGGCTGTTTATTTTATTATGGAAGTATGGAAAACTTTTCCTTTTTCTCACCAAACATCCTGTACATTGCATCATCTGAATCATTTTTTAGTTATCACCAATTAATAAAAACTCCAAAACATTTATTTTGGCAAGAACGGATAAATAATAACAAATTCAAGAAAAAATAACAAAAGAATTAAATGAAATTGTCAAACTGCCGTCCCTGAGCGGCTTGACACTGCCCCAGCCTATCAACAAATTCCCGTAATGAGTTTTCTAACTATAGTAGTACCTAAGTGGTGATATACAGGCGGGATACAAATTTGTAAATAAATTAAAAATTACAGCCACAACCTGGTTTTGAACCAGGGACCTTTGTGACAATACTCTACAAACTAACCTACTGAGGCCTATGACATCTGTTAGGGAAAATTGTCATATCAAGGAAACGAAGCAGCCTACGCAAATAACTTATACTGGTATAATGCGCCTAGAAAGAGAGGTTGTTCAGCTTTCAAAGCGAAATGGAAGATACTCTATTCTATTTCTTTCTACAATCACAACTTGCTCTAAGCGCATGCGCGAGCACTACGCGCATGCGCAAATTAGGCCGCAACAGTGTTGTTTTAAATTCGCGGTCAAATTCAGTCAGCGCGCCTGCGCATAGCGAACCAAAACATTTTCGCTATCGCCTTTCATACGCGGAAAAATATAACATTGGTCGGATAAGGTAACACGCAGGGACTGAGCCTACGCTACCAAACCTAACCTATCATGACATCTATCAAATACCATCTACATGACGTAGGGTTCACACCAAAAATGTAATTTAATGTCAATTCCTGAACGCGAAATATAACTAGATATGAATATACGGACATCCCGTATCTTTCCGGACTTACCGTAATGTAATATTATGTCCATAATAAAATGAACATCCTGCATATTAAAAATATATTTTACTGATATCTTGTTTAATGTCAAAATCCGTTTGCTTGAATGCTTTTTGGAATTTTTTACGGTTGGAGAGTTATGTAGGTGTTCTGGTAATTTTTACTGATGTTAGTTAATTGCTTAAAACTCAAAAATGATGCATTTTATAAAAAGATTATTTTAATAAAAAATGGTTAGAATTAGTCCTAAAATTACAAAATGTAAAAATATACAGGCTGTTCCATTTCAAAAAAAGTTTAAAAAATTTCTATAATAAAATAAATAAATTAAATATATTAAAAATATATTTGAACGATGGATTGTTTAAAGACTAAAAACTTCTGTTTGATTTTTTTTAACTTCGTAGAATTAGTTAGGTGTTCCGGTAATTTTGGCTAACCTGTATATATATATATAAGCCCTATATACCTGCCACGCTTCCGGGTGTTACAAATGTTATGACAAACTCAATATACCTTACCACAGTAAATGTGGGGGGTATAAAATGTGAAAAACGAACTAACTACTAATAGTTATTTAACCAACAACTATATTAAAAAGAGCGATTAATGATCGAGACTGTTTTGTCGGGATCATTAATCGCCGTTTAATATTCGAGTTGGTTACAAAATTTTTCCGTCGATCGTGTTGTTCTAGCGTCGTCTATAGGCAAAACTGGGAGAGCTGAAGATTACTCATAGATTTCAGCTGTTATTTTAGACATACGTTACAGAATATTTCTAAATATAGACGCGTGTTAAAACGAAATAGCATAGTTTTCATACGTCTGCTGTATAATTTAAATGGGCAACACAAAAAAGTACGTCTGTTCTTAGAACCATAAGAACGAATGACACCGGTAGCAACCTAACCTCCAATTCGATCGCGAACGTGTGATGTGAACAAGATGTTTTCGTTGGTATGTTTTCACTTTGCTTCTGTTAAACATGCTAATGATGGATATATAAATTAGATAGGACAATTATCACAATTAAATGACAGTATTTTTAATAATTAAATATTAATCTTGAACGAACTACCTAGTAGGCAACTTAATATACACAGCTAATAACCAATTCACGCGGTACGTTCATATCTTGGTTCATACGATTTTAAGCGATGAATCACCTTCAGCTCTCCCAGTTTTGCCTATACATAGATTTTTCTTCGCCGATGTCTTTTTAGGTTATATGACAATTTATGTAACTTGACACTGACAGTTCTAAGGGGCGGTATGTTTTGATTGGCAGGTCTCATTTCACATACTTTCGATTGGCCAATCAAACGACGTCAGTATGTCGTGTGATTGGCTATAACAAATCATGCATTAATAGAAATCGTGCATTAATGGAGTTGTTTAATAAACGATTTCCTATTCACTATACTGACTCATAAATAAACGATCGACGGAAAAATACAATAAAATATGTTTAGTTTATTTAAACGCCATTAAAAGTCTAAAAATCATACTGGATACGCTGGACTGCATTTTATTTATAAGCTGCATATTTTTGCCAAAAGTACGAAATCATAAAAGTGCCCACAAGTCATATTTAAAGTTTGTCCTTTTGTGGTCTATTGCGATCTTTATCGCTCCTATGCCTACTAAGCTAAATACGTGTAAACATTCTCTCTTTACATTCGCATTGTGCAAATAAAATACAAAAAATAAACATCCTCAAAATAGCAAATAAACATTCTGCAACCTTGAATAGTTCTGAAAAAAGGGGAGCACACTGCTTAAAAAATTGAGACAATATCTGACTTTTAAATTAAAATAGGAACGATCAAACAATCCCCGGCCGGACGCCCTGAAAACGCGAACATGTCCGGCGATATCCGGACGTCTGGTAACCCTAATTGCGGGTTAAGTCAGAAATTAAGCTAGTATACCTAAATAAGTACCTAGATGATAGGGCTGGCCATCGCCAAGTGGATACTTGGCATACCTCGGAATGTTCACTGGAGGTAACATGGAGAACCGTGCCGATAACAACGGCTCTAGACGAGATGCAACGGGATCAGTCGGATGAAACATGTTGTATATTTGGTTACATGCTGGACGAGTTATGTTACCTACAAATTAATAGAATTATATCATAACTTATGCACTAACTGATGGTCTAATTAATAAAAATTAGAGAAACCTTACTATTTTTGTCTTCATTTGAAGAAACTTTTCTGTAAGCAAGCACAAGCGCCAAGGAACTTCCGAACATAAAGAAGTCAGAGACATCAAATTCAAACTTAATTTGATGCGACTGCTCACTTGTAGATGACGATCGTCGTCTAGGTGATGGAGCAACGAGGTGACCTGTATCATTAACTTGCACATTCTCTAAACCTCTAGGATCTGAATCCAAAACACTATTCTCACTTCCATGTCGTGATTGATATTTTATTGTCCGACACATGCCATCATATGCCAATATAGAGCCCATGGAATCAGCTACTATACATATTTGTCCGGAAAAGCCCCTACCCTCTTCTGTTCTCAGAAAGTCTAAAATTTGATATATTATCCACCTTTTTTTTTCATTTATCACAAATTTATTTTACCTTGAAAGACTGAATTTGCTGAGTTTATTACTTTAGTAACACTATCCTGATAGTCGGGCGTCGATGTTGCTAAAAGAGGAATAGCCCCAATTGGAATGGAGTCGTGTGTCACTTGTGGAGTATCGGTGCACGACGGTGATATATCAAAACTATAAGGACTAAGACTGCAAACAACAATATTTATTACATAATGTTCATACCAATCAATTGCTTTGAACATGAAATGATCAAGAAGTGGTATTATAAGCTATCATATGAATAGCGTAATATATAAAGGTATAAACTATTAAAAAAACATCAAAAATCAACATGAGTCCGAAACAGAACCATTTACAGTCCAATTCAATCAAGACTGCGCAGCCGTCGTAGCATATCCTTAAAATTTTATTATAAATCCCTGAAATTGGCTCAATCGTTAATTACTCTTTATTCCGTTTACTTGTGTGAGAATCTAATGGTCTATCAATAATCAGTGGCGTAACTAGGAGGAGTGGGTCAGTGGGCGAGCTGAGCAATGACCGAATTGTTTTAACAATGTATTGATTTCTATTGGTCAAGCAAGTATGAGCGCTATTAGGAAGTTTCTAAATCTTTCATTTTCTAGAAAAAAATTTTATGCATAGTTAAGTACCAATTGCAAAAATCATCAAGAGCACGTAAGAGTAAGAGTATTTATGTGGTTCGCAAATCCTGCCGCTATCAAATTCTTTGACAACATGATAGAGCATCATATTTCATATAACAAAACTCACTGTCCATCAGAAGGTTAAGCAGTGTCGTGTGTAATACCCACGTTGATTGTTTGCGGAAATATAGCAAAAAATTTCTGTAACTATGTATTCAAAGGTGTATTAAGCTTTCTGTCATACTTGTGAACTATCAATAAATAATTAAAGAGAACTTAGCACTGTAAAACGGAGTATTTAATTTTATTTTAAAACGCAATCGATTTCGTCTCTATGAAACCAGTTTAAGAATCTGGTTTGGTTCCCCACCGATCTCGCCGGTCGTCATGGTGGGGATCCGTGTGGAATCCGCACGAAGGAAACCCGAAGTGGGACAATGTCACAGGTGCCAAGCGTTCGGATACACTCAGAGAGATTGTAACCGCGGAAAAGTGTGTGTTAAGTGCAGTGGTGATCACTACCGTGTGGATTGCGACGCCCCAGCGGATGCCCCTCCTAAGTGCGGCTCCAACATACGGTCAACTTTCCGGGATGCGTCAAACATCCCAAAAACAGTCAGGTAGGTGGTTTAAGTTACGCTAATGTAGTGTCCAATAACACCCACGTGGCGGCAGTAGGTACTGGGCCAGCTTGAACGACCTTGAGATTTGACCGAGTGCGCCAGTCGATCTACCGAGCGCGCCCGAACCGGGGAACGTGAGTGTATAAGTCACACGTCGATGTTAGAGAGAGAACGCTGCACTGACCCGCGCGCTCTTTAGAATTCAAGCCATTTAAATATTCGCGCTATAAATTTTAAAGTTTTAAAGTGCCGCCACGCACCATTTAAATATTCGCGCCATAATTTTTAAAGTTTTAAATCGGTCCCGCATACCCCATACGTACCAACCCACGCGCGCTATCGGCATGCCGACCGGACGTTATATTTTTAAAACGATGCCACCTTCTTGTTTTAAATGGGGTTTGTGCGGCCATCTTTGAACGCCATCTTCTTATTTTAAAATGTCAGCCCCGAGTACCATCGTCTTATTTTAAACTGTTAACTCTTAAACGATACCACCTTCTTGGTAGGCGCACACCGAAAAATTCAAAATTTCGAATTCCCGCGCGCAAACCGATAAAATTCGAATTTTCGCGCCATTTTAAATAGGATAAATTTAAAAGTTTTCCACAACGTCTCTATTAATAGAGTAATATTTAACTGGGCATTCAGTGATAATGAGGTTTCTGTAACGGGTAAAGGTAGTCCCAATTGTATTTTAGGAATAAAAGTCTTGGTTTTCCTTTTAGTATGGCTTTTTTATAATTTGTAAGTACTTTCACCCAACTTTGTGGGCATCATCAGACCTACGATACAACAGCCATTTCATACAACAACTTCGCAAAAAAGCGGCAACTCCAAGTACATTATGAGCTACAGCAGGTACTGGCAAGGCTTAGACATCAAACAATGTCCGGACGCACCTTCTAACATTCACGAGGACACTACGTAAAATATGACGGCCATTTTCAAAGTCAACCTCAAGGTTGACTTTGAAAATGGCCGGACGTCGGTCATATTTTACGTAGTGTCCTCGTGAATGTTAGAAGGTGCGTCCGGACATTGTTTGATGTCTAAGCCTTGCCAGTACCTGCTGTAGCTCATAATGTACTTGGAGTTGCCGCTTTTTTGCGAAGTTGTTGTATGAAATGGCTGTTGTATCGTAGGTCTGATGATGCCCACAAAGTTGGGTGAAAGTACTTACAAATTATAAAAAAGCCATACTAAAAGGAAAACCAAGATCTTTTATTCCTAAAATACAATTGGGACTACCTTTACCCGTTACAGAAACCTCATTGTCTCTATTAATATTACATACGGAAATAATTGCAAACAACAGATTACAAACAGGATGCAGTAGGTCTTATCAGTAGTAGCACTTATCAGTAGTAACATGAATAGACAAATGAAAGAATAGATTGCAAGTGAACACCGAAGAGCTGTAAAATGTATTTTTTTGTTTTCAACGCAGTTTGAATCAACAGCAGCAATCAAATATTATCAGGCAAACAAATAAAATCACAAAACAAAATATTTCTTTCAGACCCCAATAATATGCATAACAGGTTGATTTTGGGTAAAATCAAGATAATATAAATACATCAATATTCCATTGATTACTAATTTCTTGATTAAGTTTCTTGAGTAACTGCGTTGCGTGCGTACGTGTTTTGCAAGAATGTAACAAAAATGCTGAAGTATTATTCCAAGGAACTAGGAATTAAAACTATTATTAAGCAATGTCAGAAATTTATTTCTTAATTAACTAAACAAGTTGAGCGGTCTAGATGGAAACCATCCTGCGCACAAGATCGATCACATTCATTTCACTCTTAAAAATTCCCAAATAAGTGTTTTGTTATTATATATTATGTATGAATAACCTCATGGTATCATGGCTGAGGGACTCTCCAGAGGATAAACCCCAAAGTGGCAATAACTTCGTAAAAGCACATTTTCCATATTTATTGACGAATGTGCAACAACTGGACACCGAGTGACTCCTACTTCTCAATTCTTTTAAATTAGTTGTGAGAATTGCATCACATTTGTTCTTTTATCAGCAAACGCAAAAACGTTTATCATATATTATACTTATGCGACTCTTTCCATCAATTCACAACATATCGGTAGTTCTTAATAATAAGGTGAATAAAGTCAGATAAATAAAAATCTGCAAATAAAATTGAAATATTTACTCTATACAGCAAAAAAAAATATATATATATATATATATATATATATATATATATATATATATATATATATATATATATATATATATATATATATATATATATATATAACCAGTTAGTATAATCGTCAAATGTGATTTCCCCACCAAACAGATAACTTAATGGAACCCGCAGAGAGAATGTATCATTATTATGTAGAGTATATCTCATTTCAATTATCTCTATTTATTGATGATTTTTAAGTATCTAATAACCGTACAAAATAGGTACAATGGAGATAAAATAGAGAATTTAACACCCACGCCCTCCTAAACCGAATGGTATATACAACCGTACTAAAATAAATTGTAATGAACGCGTCTTGTACATTAATCACATAAATATTGTACTGTAATCCTGCTTATTGACACTTGGCGCCATCTCGTCGTGCAAATTGTAACTACAAATTGGTTCTGTATTTACAGTTTAGATAGGTTCTGCCTGTTGTGATTATTGTTCGTTTATGTTTAATTACGTGAATGCTAATTCATTTTCAATATTTATTGACGAATGTGCAACAACTGGACACCGAGTGACTCCTACTTGTCAATTCTTTTAAATTAGTTGAGAGAATTGCATCACATTTGCATCACTTATCAGCAAACACAAAAACGTTTATCATATATTATACTTACTTCTATGCGACTCTTTCCATCAATTCGCAACATATCGGTAGTTCTTAATAATAAGGTGAATAAAGTCAGGTAAATAAAAATGTCCAAATAAAATTGAAATATTTACTCTGCACAGCCAAAAAAAAAAAATTATTATACAGATAGCTGTTTTACGCGTAATTGACTTTTATTGAGTACACAGCTAGTATAATCGTCAAATGTGATTTCCCTAATTCATTTACCAACTATATTAAGAATTAAAACATAGACAACGTACATAAAAATGTCATTTATCATCATGGTTGCGCATGGAGTGCGCCTGAACCGACAAAATTCAAAGATAACGGTCGAACTCCAGTCCGCCGGTCTACAGAGCGTGCCCGAACGATGTCTAGTCGATGTTAGAGAGAGAACCATCGATGCTAGAGAGAGAACGCACTACGATTTTATTTTCGGTGCGCGCAAGAAATCAAAAATCAATAATGATACATTAATTAGCAAAATATGTTTTGAACTTTCGTTGATTATTTTAACATGTATGTTGTTCAGATGATAAGAAATGTCCCAACAATATGTTTGAGTTTGTTAGGGCAGTTCACAAAATAGTATCATACTGGTCTACCATAAAAAGGTATTTTTTAAATCAAGGAGATGAGGACAGCTGTAATTTAATTAGTTGTATGTTGTTCAGATGATAAGAAATGTCCCAACAATATGTTTGAGTTTGTTAGGGCAGTTCACAGAATAGTATCATACTGGTCTGGCGAAACGGCCAAATTTCAGATTGTTCATCGGTTTACCAACTCATTCGTGGGGTAATTTTTATTTCATGTTTGGAGAAACAACTTTCGTGTTTGCAGAAGCGACTTTCGTGTTTGGAGAAACATCTTTCGGGTTTGGCGAAACAACTTTCGTGTTTGGTGAAACGACTTTCATGATTGGAGAAACAGCTTTCGTGTTTGGAGAAACAGTTTGACTTTTTGGGTTGTGCTGAGTTGGGTTCGGATTTTGGGGTTTGGTTGGGTTGGGTTTGATTTTTGGGTTGGGCTGAAACTTGCATGGTGTAAACTTCTCCATGAGGGGTGGTTAAACAACTTTCGTGTTTGGAGTAACAACTTTCGTGTTTCGAGAAACGACGAAACCCTGAATATCAACTACCGCAATTCTCATTTTAATCGTATTATTCTTTGGATGATGTTAACTGTATTCTAGACAATTCCACTATAATTATTTGAATATATAGCTAATATGTATCCCACCTCCAAACCTCAACCAGTCAAACAAAGTCGTTGATGATAGGATCTTTATTATACCATACTTTGCATATACTACTATTACAACAGTGATCAGACATAAAAACCAACGATTGTGTCACTCATCCTGACAATTTGTGTCAACCAACCTGACAATTTGCGTCAGTCAAGCCGTCAATCGTGTCAACCGACCGGACAAAGAATACGAGAAGTGGTATCTACTTATTATTGAAGTATGAATCTCATCTTCAATGGAAAAACTACATTCTGGGGATTATCGTAAAATTGACAACCGACAACATTGTGGAGATATATCACAAAGTAATGAAATGCTAGTTTTAACCAACAATATTCGAGAGTGTAAAAGCAACTACAAGAACGAAATGAATTAGCTACCGGTAAAGATGCTGTAAATGACACTGTGCTTGGAATTGTATGCATTCTTATGGGATTTTGTTTCATACAGGCCCAGTACTGCAAAATAGCATTGTTTCTTATGTAAAACACACACAAATCAAATAGCGCTTCTAACGTATTTGGACAACAATTTGGAGATATATCAGAAAGAAATGATGTGGTAGTATTAACCAACGATATTCGACAGTAGGGGTGGGCGATCTTGGAAATTTGTGATCGATCTTCGATCACAATTTGAGATCGATCTGATCGATCGATCGATCATGATCGATCCGATCGATCTGATCGATCCGATCGATCTGATCGATCCGATCGATCCGATCGATCCGATCGATCCGATCGATCCGATCGATCCGATCGATCTGATCGATCCGATCGATCTGCTATGATGGATCATAGCGATGGAAATTTAGATCAGGTTGCAGAAAGAATCTGTCTCTTTCTTAATGATTTGAACGCGTCAGAAATAGAACACGGCGATGAAGACGATGTCAATGGGAGCGATGAAGAGAATGGGGATGATGATTTGGTGGTGAACGTAGAAGATTCTTCAGGCTACAACGAAGGTGACAGACACCAAATAACTGCTGAGAGGTTGGAAAAACGTGACTCGTTTACGTTTGGAGACATTGAAGGTACAATCAAACATTTTGATGGAAAGGATGATTATCCGGTTAACACGTTGTTGAACGATTTTGAAGAAGTAGCTGAAATGGTTGGATGGAGTGATTCAAAAACTGATATTTGCTAAGATGATGAAGGGGTTAGCAAAATTATTTGTACAGTCGGAGCGACGAATTAAGTCCTGGGCGGTTTTAAAAAGAAAACTTAAACTGGAGTTTGAAGTTAAAGAAAGTAGTGCACAAGTACACAAACTGCTGATGTTTCGGAGGAAGAAAAAGGACGAATCTGTACAAGAATATGTATTAACAATGAGAGAAATTGCTAGCAGAGCGAACGTCGAGGTAGAAGCAGTGATACAATACATCATTGACGGTATACAAGAAGATAGTTCAGGCAAAATTGTTTTGTATGGTGCTAGAAATTTCAACGAATTCAAGGAAAAAATTAGATTGTTTGAGGAGATAAAACGGAAAGAGTTGTACAATAAAAGTAGAAAAGAAAATAATTTTAGAGGTGAGAGAGACTTCAAGGAAGAAGACAAGTTAAAAAGTTATTCCCAAGATACATGTTTCTACTGCAAGGAAACTGGACATACAAAATTTAACTGTCCTAAGAGCAAGGGAGTAGAATGTTACAGATGTGGAGTTTATGGACACGTGGCAACGAGATGCCCAAAAAATGCAGATAACAAAAAGGAGTACCACAAAGATTTAGCGGAAGCCAATACATCTAGTAAAGTAAACACCATCGAAGTAAGTTTAGAAAACTGTGTTATACTAAATATTGGAGGGACTGAGATAAGAGCAATGTTAGACACTGGCAGTGAAGTAAGCAGTGTAAGAGCGGACGTATACGAGGCCAGATTAACCAAAATCCCGCTGGAAAATAATTTTGTTATCTTGCAAGGGCTTGGAGGTAAGAAAGTGCCCACGTTAGGACGCTTTCATACCAAAGTTTTGGTTAATGATGAAGAAGCAGAACTGAGATTGCATGTCGTCCCAACACTAGCTATGAATTATAAAGCAATCATTGGAAGGGATGTTCTCTTACATGTTGACGTTCAACTGAGAGATGGAGCAGTTATTGTGCTTAAGAAGGACAGAAGCAATTTTCTTATGCACGTCGATGTATACAACAACAAAGATGGAAACGTAGATGTAGATCATGTAGAGAATCAGGAGTGCAAAGAAAAGATGTGGAACGAGCTCAAGGATAAGACCGAACGGGATAAGAAAGAATCCAGAGCCAAGGAGGAGTACCAGAAGGCCATCAAAGAATACGAAGCCTCTGGTGGTGCTGCAAAAGCAAAGACTGAAGCTAGAGAGAGAAATGACAAGTCTGATAAGAAATCTTCGAAGAAGAAGCCAGCAACTGTTTCTAGACCGAAAGGTGGCGGAGGCTTCAAGAGTAAGAAGTATGTGAAGAGTGATGATAGTGGTTCGGATGAAGCTGTAGATGATAAGGATAAGGATAAAAATAAAGAAAAGGGCAAGAAGAGGAAGCCAGCTGAGAAGAGTGATAAGGATAGTCATAGCGAGAAGGCTAAGAAGAAGGTTAAGGCCAGTAAGGAATCTGATAAAGATTTTTGTGCAGAAGAAGGAATCATCCAACCTAACTGTTCAGATTATGCCAGTTCTATGGTGTTGGTCAAGAAAAAAGGCGGCCAGACAAGAAGATGTGTTGATTATAGGAAAATAAATCGCAATATGGTTAAAGTGAAAATGAAAAACAGAGAAGTTATACATATTAAAGAAATTCTACAGCAAGCGACAGCAACAGCAGCGAATCTGAGTCAGATTCGAATCAGGATGGTCGAGTTGTAACGCCTTTTTTTTCGCAAAAATACCAAAGACCTAAAGTTGCCGAAGAAACACCAAAATACGTCGACTTCTACCAAACCTGTGCTGCTCATGCGTTTCTCCCGGATGCTCCGGCCAACCAGGGAGGTGGTCGTGGGACAGTAACCAAACGGTTCCTTGATACGATGTTCTAGGGCGCCACGTCAGTCTTAATCCGTTGGAGAAACAGCACTCGACTACGAAAGTGCAGCTGAAATAAAGGCAACACAGGGAACAAGCAAAGCAAATGTATCTTCAACCAATTTATTAGCCTCCAAACGGCAACGAGGAAATCACCAATATAATTTGCATCGGTATACAGGTACACAATAAATCTTGGTACAGCCAAAAGTACCACTCCGAGGATACGCCCACGCAAAATAACAAAAGAAAGGAATAAATGTCAAACAATTCAACTCGCTCAAGGGCTTCGAGCCCAAACCGCAAATCGTACCAAAAAAAAGAAATAATAGCGACCGACACGAAGCTTGGCCAAACCGCGCCGCGACTCGCTGTAGATTTGGGTAAAATCCCCAGAAAATTACCGCACCCGACGTCGATGTTGAAAAGTTGATAACAAGAATAAAACTAAACTCGGCTAGCGTATATGGGGGCAATCCGTCCCAAAAGAAAATTAAATTCCCATCGGCACTCAACTTGGCTACGCCCAAATGAGAAAATAAAGTAAACTCCGAAGCCACTAACGGCTTCCGTTAAAAATCTTGAACGATCAAAGGAAATTATACCAGCGGATACCAGTTATCCGAATTAAATTCAGAATCCACAAAGATAAATACTGTAACGGGTAATCAAAATTACGAGTACGTAAGGCAAACTCGAAATTAAAGAAAAAGGTAATTAATAACACAGACGGGTTGAGCACCGATGGTCCGAGCGATATCTTCGGATAATTAAACACGTAACAATCAATAACACTGAGCTGAAGGCTCCGGAATGGACAACGATTACTAAATCGTAGCCACACTAATCTACTACTAATCAAATGCGCCACCATAAAAAGGTGTGCGAGCGGAAGGCTCCTCGACGGGTAACGATTACACAATCGTAGCGATACTAACTACTAATCAACAAAAGGCACAACCAAAAAAAAGATATACGAGCTGCCTGCTCCTTCGAGGGACAACGAGCGTCCGCCACAGCTGATCGGAAAAATATAGGACCTCTGACCTTTATCCGGAGCTTCGAGACACTGTTTGCCACCTACAGACGCTCCGATGCTAGCGTTGGATCCTCCACGACGGATAATAATCACCGCACGTGCCGGTCCCGTCACGGTGCCACCAACTCCGACTCGATATACTTCGAAAAGGTCTCGTACTAGATGTCGAAGGACCTACGCAGGGTCTCTTGCCTCGTACCAGGTGACTACTGACTTACGAAGGGTCTCTCGCTTCGTGCTAGGTGACTACGAACGTTCGAGGGGTCTCCGGCCTCGTATTAGGTGCCCAAAAATAGATGGACACTGGGCCTACGTGAACGTGATAGAAGTTCGTTTAAATCCGCACAATGGCGTGGTGGCCAGATTTCCACTAAATCAACAACCTGGACACCTGTTGAAGCCTGGTCGAGATAAATCCGCACTACGGCGATAAGGGGGACCTCCAAACTACCAAAATCCTCTCCTATAATTCTCAACGGGCTTCCAAAAATCTATCACACGTGTACACTCCAAGATGATTGACAAGACAAGACGCCGGAAAAGCACGCTGCAAGCCGCACTACGGCCACGAAAAATAACGGCCGGAAACGCAGAAAAAACGGAAACCTAGAATTTCTGTCGGAATAGGGAAACCAAGGGAAAGTTAAACCAAGTAACAGCGGCGAACTATAGTACAAAGTAAACAACGATTTTGCAAGACAAAATTCCGTGAATCCAAACAGTAAAAACCGTGGGATCTAATTAAATGTAAATGACGGGGGCGTGGCCTCGGCAATTTTGCGCGCGGAAACCCGATGCTAGCAGCGTTTCACACCCTGCCGAGTTCCTGCCGAGCTCCACCAAGTTGCCCTAGACAGCGATAGATGGCGCTACCCATACGGAATATCAAACAAATCACGCAGAACAAATCGCCGCGTTACACTCCCCCTCTCCTCTCACAGAGGAAAATTTCCACGAAAGTTTCCGACCCAGATCCAAAGGAGCGAACCGAACGCATCAAACTGCAAACCCGTGTGTCCAACGATGCCTCCACACCAACAACTCAACTACCAAGCAATAAAAAAGCTTGAGGGGCCAGCACCAGATGCCAAGGCGGTGCAACGACAACAGTAGGGAGGGGAAAAGGTATGGGGAGAGGACAACACAAAAGAAGGAAGGGACGGGCAGTTGCGTAAGATGCGGAAAAGTGCATCAAACCTCGTTCGTACCCATCGACAGCACTGGAAACCAGCAATAACACATAGGGACAGGAACCAAGGAACTCACCACTGCTGCCACCGCACAACCCCAACACCAGGCACCGACGACTCGCGCCCCGAAAACAAAAAATAGAGCTGACCACAGCTCTCAACAAAAAGGGTACCACCCAACAACAAAAAGAAACTACGATAAGCAAGACAAAAACCCAGGGGACACCAGAACAAACCCCTGGGGTGGTGGTACTAACAAACAGAGAAATCCCAAAACTAAGGAAGACGGCCAATCAACCGAAATACCGCCAACCGAAGTATAACGTCAAAATGACGACAAAGCTAACAACCTAGCCGAAATCGTTTTGCAACGATGAGGAGTCCTCACGCATTGTGAGACGCTCCCTTTCCCGATCCCTACAAGAGATGATGGTAGGTGGAAGTCTTCCGTGGCCTTTTACCAGACTCTTACTGGTGGCAGGTTCGCCGTGTCCGTATTCTGTAAGCCCCGGAACACAGAGCGCTGGTGTTTTACCGAGCCTCATCCAACTCATAGGCCGGCTTAAGATCTTGGACATGCCATACGCCTTTCGAAGCACCATCCTCACTCTCCAACTCATACGTCCAGGAACCCAACTTTTTCCTTACGCGAAAAGGTCCAACGAATTTAGCTGCCAACTTAGCATTAACAAAATTTGCCGCACTGGACAGGACCTTATTGCGACGCCAAACCGATTGGCCAACGACGTACTGGACGGGGCGCCTGCGTAAATTGTAAACCCGTCGATGTCGCTCCTGCGCCGACGCAAGCTGCTTGCGAACTCGCTGAAACAACTGTTGAAATCCTTCGATGCGCGCAGGAACATCCGGAGGCGCAGCATCTGGAGTGAGAACCTGCTCAAAAGTGCGACCACAACCCACATAATGACGGCCGAAGTTAACATAAAAGGGCGAGTACCCCGTGGTCTCACTTCGCGAGGCACGAATAGCGCAGCCAATCGGACCCAAATAGTCATCCCATCGTCGCTGGTTGTCTTTGACATAACAACCCAACATAGTCTTGACTACACGATTGACTCGCTCAACAGGGTCGGCCCGAGGGTAATACAGCGGAGTGTAGGATATCCTGGTGCCATACGATGCACACAAAGATCGAAATTCTTTACTCCTCATCTGGACGCCGTTGTCGCATATCAAAAACTGGGGGGCTCCGTAAACCAAAAAAACATGGTCCTCCAGAAGTCGGGTCAAACTCTTAGCCGTAGCGGACCGAAGCGCAAACAGTAATACATACTTACTAAAGTAGTCGCTGACCACCAGGATCGAGGTATTTCCTCGCGAGGATCGGGGCAATGGGCCCACAAAATCGAGGCTCACCATCTGCCAGGGCCGGGACACGTCCGGGCGTGTACCCATCAATCCCGCCGGGGCTCGCTGCTCCGGCTTCTGCGCCGCACATACTCCACAACGCCGGACATACTTGGCAACGTCTACATACATCTTAGGCCACGTGTAGCGCTCTCGAAGTCGCCAATACACCTTATATCCACCAACATGACCTGCTCGAGGGTCATCATGGTACCGACCCAACAGTGCAGCCCTACGATCCCCCGGAACCACCAACTTCCACTCCTCGCCCACGTCCGACACACCCAAATGCGCCGACCGAACATGCTTGTACAGCAAGCCCCCCTCGACTCGCCACTGCGGATACCGGTGCAAAGCTCTCTCGACGCGGGCAATCATGCCAAGATACCAAGGGTCCTTTGTCGAGGAAAAGTCGAATCCAGCGGGGACGAGGTGCACGGCATCCGTCAACACGGGCACCGCTCGAGACAAACAGTCCGGGACAACCAAATCACGTCCCTTACGATGCACAATGTCAAAGTCGAAAGGCTGTAGCCTCACGGCCCATCTTGCCAGACGACCAGTCGGGTCCTTCAGACGATTCAGCCAAACGAGCGAAGCATGGTCGGTAACCACCGTGAATCTCGTTCCCTCCAGGTAGTGGCGCAGCTTCTCCACGGCCCAAATCACGCCTAGGCACTCACGTTCAGTGGTAGAGTAATTCCTCTCCTGGGAAGTCAGAGAGCGTGACAGAAAGGCAATCACTTTTTCCTCACCCTCAAGGCGTTGTGTGAGGACGGCACCGAGACCATATGCGGAGGCGTCTGTCTGCAAAGTAAAAGGCCGCTCGAAATCAGGACACGTTAAAATAGGCGCCGTCACCAAATACTGCTTCACGGAGGTCAGAGCCCGATCACATTCCGGAGTCCAGTCAAATTTTACGCCCTTCCGGGTAAGCTGGGTAAGAGGTGCCATTACGGAAGCGAAATCGGGTACAAAGCGTCGGTACCAACTAGCCATCCCGGCGAAGCGACGAACCTCCGACACCGTTCGCGGGGCGGGAATATTTAAGATGGCCTCTACCTTCTCCGGATCTACGCGGAGTCCATGCCGGTCCACGATGTATCCCAAGTACTTAAGTTGTGGTCGGCAGAATTGGCACTTCTCCCGGCTAACTGTCAAGCCGGCAGTCCGTAGCCGATCCAAAACCTTCTCCAGTATCGTGAGATGGGTGTCGAAGTCCGGGGAGATCACCACAATATCGTCCAGGTAAACCAACACATGGGGCTCCAAATCTGCTCCCAAAATACCGTCAATCAACCGCTGCCAAGTGGCCGGGGCGTTGGTCAACCCCATCGGCATCCGCCGAAACTGGAACAGGCCGCGTCCGGGAACCGTGAAAGCCGTAAACTCTCTTGAGGAGGCCGCGACAGGCACCTGCCAGTAGGCCGACTTAATATCCAATGAGCTCAGGTACCGGGCGTTTCGGAGACGGTCTAAAATAGAAGAAATGTAGGGCAAAGGATACGCGTCCTTCTTAGTAACCTGATTGAGGCGCCGAAAGTCAATGCAGAAACGGTAACTTCGGTCCTTCTTCGGGACGAGAAGAACAGGGGACGACCACGCGCTCCTGGAAGGCTCTACCACTCCCTGCTCCAGCAACTTTGTCAGCTCCTCATCAATGATCCTCTGCTTGGCGGGCGAATTGCCCCACGTTGGGCGCCAATGTAACGCCTTTTTTTTCGCAAAAATACCAAAGACCTAAAGTTGCCGAAGAAACACCAAAATACGTCGACTTCTACCAAACCTGTGCTGCTCATGCGTTTCTCCCGGATGCTCCGGCCAACCAGGGAGGTGGTCGTGGGACAGTAACCAAACGGTTCCTTGATACGATGTTCTAGGGCGCCACGTCAGTCTTAATCCGTTGGAGAAACAGCACTCGACTACGAAAGTGCAGCTGAAATAAAGGCAACACAGGGAACAAGCAAAGCAAATGTATCTTCAACCAATTTATTAGCCTCCAAACGGCAACGAGGAAATCACCAATATAATTTGCATCGGTATACAGGTACACAATAAATCTTGGTACAGCCAAAAGTACCACTCCGAGGATACGCCCACGCAAAATAACAAAAGAAAGGAATAAATGTCAAACAATTCAACTCGCTCAAGGGCTTCGAGCCCAAACCGCAAATCGTACCAAAAAAAAGAAATAATAGCGACCGACACGAAGCTTGGCCAAACCGCGCCGCGACTCGCTGTAGATTTGGGTAAAATCCCCAGAAAATTACCGCACCCGACGTCGATGTTGAAAAGTTGATAACAAGAATAAAACTAAACTCGGCTAGCGTATATGGGGGCAATCCGTCCCAAAAGAAAATTAAATTCCCATCGGCACTCAACTTGGCTACGCCCAAATGAGAAAATAAAGTAAACTCCGAAGCCACTAACGGCTTCCGTTAAAAATCTTGAACGATCAAAGGAAATTATACCAGCGGATACCAGTTATCCGAATTAAATTCAGAATCCACAAAGATAAATACTGTAACGGGTAATCAAAATTACGAGTACGTAAGGCAAACTCGAAATTAAAGAAAAAGGTAATTAATAACACAGACGGGTTGAGCACCGATGGTCCGAGCGATATCTTCGGATAATTAAACACGTAACAATCAATAACACTGAGCTGAAGGCTCCGGAATGGACAACGATTACTAAATCGTAGCCACACTAATCTACTACTAATCAAATGCGCCACCATAAAAAGGTGTGCGAGCGGAAGGCTCCTCGACGGGTAACGATTACACAATCGTAGCGATACTAACTACTAATCAACAAAAGGCACAACCAAAAAAAAGATATACGAGCTGCCTGCTCCTTCGAGGGACAACGAGCGTCCGCCACAGCTGATCGGAAAAATATAGGACCTCTGACCTTTATCCGGAGCTTCGAGACACTGTTTGCCACCTACAGACGCTCCGATGCTAGCGTTGGATCCTCCACGACGGATAATAATCACCGCACGTGCCGGTCCCGTCACGGTGCCACCAACTCCGACTCGATATACTTCGAAAAGGTCTCGTACTAGATGTCGAAGGACCTACGCAGGGTCTCTTGCCTCGTACCAGGTGACTACTGACTTACGAAGGGTCTCTCGCTTCGTGCTAGGTGACTACGAACGTTCGAGGGGTCTCCGGCCTCGTATTAGGTGCCCAAAAATAGATGGACACTGGGCCTACGTGAACGTGATAGAAGTTCGTTTAAATCCGCACAATGGCGTGGTGGCCAGATTTCCACTAAATCAACAACCTGGACACCTGTTGAAGCCTGGTCGAGATAAATCCGCACTACGGCGATAAGGGGGACCTCCAAACTACCAAAATCCTCTCCTATAATTCTCAACGGGCTTCCAAAAATCTATCACACGTGTACACTCCAAGATGATTGACAAGACAAGACGCCGGAAAAGCACGCTGCAAGCCGCACTACGGCCACGAAAAATAACGGCCGGAAACGCAGAAAAAACGGAAACCTAGAATTTCTGTCGGAATAGGGAAACCAAGGGAAAGTTAAACCAAGTAACAGCGGCGAACTATAGTACAAAGTAAACAACGATTTTGCAAGACAAAATTCCGTGAATCCAAACAGTAAAAACCGTGGGATCTAATTAAATGTAAATGACGGGGGCGTGGCCTCGGCAATTTTGCGCGCGGAAACCCGATGCTAGCAGCGTTTCACACCCTGCCGAGTTCCTGCCGAGCTCCACCAAGTTGCCCTAGACAGCGATAGATGGCGCTACCCATACGGAATATCAAACAAATCACGCAGAACAAATCGCCGCGTTACAGAGTGTAGGATACGTGAGAGGGCTGTGCGAGGCTGTCACTGTTGTTTCTATGGAGAGAAGCTTGACAGATAGAGAGATTAGAAGTCATATGTAGAACAAGGGACGCTTACTTGAATACGAGTGCGTGGGGAACGAAATTAGTTCATCTCTCGCGTCGCTGATAGTTTGTGGCGCTGACTACATGCCGTCACGCACCGTCAAAGGCTACTCGGCGTGTGAAAATTTTGTTCCTTGTGCGTTAAAATTTTTAAGGCAATGGTTCACGCGTGCGTTGTGCCAAATTGCCCATCGTTGGGCAAACAGTATTGCAAAATGCACGTATTTCCGAAGGATCCACAGGTAAATATTTGATCACTCAAATTACTATCTTAAAAGTTTTATTTATGATATTAGTTTTGTTCGAGCAGCAGTAAAAAAGTACCCAACCTGTTGGGTATTCATCTACGCATGCGCAAAGGTGATTTTCCCCTCCAAAATTCCTTTGCGCATATGTAGAAGAATACCCAATTAGTTGTGTACTTTGTTAACTGCTGCTCGAACAAACCTATTGACTGTAGACATAATGTAAAAATGTGTTTTGTAATAAACGTACTATTTTAGTTATTCAAGAAATGGATAGCTGCCATCAATAGGGAGGATTTAGCTGCGATGGATATGGAAAAAGTGCGAAAGAATCGCAGAGTATGCTGCATGCATTTTCCAAACAAATTATACTTTAACAATAATGCGAACAGAACAAATTTAAAACACGGAGCTGTTCCAATTGTTAACTTATGCTGTAAGTATACATCATTTATAATGACCCTGAGTTAATGTATAAAAAACTTATTGTGCATCCAAAGTTTTCGACACACAGTAGAGCACTGATACATATTGAATGCACACTTGGTTCCTAGATGAGATTTTTAAAAAATACCGAGTTTTCTTATTATACATTTCAGTGCCCAAAGGATTCAGATATGAGCAAAAACACTATTCTTTCCTCATGAATGAAGAACATGAAACTGAAACTCATCAACAGCTTGTACCTGATTATACAATGGCTACTTTACCTGTGGTTTCCCAAATTGTTCACGAAGATACTGTTCCTTCTACACCTCTGGATTGTTTACCTGGACCCTCGAATAGTATTGAAGCAGAAACTTCCAAGAGTACAAGGCCTCAAAGAATTAAAAAAGGTAACAAATTACAAAAAAAAATGCTGTACTGTTTGTAAATGATAAATGCATAGGAGTCAGTAGGTATTTCATATGCCTAAGAGATGAACAAGCATTCACTCAGATTTCTTCACCACCAAAAATTCATAGCGTTTGATTTAATGCAACCACTGATTACAACCACCGAATTATTTAAAATGCATAACCGAAGCAGATAGAATGCTCAAGAAAATATGACTAGAATTGTATGTTGGCTTTGAGGTCTGGGTCATGCATTATAAGTGCATGGCCCAGCATAGTGCATTTATAACAGTTTGTAACGGTTTTGTACTGTAATTACAATTTTTGTTTGCATTCATCAACTTACCTGTTACATACCAGATCCCAACCGGTGTGATCTGCTGAATGAAACTAATAATTCTATTTAATATTAATTATTAAGTTTATTCATATATACATTAATAATGTAATACACAAATAAATGAGTGTTTGAATAGGGGATAGATAACAAATAGCGGATAGATACACAAATAAATAAGTGTTTGAATAGAATTATTTGTGTCAAAGAATATTTATTTTACTTAAATAACATTTATTTGGAGTGAAGTAATATTGTTTTGACTGAAAGAAACATTATTTGTAGCAAATAAATACATTTTTGCCTCTCATCAAACCAATATTTATTTGATTAAACAAAAAATGTGTATTATCTACAATATTTTATTACAATATAATTACTATGATCTATACATAAAAGTACAAAACACCAATGTATTTATTTTTTTAGATTACATTCTGAAGGTTGCCAATATAACTCGAAAGAAATACTTGTCGCCGACAGAAAGGAAGTTATACAGACTTGCTTCACTGTACAAACGTAGTGCAGAAAGATATAGAAAACTATCAAACCACCGCCGAATTACAAAAGCCGTTCAGTTTTCTATGACGCAAGCTTTTTTGAAAAGTTCATTAAACCCAACAACTTATAAGTTCCTTATGTCCCAAGTGAAGCAACAATCCAGAGATCCACGGGGTCGTCGTTACGAGTTGGAAGACAAAATATACGCGCTAACGCTATTTAAACAAGGCCCGAAGTGTTACCGGCTTTTGAGAAAGACCTTTGCTCTCCCAAGCAGGAAGACAATGATGGACCTTCTGAACCAGATTCCATTTGATACTGGTGTTAATCCTCACTTGATGGAAGCACTAAAAGAGGAGGTACAAGAAATGGAACAACTCGATCGGTATTGTTGTCTTCTTTTTGATGAAATGTCGTTGGAGCCTGGTTTAGCTTACAATAGTTATGCTGATGCAATCGATGGCTTCGTAGATTGTGGAATGGGCAAAAAGACTAACATTGCAGACCATGCTATGGTTTTTATGCTTCGTGGATTGCGCAGAAAGTGGAAACAGCCATTGCGTATTATTTCTCGGAGAATGGTATGTTGGCAGCAGATTTAAAGCGCAACATAACAGAAATAGTGAATGCATGTCAAAGCATTGGTTTGCATGTTATTGCTACTGTATGCGACCAGATGAGCGCCAACTGCAGGGCTTTGGCCATGCTGCAAGAGGAGTCACGCCGGGTTGCTTTACGGAAAGGGGAAGAATACAACAAATTTGGGTTCGTCATCAACAATGACGAATTATTTCCTTTATACGACCCCCCACACCTTCTAAAGGGTCTGAGAAACAACTTTATGAAGTACAATGGATGTTGGTGATTACGACACGAAGATGTTGAACCATCTAACCGATGCTCACGTCTATGAGGATAGGATGAAGAAGATGAATGTGAGATTAGCAGCACAGGTTATGTCACGCCGTGTAGGATCCATTCTCCTAGGATTTTTCAGAATCGGTTAGTATTTACTACTTTTTTAGTTATGCGTATACCTATAGATTATGTAGATATTTTGCTTTATATTTCTAACTTAATATGATCCTTAAGTTGATAAAATATTCCATTGTATCAGTCCAAGGTATAAGAATGAATTGGTTTATTCAAACCTTCATAATTTGATCCAGTTAATGATGCACTGTTAACCAATAAATATTATTATTGTTATATTCTTACCATAATATCCTTTTGGGACGTTTTATAAAAAGAATTTTTTTTAATAACAATTCGTTTAAATTTATTTTTGTTTCAGCACCCGAAAAATTGTCTGCAACGGCATCGGGAACTGCTGAATTTGTCCTTTTTGTGGATAGACTTTTTGACTCTGTCAATGCGTCACGGGTTCGTCCAGAAAAAGGGAAAGTATTGAGGTGCGGAGTAAGAAGTGGTTCTCCTCATCACCAATTTTGGATGGAGGCCAGGAAAGTTTTGCAGTCGATGAAATTCTGGACATCGCCTACGAAGTGTTTTGTTCCACCGACAGTTAAAAATTGGATAAAGACCATCGAAGGGTTCGGAGAATTATCAAAAAGATTGCAGGGATTTGGAATTAGTTTCTTTTTAACAAGACACGCAAACCAAGATCCACTTGAAAATTTTTTTGGAGGAATTCGTATGCATGGGGCCAGGAATATAAATCCGACATGTACCTCCTTCAGATTCAGTTACAGAACTCTCATTCTTAATAATTATACATCCAAACACTCGCCAAGCGCAAATTGCGAAAAGGACGATTGTGAGCCATTTATACAGTCCGTCAAACGGCTTCTGGCAAAACGACACAGTGTGCAGGATGTGGACGATACAGCAGCGGACATCGAAGAGGTCATGTTTAGGACAAATCCAACGAAAATGGCAACGCAGCAACATGCATACATTGCTGGTTATATGGCAAGGAAAATTTTAAACACCGTACAATGTAAGAGCTGTAAAAGGGACTTATTAACAGAGGTACAGCTAGAAGAACACCAGCTAATTGAGTTCAGACGCTATTCGAAAAATTCCTTGTTGCGACCTAACACAACGTTTATTCAATTATATGGGGCTTTCAGTGCTATTATGCATAATACACTACCACATATTGCAAACCAAGGGGGAATTAGAACTCGATTGATGGAACACCTGCGGACCCTGAACAGAAGTATACCACCATTCCAATGTACAAAACACAATTCATTTAATTTATTTTGTAAACTGTTTACAACATTTTCCATAAACACATGGATTAAAAATGTTAACAGTATTTTGAAAGGATTCGAAAGAAGGAGAAGTTTATTCAACGATCCGATCAAAATAAAAGCCGCAGACAAATTTGAGAAACACCGTTTAGCAAAGAAAAAACGAAATTTGTTAAAAAAATTAAGTTAAAAATTAATATTAGTATCTGGGGCGAATTGTTTTCATATTTTTTTAATATATGGTTGATATATTTTATTTGCCTTTTTTATTTTAAGTTGTATGCTATTTTCCACATTGTTAAATTTATTTTGTTACTATCAATTACATATAATTGATACAAAACGAAACAAATTTAACAATGTGGAAATTATGTCCTATAAAAAAATTTCTATAATAGTTAATATTTCAAAAAGCGCGGGTAAAACTACTACTAGCGCCGCTATCCATCGGGTGACGCGAGTGGTGAACTAAACTACTCTCCATTCGATTGCGCAAAGTTGCCTATCTATATAAGATAGTAGTATTTAATCTATGATGTAGAAGTAGTCGTTAATTGAAAAGGTCTCATGTTGTATCATTGTTGTTAAAAAGCGTAATAAAAGGTGTTCAGAAGTATTGGAGTTTTCCTGCAGAGTCGACATTCCTACACTTCTATAATAAGATATCACTTATCGTATTCTTTATCCGGTCGGTTGACACGATTGACGGGTTGACTGACACAAATTGTCAGGTCGACTGACACAATTAATGGATTGACTGACACAAATTGTCAGGTCGACTGATGCAATCGTTGGTTTTATGTTAGGTCACTGCTGTAAGTCAAATGAGAGTCGATTGTTTGGTACCACATATTTATACCTACCGGCAGAAGTCATATGGATACGTTAGAAGCGCTAAAAACCTTAAAGAGAACCCTAAAAACTACTTGAGAACTGTCTATAAAAATATAATGCTCTGCACACAAAGATCTTATATATTGAAAGGATTTGTGTGTGTTTTACATAAAAAGCAATGCTATTTTGCAGTATTGGGCCTGTATGACACAAAATCCCATAAGAATGCATACAATTCCAAGCACAGTGTCATTTACAGCATCTTTACCGGTAGCTAATTCATTTTGTTCTTGTAGTTGCTTTTATACTCTCGAATATTGTTGGTTAAAACTAGCATTTCATTACTTTGTGATATATCTCCGCATTGTTGTCGGTTGTCATTTTTACGATAATCCCCAGAATGTAGTTTTTACATTGAAGATGAGATTCATACTTCAATAATAAGTAGATACCACTTCTCGTATTCTTTGTTCGGTCGGTTGACAAGATTGATGGCTTGACTGACGCAAATTTTCAGGTTGGTTGACACAAATTGTCAGGATGAGTGACACAATCGTTGGTTTTTATGTCTGATCACTGTTGTAATAGTAGTATATGCAAAGTATGGTATATTAAAGATCCTATCATCATCAACTTTGTTTGACTGGTTGAGGTTTGGAGGTGGGGATACATATTAGCTATATAGTCAAATAATTATAGTGGAATTGTCTAGTATACAGTTAACATCACCCAAAGAATAATACGATTAAAATGAGAATTGCCAAAATCCAAAACCCAAAATCCGAACCCAACTCAGCACAACCCAAAAAGTCAAACTGTTTCTCCAAACACGAAAGCTGTTTCTCCAATCATGAAAGTCGTTTCACCAAACACAAAAGTTGTTTCTCCAAACACGAAAGATGTTTCTCCAAACACGAAAGTTGGTTCTCCAAACACGAAAGTCGCTTCTGCAAACACGAAAGTTGTTTCTCCAAACACGAAAGTTGTTTCTCCAAACATGAAATAAAAATTACCCCACGAATGAGTTGGTAAACTGATGAACAATCTGAAATTTGGCCGTTTCGCCAGACCAGTATGATACTATTCTGTGAACTGCCCTAAAAAACTCAAACATATTGTTGGGACATTTCTTATCATCTGAACAACATACATGTTAAAATAATCAACGAAAGTTCAAAACATATTTTGCTAATTAATGTATCATTATTGATTTTTGATTTCTTGCGCGCAACGAAAATAAAATCGTAATGCGTTCTCTCTCTAGCATCGATGGTTCTCTCTCTAACATCGACTTGACATCGTTCGGGCACGCTCTGTAGACCGGCGGACTGGGGTTCGGCCTCATCTTTAAATTTTGTCGGTTCGGGCGCACTCCATGCGCAACCATGATGATAAATGACATTTTTATGTACGTTGTCTACGTTTTAATTCTTAATATAGTTGGTAAATGAATTAGGGAAATCACATTTGACGATTATACTAGCTGTTTATTCAATAAAAGTCAATTACGCGTAAAACAGCTAACTGTATAATTATTTTTTTTTTGTTGTGCAGAGTAAATATTTCAATTTTATTTGCAGATTTTTATTTACCTGACTTTATTCACCTTATTATTAAGAACTACCGATATGTTGATAATTGATGGAAAGAGTCGCATAGAAGTAAGTATAATATATGATAAACGTTTTTGTGTTTGCTGATAAAAGTGATGCAAATGTGATGCAATTCTCTCAACTAATTTAAAAGAATTGAGAAGTAGGAGTCACTCGGTGTCCAGTTGTTGCACATTCGTCAATAAATATGGAAAATGCGCTTTTACGAAGTTATTGCCACTTTGGGGTTTATCCTCTGGAGAGTCCCTCAGCCATGATACCATGAGGTTATTCATACATAATATATAATAACAAAACACTTATTTGGGAATTTTTAAGAGTGAAATGAATGTGATCGATCTTGTGCGCAGGATGGTTTCCATCTAGACCGCTCAACTTGTTTAGTTAATTAAGAAATAAATTTCTGACATTGCTTAGTAATAGTTTTAATTCCTAGTTCCTTGGAATAATACTTCAGCATTTTTGTTACATTCTTGCAAAACACGTACGCACGCAACGCAGTTACTCAAGAAACTTTATTCCTTTATTCAATAAATTAGTAATCAATGGAATATTTATGTATTTATATTATCTCGATTTTACCCAAAATCAACCTGTTATGCATATTATTGGGGTCTGAAAGAAATATTTTGTTTTGTTATTTTATTTGTTTGCCTGATAATATTTGATTGCTGCTGTTCATTCAAACTGCGTTGAAAACTATTTGTCTATTCATGTTACTACTGATAAGTGCTACTACTGATAAGAGCTACTGCATCCTGTTTGTAATCTGTTGTTTGCAATTATTTCCGTATGTAATATTAATAGAGACGTTGTGGAAAACTTTAAAATTTATCCTATTTAAAATGGCGCGAAAATTTGAATTTTATCGGTTTGCGCGCGGGAATTCGAAATTTTGAATTTTTCGGTGTGCGCCTACCAAGAAGGTGGTATCGTTTAAGAGTTAACAGTTTAAAATAAGAAGATGGTACTCGGGGCTGACATTTTAAAATAAGAAGATGGCGTTCAAAGATGGCTCAAACCCCATTTAAAACAAGAAGGTGGCATCGTTTAAAAATATAACGTCCGGTCGGCATGCCGATAGCGCGCGTGGGTTGGTACGTCTGGGGTATGCGGGACCGATTTAAAACTTTAAAAATTATGGCGCGAATATTTAAATGGTGCGTGGCGGCACTTTAAAACTTTAAAATATATAGCGCGAATATTTAAATGGCTTGAATTCTAAAGAGCGCGCGGACCAGTGCAGCGTTCTCTCTCTAACATCGACGTGTGACTCATACACTCACGTTCCCCGGTTCGGGCGCGCTCGGTAGATCGACTGGCGCACTCGGTCAAATCTCAAGGTCGTCCAAGCTGGCCCAGTACCTACTACAAAGCAGCCGACCGTGAAAGCGGCGGCCTAGCAAATCCCAAACACCCATCCCATCGTGTTCGCAGGTACCAACGGCAAAACTCATCGGGAAATACAAAAACTAAGTAGAAAAGGTCGAAAAGCAAGAAGAACAGTGCTAAGAAACAAGTGTCAGTTAAACAAGTGTCAAATTAAACCAGTTATTTGTGAAAAAGTGACAAGTGAACAAGTGTTAAATAAAAAAGTGTCAATTGAACAAGTGAATTGTGAAAAAGTGACAAGTGAACAAGTGACAAACACCGACCGGCAGGACCTCCTGAAGCTGTTCACGGTGTTGTTTAACATCTTTGAAGAGTGTTATAGCGAGAACGCGAACATTTTGGCGGTTTTACTTAAACACGCATCGGAGCTGCAGACCGCCTTCAAACGTTAACGGAGAGAAGACCAAAAATCCCAGTTGGTACAGTTGGTATTTTGGAACGCGAATTCAGTTGTCAACCGTGTTGCGGAACTACGTGAATTTGCGGAGAGGATTAACCCCGACGCAATCCTAATTTGCGAGACGCACATGCGGGCTGGCGACAACCCACGCGTACCAAACTACCGATTGTACAGAAAGGATCGAGAGGGTGCGAGAGGAGGCGGCACTGCAATCTTCGTCAGAACCAGCTTGGACCACTGCGAGGACCAACTCCCAGAACTCGAACATCTAGAAGCGAACGCCGTCGTTGTGAAGACTACTACCGGTCTTTTGAGATTGGTAGCAGCCTACAACGCCCCCGCGAGACGCATCTTGGAGAACCACCTCAGGGCAGTTTTGGACACGGATAAAGGAGTAATCGTCGCCGGAGACGTGAACTCAAAGCACCCAAGTTGGAACTCCCGAAACCGGAACCAAAATGGTAGGATACTTCACGACCTTGTAGAATCCTGGGACATTCAAGCCGACGCACCACCGGAACCAACGCAGTTCCCGACAAACGGAAGACCGGATATGGTCATTATGCGTGATGTACGATTGGGACACGAATTAACAACGCTGAATGAGCTGAGTTCGGACCACAACCCGGTTCTACTGGATTTGGGAGACATCCAGGACAACCTCATTCCGGTAATGAAGAACGTCATAGCTTGGCCGGCCTACACCGAACACTTGGAGGATACGATTGGACCGATTCGACTCATAGAAGATATTCCGGAACCGGAACAAGCTGTAAAAAGCTTTACGGAACGGATAGAGGCCTCCCTTCGATCAGCTACGAAGCTAATCCCCGTACGGAACCAACGGCAGTAGGGACACTGATACGCGAGAAAAACAGGGCCAGAAGAACGTGGCAACGAAATTCTGACCCAGTCGAGAGGGAAACATACGAGCGTCTCACAAGACAAGTCCGGCAGGAGCTGAACAAACGTCGATTCGCTGCTTTCGATGCCAAACTGGACGCCCTTAACGAAGAGAACCAAAACTCCACGTGGAAACTGATCCGATCGCTGAAAGGTGGCACCCGAACGATGCCACCCATACACGGCTCTGCCGGAATGGCGTTTACTAACGAGGACAAACCGGAGGCCTTCGCTGACACCTGCGAAAGACAGTTCAGTTTGAACGACGACAACGATGACGATGACGACGACATCGACAACGTTGATCGCCTAGTAAGACAAAGAATGTCCGTAGAAGATGATCAACCGATCGCCTCTGCCAGTCCCACCGAAGTTAAACAGGCTATCGCCAGGTGCAAGAAACGGAAGTCTCCAGTAGCTGACGGGATCGGGAACGCTGCGTTGAAAGCCATGCCTAAGAAGGCTATTGTCGCACTGACCGGTATTGTGAATGCAGTATTGCGCCTCCGCCATTTCCCTGAAAAGTGGAAGTGCGCGGATGTGATTGCTATTCCCAAGCCCGTCAGTCTACTACCAACGCACGGCAAGATCACGGAACGGATAATCCTAACAAGGCCACAAGACGTCGTCGAAGAACTTGAGATCATACCAGACGAACAGTTCGGATTTCGCTCAGGACACTCCTCCTCCCTTCAGGTACTACGCCTCGTGGAACACATCACGGACGCATACAACCGCCGCGAGCACACGGTCGCGGTTTTCCTGGATATCTCGAAAGCATTCGATAAGGTATGGCACAATGGTTTACTTAACAAAATGTTTATTTCAGGTATTCCCCCTCGTTTAATTCAATTTGTCGGATCATACATCTCCCGTAGGTCCTTCCGAACTAAGCTGATGCGAACGAGGTCAAGCGAACGAATCCTAACTGCTGGAGTCCCTCAGGGCTCGTTGCATTCTCCGTTACTTTACAGTATCTACGTTAGTGACTTGCCCCGTACGCAGGGAATCGAGTTAGCGATGTACGCCGACGACGTTTGCATTTTTGCGAGGTCAATGTTTCCTGACCTTGCAGCGCGCAGAGTGCAAAACGCCCTCTCGGCGGTGGAGCGCTTCTTCGCGACTTGGAGACTCAAGGTGAATGCGACCAAAAGTACCTCGGTACTTTTTACTCGTCGGAACCGAGGCAACCCAGAGCCGCTAGCTCTGCACGAGGAGGAGATTCAATGGCAAACACAAGCGAAGTACTTGGATGGCATTCTGGACCGACGGCTGACCTGGAGTCCGCACGTCAAAGCCCTGACGAACCGAGCGAAAGCTGCGTTAGTCGCTCTCTATTCTCTGATAAACAGGCGCAGTAGGTTGGATCCTACACGTAAGATCCGACTTTACAACGCCGTTATCAGGCCTACGATGACTTACGCTTGCCCAGCTTGGGGATACGCGTCTAAGACACATATGCGACAACTACAGGTCATCCAAAACAAGTGTCTCAGAATGGCATTCGATGCTCCGTGGTTTGTCAGGAACACCACTCTTCACGAAGACGCCCAGATGATCACCATCGACGACTTCGTGCGAGAGACTGCAGAAAAAATGTACTCGAACCTCGAGGAACATTCAAATCCCCTATTACGGGGGATGTTACCGTACGACACAGGAAACTTGCGGTATAAACGCCCAAGGGTTCTGCTCGATCTTCCGGTTTAAACCCACTCAGATTCATATTATTCTAGCCCAAGATTCCGATACACTTTTCTTAAAATTTCCTAATATTCAATTCCTATTTTAGATGCTCAAACCCAACATGTTGACATAAAATTTTTCTAGCCCGGCATTCAAGTGCCCGCCCCCCAAACAAACATCAGTCATGATTCCAGTTGAAAGTACAACCCCAGCACCCGTTTTTTATACTTCCATCTTCGTTAACAATTACTTTAGATTAAGAGGGGTTTTTAGGTACCTCGATTTCTCGTTTGGTTAAAGGTCAAAGGATAAGAATAGATTCGAGCTGGTCGTAGATTGGCAGGGTCTCTCTTTCTATCGCTGTCCGGAGGTTGGCGATAGGAGGATCTCAGTTTCAGTTTTACCGCATCGTTCAACGAGAATCGTAAGTGTCATTGCCGCCGCATATTCCGCAAACCGTTTAACAATAGTTCAGTTGGCCGATGTTTGACGAATTATTACCCCGTTCCGCAAACCGTTTAATAATAGTTCCGTTGGCCGTTGGTTGGCGAAATGTTATCCCGTGTCCGCCCCGTTACACCGTTTGTTTATTTTATATTGTATATTTTTTCCAGACGATTTTTTTTGCTACGAATGTTATTAGTTTCTTTAGTAGCGTTGTATAATGATGACAGTTCTTTTAAATAATGAGGTCTGTATTTGAACGAACTGTCATTATTATATAACGCTATAGTGTCATTATAATCGTTGGCGCGTATAATGATGGGGATTATATAGTCATAGACACGTACGCAATGAACTTAGGTTTTATATGTGAGTCGTAGATAAAATATATTAAGGCTCTATGCAGTATCTAAACGGTGTCAGGTGTGTGGACATGAGTTCGATATCAAAAGTTCAGTGTACTTTATCTATTATTTACACCTATTTTTAACACCCAGTATATTTGAGATAAACAGCTGAGCAGTGCAAAAAGGTGCGAAGTACAGTAGAGCGTCGATAATCCAAAATAATTGGGACAGAAGGTCGTTCGGATTATCAAATTGTTCGGATTAACAAATATCGCAATGAAATAGCAGAAAATAAGATTGGTCAATCGCAATAAAACCAACACCATTCGATTCCGCTCTTCATAAACTATAAGTGTCAAAATCGAAGGGATATCGAAGCGATATCGAAGGGATATCGAACCGATATCGAAGGGAAATCGAAGCGATATCGAAGGGATTTATTTAACTTATTTATGATTAATTATGATTTATGATTTATTTATTACAGTAGAGTGGCGATAATCCGAACTACCTGGGACCGAAGGTGATTCGGATTATTAAATATTGCAGCTAAATAGTGGAAAGTACGAGTATTGGATAGATATAAAACAAGAGCAACATTTTTCTGCAAAACAGGAACCGACAAAAATTGCTTTTCCGTAGGTTCAGTGATTTATTTTATTATTGTTTCTTGACCTCGGGTTACCGAGTTCGAATTATCGATGTTCTACTGTAATTAAACCTAATAAGTATGATTCAATGAAAGCTCAAACATGAGCGGTTTGGACTACAGCGCAAAATCGTAAACTTGGCATAATTTATATTGTGACTCTTTCACGATGAAAACTGGAGAAAAATAAGCTAATGAAACTGAAATTGGTGACGATTATAATCGGTGTAGTCAGCATTAGGATAAATATGATGTGTGCGCCGCACAGAAACTGACTTCGGGGCCTCAAAATGTACCCAGCCTCGATTAGGAATCACTTTCATGTGTTGCTACACAATATACTATAGTATGTAAAATGTCAGTAGGATTTTTTTTAAATTCAGGACGGGGGCTAGCGCCGTTACATCGCCGAATAGTTTGGGTATAGTTGGGTTCAAAATCCAGGGGCGCGTCTCCCTAGAGAGGCGCGCCTCCCAGTTTGGAAAACGCTGGTATAGACCAACACCGATGGATATCGACACCAGTGTTCAAAAGCGCTCTTCAACAGTAAAGCCCCCGCCAAAAACACAATGGATTTCTAATGCTATTCAGGCAACCCCCGAAATATTAGAACCAGAAGAAGATGACGTGTATGAAATTCCCGAAAATAACTACGAGAGCGAATACACTGAATCCAGTGAATATGTGGAACAGGTAGAAGACCAGCCGGATGTTCACCTGGATTATCTAGCGGACCCACCTGCTTAACAATTTTGAATAAAGCCTATTCACAGACGCCAGTACTTCCTTATGTAGAATTTCAAGAATTAAAATTTTTAATTGTTTCTGGTGCCGAGTGCTTGTCAAAATTATGCTTTTAACATTAAAACACCACATGGTTTAGAGAAAATAACACAATCTACAATAATACCATTACAAAAACATTCAATTCCGAAGTACGTCATTTGTTTCCTTGCTTCAACTTTTCAACTTCGTTCGATAGATTATTTGGATTCGATTTATTAAGTAAACTTGAAGCCTCGGTCCATACAAAAAATAAAAAAAAATATCACAGATACTGCTGAGATTCCATACCAAATTAATAATTGAATCAATACTATTTATCCTCATTCGATCACTACAATTAACTACGAAATTACCAATATCAGTAATGGGGTTGCACTGTTTCCGGAAACATTAGATAAACGAGGAAATGTTATTATACCTGAGTCTTTAATTGAAGTAAAAATAATGAAGCGCACGTGCCAGTAACTAACCGTTATAAATATCTTGTACACCTAAATCAAGAACTAATAGAAGTGGAAGTAGTAAATCAGGCAGTGAGAGAAATAATATTGCCTACAATATGGTTCATCCACAAAAACTGGCAGAATTGCAGAATTAAATGTGGAAGAATTTACAGGCATAAAAACTTTGCTTTTAAGATACAAACATCTTTTTCTTGTGGAAGGTAAAAAATATACATTCACATAACATTCACCCACAAAATAAAATATTCTTTTAATATGAAAAATGACACTCCTGTTTATGTACGTAATTACCGACAACCCCTAGAAACGAAAAAGGAAAATAAAAAAAAAAACTTGAACTATTAAAACAAGGCTAAGTAAGGGACAGCGTATCACCCTGGAATGCCCCAGTACACATAGTAACAACGACTAAAGACGAAATCAAAAATAAAGAATGGTGATTACAGAAGACTGAATCAACAAATGGTAGAAGACAAATATCCGATCCCAAACATTACAGACATTCTGGATAAGCTTGGACGAGCAAACTATTTCACTTCACTCGATTTGGCTTCAGGATACCACCAGGTAGAGATGGCAGAAGAAGACCAAGAACCGCATTCAGCACCGAACAAGGGCATTTTCAATTTAAGAGAATGCCATTTGGCTTGAAAAATGCTCCAGCAACTTTCCAACGATTATGGATGACGTGTTGCGAGGTTTATTTGAGGATACCTGTCTTGTTTACCTCGACGATATAATCATTTACTCTTCGTCACTGCAGGAACATACAAAAATTAATCACTGTATATGAACGTTTAGAAACGGCTAACTTCAAAATAAAACTTGAAAAGTGCGAATTTTTTAAAAAGGAACTAAAATATTTAGGACGTGTCGTGACCAGAGCCGAGCAGAGATTGGGCAAGTCAAGTTTTTTCGGGGTTATTCCAGTGGCGGGTAGACCGAGAAGTGACTAGGGTCACGCGCGCAACCACAGCGGTCCTATCGCTGTTTTCTTTCTTTTCGATGCAGGTTTAGCCGTTAATAGTATGAAATATTTATATTGCATGTTAAATTATATAGAATAAAACCTTTGTGCAAAAACCTTGCAACATTTACATATATTTTTATATATTAATTATAGAATTATTAAAAGAACCTTGCCTTAAAGAGCAACTGGAATTTATTCATAGCAACTTTTCATTTCTAATTGCAGACATTAAATATTTCGAAGGGCGTAACATCAAAGTGAGAGAATCGATAGCAAAATTGACCAAAATAGTAAATAAATTGAAATCGGTTCCGGGAGAAATGTGTGAACTTTTAACTAATAAAGTTGACGTTATATTAGATAGAAATCCCAATCTCAGAATAGTTCAAGAATTTTGTATGACAAATAATTTTACAAATTGTGAAAAATATCAATTACATGCGCATTGCTTTACTTATGCCCCATTAATAAGCTGTGACGCTCAGAGAAGCTTTTCGACTTTTAATAGTTATTTAACCAACAAGTATATTAAAAAGAGCGATTAATGATCAAGACTGTTTAACGCTCGAGTGTTAATTGTTGAGATCATAAATAGCCGTTTATTATTCGAGTTGGCTACAAAATTTTTTCGTCGATCGCATTCTTCTAGCGTCGTCTACATAGACTTTTCTTCGCCAATGTTTCTTTTTAGATGATATGACAATTTATGTAATTTGACACTGACTGTTCTAGAGCGCAGTATGTTTTGATTGGAAGGTTTCATTTCAAATATGTTCGATTGGCCAATCAAACGTTGTCTTTACGTCGTGTGATTGGCTATAACAAATCATGCATTAATAGAACTCGTGCATTAATAGAGTTTTCCGTCGATCGTTTATTTATGAGTCAGTTTAGTGAATACGAAATCGTTTATTAAAGTACTACATTAATGCACGATTTCTATTAATGTATGATTTGTTATAGCCAATCACAAGACGCAATGACGTCGTTTGATTGGCCAATCGAACATATGTGAAATGAAACCTTCCAATCAAACCATACCGCTCTCTGGAACTGTCAGTGTCAAATTACATAAATGGTCATATAACCTAAAAAGACATCGGCGAAGAAAAATCTATGTAGACGACGCTAGAAGAATACGACCGACGGAAAAATTTTGTAACCAACTCGAATATTAAACAGCGATTAATGATCTCGACAATTAACGCACTCCCTAATCTGTCGTGCGTTAAACAGTCTCGATCATTAATCGCTCTTTTTAATATACTTGTTGGTTAAATAACTATATTTAATTGCATTTCCTATTCACTTAACTGACTCATAAAATTTAACGATCTACGGAAAAGTTATTTTAACTTCTAAAAGAACATCATTGACTATCGAAAATTTGGAGAAAGTAGTAATAGCAAATGTTAACAGTAATATCTTGTTAAATAAATAATTATTATGAATACAAATTATTGCTAAAATCATTTGATATTATAGGGACAAGTTATTTACGCACTATCCGTCCGTCGAGTATAGTATAAAACAAAGCGTACGTCACTGTCGTCGCTGTACTCGGTCGCATGAGTCATGCCTGAGCGTTCGAGCGTTGAATCGCCGCACAATCGCCGTCACTTTTACTGTCATTCTTTCTCGTGGCGGCATATCGAATTATTTCATGGGCCAATGTTACTACGGTTTCGAGGTAAGCGGACTTCTTTGGAGTACGGTGTTATATACGAAAGTGCTATTGCTCACTATTGCTAGACAAACGCCGCTCCATGCCTCAGGTGTCACCAGTTGCCCAAGTTCTGCTCGGCTTTGGTCGTGACTGACAAAGGGGTTAAACCGAACCCTGAAAAAAATGAAGCCATTACTAAATTTCCCATACCAAAAACCAGTACTGAAATTAAAAGTTTCCTTGGTCTTTTGGGTTATTACCGTAAAAATATTAAAAACGAAATTACGAAACCCGTTACATTATGTTAGAAAAAGAACGCTAAGAATACCTATGAAACGACGAAAAATATAAAAAAGCAGGGCCGTTATTTATTATTTTCGGCTACACCAAAAAAATATTTTATCAATTAATTTCGTGTTTTTTCATAATTTGTCTGTGTTATTTATTTATTTTGTATCCCAATAATTCCCCGAACAACCTTTTATCCGTTTTGACGTGTGCACTATGCATACAAATGTGCGAGCGGCTAAATCAAAACGGGGCACGGACTTACCAACTTTGCGGTGTGCTAGAGTTCGTAATTTTGGTCGAAGGAAAAAAATATAAAAAATAATTTGCAGGTCTGACCACGCTCTGCAAGTTTCATACTAGACAATTTTTCGATAAAGAACACACGAGAAGAAAAAATAGCAAAAAACAAATTTCACTACCTAAATTTTTGACTTTTTCGATCTATATCTCAATAACTTTACCAAAAATGGTAAAAACTGTATAGAACCTAATTTGTAGAACGTTAAACAAGGATCAAAAGAGTGTTCATTCAAAACTATCGTATCTCAACGGAAAACCAAGTTATTGTAAAAAACTGATGGCGCCCTCCCCCACGTCATATGAAAAATATAGCCTTCTCGGTTCATTTGCAATTCTAACCCGTTTTTTTTTTCTTCAACGTAATCACTGGACTAGTGTTGTTTAACATGTTTTGAGGTATGTTGTAAGTTTCGCACTTTGCATACGTTCAAATAGTTTTAGGTAGTTTTAAAGCTTTTAAACCCAATTTTTGTTTTCATGTTTTGAGGTAGTGTTGTAAGTTTCGCACTTTGCATACGCTCAAAATGGTTTTGATGGTTATACAGTTTTAACCCCAATTTTTGTTTTCATGTTTTGAGGTAGTGTTGTAAGTTTCGCACTTTGCATACACTAAAAATGGTTTTGATGGTTATTGTTGAAAATAATAAAACACCTTGGTTGACTTTAGATTTAGTTTTAATCGTTGCACTTGGAGAAAACGTGGACGGTAGTTACATGGTCGTTACAATGCATCACAATGGCGGTTATACCCTTTTTAGTTTCTTGCGGATCGATAATTGCGGACAGAGATACAACGCCATCTCTGTTCACGCTTCGAAAGCTACACTTACAATTTATTATACGTGGCGACATCTATCCATAAGAAATTCAAACTGATTTAAAAAATGAATATAACAATGCGAACAGTTATAATGTTTTAAACTCATATTTGGTTTCCTTGTTTTGAGGTAGTCTTGTAAGTTTCGCACTTTGCATATGCTCAAAAGCGTTTTGATGGTTACGTTTTGATTGGGTTTAAGAACTTAAACCCAATTTTTGTTTTCATGTTTTGCGGTAGGGTTGTAAGTTTCGCAGTTTGCATACGTCCAAAATGGTTTTGATGGTTTGCAAGCTTTAAACCCATTTTTTGTTTTCATGTCTTGATGTAGTGTTGTAAGTTTTGGACTTTGGTTACTCTCAAAATGTTTAGTGGTTTAGTTTTTTTAACCCCGTTTTCTTTACATGTTTTGAGAAGTTTTGAGCGGCCTGAAGACAGACCGCGGAGCATGATGGCCGAGTATAAGAAATTGGCCGTCATAACCAGACCGGTGCCTGACTCACCGTGCAGGCCACACGACCTGGGAAGTGGTTGGAGAGATAAGAAGACAGTGTTACCAGTACAAGCGAACTGTGCAGCAGTGTTATTGGCATATTGATTGTTATAGAGTGTCTTATGATAATAGTTTACTTATTAAAGTTCTACTTATATTAAAACAGTGTTTTATAATATATAATCAACGGCTATTCTAACACTGCCTTGTTTGGTTTCCTTATGTTTCTAGCTTGACAACAATGTTTTGTAACGCCATGACTGACCTGAGACGCACACACACTCTGAGTTGAATTTGACTATACATATACTACTGGATGTACGGTTATTCGGTAAAAGCGCAATTGTTATACTAATTGGGAAAAAGTGTTCTGTGTCAATGGGTTTAAAATCCAAATCATTTCGCAATGGGCTTACGATCCAATTCATTCATCAAAATTATTTTTGAATGCAGGACCCTTACAATTTGTTATTTTATATCCTTTTTATATTTCGGGCATATTCAATTTAAAAAGAAAAGAAGTTCTAGTCTATAAATTCTATAAAAAATACCGTAGCATAAACATTGCGACTAAAATGTACCCAGTCGCACTAGATACGTAGGTACTCAATTCAAACATTATTAAGCCATTATTAACAAACATAATTAACAGTTTGTCTTCAGACCCACGTTGAATTAGATTTACGAGTAATTTTGACTTTCTTTATATTTATCCCGAATCAGTTGCGGTTGTTTTTTAACCCCTCTCCAAAATCACAAATCTTGTAAATCAAATGCATGTTACATACCTAGATAAAATACCAAGACCTTCAGTGCACACTGCAGGACATGGAACTAATTTGACCACCATATGACCAATCAATGAAGGATAATGTTGTCTCATCACAGATTCAAATGCTCCTCTAAATGTTGTCACATCAGATTTTTTTGCAGTCATGTCAGTATTAATATCTATTTTAAAAACAATGCTTTAATAATTTTGTATGATAATATATCTCAATAATATTGAGATATACATTACAATATATTGTTACCTAGTATACTTCCGGCATGAAATACTAGTAGCAAAACAGTTGTAGAACATGGAACATGCGCAGGCGAGGCGCCAGGCGAATCAGGGTATCCAATATCCAGAGAGTTAACTTTGCCTCGCTGCAAAATTCGTTTAGACCCACGTTCACTGGCAACACGTTGCAGAAATGCAGAGGAAAATATACTGTCATCTAAAAGCATACAAAATAACCCAGGATATTAGGATAATTTCAAGTTTACCATTTTCGTCAGCAACGTATGTTGGCGATGATGTTTCATCTTCTTGTGATAAAAGATCCAAGGAACTCCATTTGGACAGCGATGATGATTCACCCCCATCACCTGCAACCGCTTTTAATTACATTATTAGCCAAAACATTTATCTTTTGTTTTAACGTTATTACCTAAACAATCAAAGAATTCTTCTTCTGATTCAGAGTCAGAATCTCGGCCTAAGCTTTCTATCCTCCAATTTGCCACTTGCATATCAAAGCTTTTTGTAGAAGTGCAACTAGGAGAATGCATCCCAACAGGTTGCTGCCACTTTTCATCTCTGCAACATATCATACTAAGTATATATTGTTTTATTACTGTCAAATAATAAACTTTTAAGAGAACTGATTGCTATATTACCGATGTTGATCATCATTCGAACTATCATAATCTGAATTAGAAGTTCTTTGGCAGGGTGGTTTTAACTTGGACAAAATGGGGCTATCCTCCTTCTTTTCTATGCTCTCAAGGGTTTGTGCCAGACTTTTTTTGCCATCCTTGGAATATGAACTGTTACTTCTTTGACTATCTTCATCTAAAACATTATAAACATTTGAGAAAAAATGAGGAGACAGGAATACATGTGGAAACTTGAAATGTAAACAGTTTTGACCTATATAGAACAATGAAATTGGATAAGGTATGCAAAACAATTGGAAAGATATAATTTTTTTTTTTTAGGAAAGGGTTTAAACGTTTATATTTGCGGTTTAATCTTATTTCTCATTTATAACCTCAATTAAAGCACGATTTAATATAAACCTATCAAATGATTTCATTATAGCCAATAAAACATACGTAAAAGTATCAATCTCAATAATTAACACACTTGCTTTCACTTGTCTATATTAAGTATTTTGATATGGCGTGTTTTTTCTCACCATTTCACGTGCAAAAAAGTGCCTTCTTAATTACTTATGGAATATTTGGGGAAGGCTTTTTGGTCCTACATGTACCGAAAATTTGGACCGTCGCCCTAAATGCACCAATCTACGTTGCGTGAGTTTTCAAAATCGACGCGAAACGGCCTGCCGAACGTTTTTCATCAAAATTTTCGAAAATGCGAGCGATTTTTGTGGAAGTGCCTCAACATTCCAGTAGCTGTTTGTTTCATGTCGTCATGGCTGTCAGCTACAAAAGTCAAAAACGCAACTACCGGCCTTGGCCGGTAAAGCCGTATTCTACAGAGGTTATGCCCACGGTTATGCCGACAGCCATTTGCAGGACGAGGTCCACCAGTGACGTCCAAAACTGCTATCTCTTAAAACCCCGGCCACACGATAGTGACTTGCCTGCACGGTATAGTTTGTGCAAGTAAGACGGTTCACCCGTTCACCATAGGGTGGCTTCACGGCTGCAGCCAGCGCGCGCGGTATTCCTAGCGTGGCTTGACGGCACAGGTAAGTACGCGCAAACCGTCTAACGCAAATCGCCGACTGGTGAATGTAGAAAACGTACGCTGAAATGTGGCTAGACAAACAGTTATTATTGTTAGAACAATTGATGTATTGTTTATTGATTAAGAAACGACGAAGTAAACAATTCTGAGCTAAGTGGTCGATAAAATGGCTTAAATGGGTACTAAAAAGGAACATCCACATGAAGAACTAATAACTCCAAAACCAGAATCGTGCAGGCAAAATATTTAGCAGTGCGACGTTTACACAGGCCGCGCTTATAGGTTTGCGCGGGCTACAGTTTTGCCGGCCTAACGCACGGTTCCCGATACGTGCCAGTTTGCGCAAGCAATCTTGTCGTAAAGCATGTACGAGTAGCCTGGCTTTAACACGCAAAACTCCTAGTCTACTAGATGTTTTATCGTTCCTGACGCCACTGACGTCACTTTTTCGTGACTTTGTAGGCATCTGCGGTGGTCACTGGCAGGGGCGGCTCGTCATATAGAGCCAAGGAGCCATGGGACTACCTGTAGTTTCAACCTCAGCAAGAACTTTTAATTAATTCTAAAAACCTTTTTGTTATCGTTTTAAATGTTAAACAATGCCTGCGTAGGTTTAATGAGTACTGAAACATCGCAACGAATTTCACTCCCAACACAACGCGGTTAACCGTGCTATTTTAACGCTGCGCCAGCACCATCGGAGCCAACTTATTTCTGGCACCGCAGTTTTAGAGCTAGGGCTACCGCGGGGCGGTGCGCGGGTAGGTGGGGATCTAGCGACGTCGCGTTCTGTATGTGCATTTCAGTGTTGCCAACTTTAGAGAAATTTCCCTATTTTAGGGAATTAACACTTGTTATAGGGAAATATCTTATAAATTTAGGGAAAAACGCGATTTTAATTCATATTTACCTTATCTTTATTTGATCTCAAGAATATTTAATTACGGTTCACAGTTCACTGATTAATACACCAATAGTAATATTTTGTTTTGTTGTTGTTGTGCCTTAAATAAGTAGGGGCTTTACCGGTGAGTGCTCTAAACTTCAAAATTGTTAAGTTTTATAAATACGGATTTAGATACTCCATATTGTACGTAGTGGGTGTTCGTGCGTTTGCTTTGAGTTGATTGATATTAAATAAAACAATAAATGTAGACATTATACAGTAAATTTCATCTATGATGACTATTAAACATAACCTAGCTAAAATCATTAAAATACAGTATACTATGATTGACATGTTTTGTAATTTGTAACTAATTTTTTTAGTTACAATAATGTACAACCACAAACGCAGGTTGTTCAAGAAGCCGGCCCTGCGAATGTTGATAAAACAATAGAATATAGTTCATCACATTCGTGAAGCAAAATCGTCCTTGGTTAAAAACATTATTATATTTCTGCGTTTTTAATAAAACCTTTTTGCTTTATCTTATGGAGTATCACAAAGTCTTGTAATCGTGTCGAAAAAGAGTTTTGAAATTTTAGCGGAAATATGTCCTTTTGGGTACCCTGAATTTTTTTGACTAAGGTAAGAAAATGTGTGGGTGTACCCATTTTTTGTAGCGACGATTCCGGAGAAACTACTAATGGTATCGGGACGAAAGTTATATTTAGAAGTTTCATTACCTAACTTAGAGCTGATAAACTTTTTGTTCAAAAAGGTCGAAAGGAACTGGATGTGTGTCTTCAACAATTTTGCAAATGAGCCGATATTTCTGTAATTTTGTCAAAATAGTTAAATAATAAATTACAGTAGACGACATTTTGAATAATTTGTCTGTTATTTTTGGTATAATAGTTTCGCTGCATAAGCAAATTCTATTTCATCGAGATCGCACGTATACCACGAGCACATACTGCATTTGACAGATATTTTGATTCTATTGACAGTATGAGTATTCTCAGCCAGTCGGCACATCAGCGTTTGGCACTGGCAGCACTGGCTGTATAGTATAATAAAGTCATGTATCTGCCTGGCCACATCGCTTTTGTTCTATTTTAGTTAGTTCGTTGTTTGAGGTGGGTAAAATTGAATTTAGGGAATTATTTCTGAATCTAGGGAAATATTGAATAAAATTTGGGGAATTCGGAAGGCAAAATGTTGGCAACACTGGTGCATTTGGAGCCAAACTCGAGCTGGCTCATTCGAGTGCGGTGTGCATGTGTTACTCGTATTTCGCGTCTCATATCGGTTAAATGTGGCACAAAAAGTTCCGCTCCGCGTCATACACAATGAATCAAATTAGTTCATTACAGAATAAGCCTTTTCTAACATGTACTATTGCGGAAAAAGTGCAAAATTAATCGATCAGCTCAAATATTTTTCGCACACTTGTCCGGGCTTTGTTCATTTTTTTCTCCACAAAGAATGAGTGTTCTGGACGAAATTGTTCAGAGACTCTTACCCCGTTCGTCACAAACTAGATGGAATTTTCATTCGCGAGGGGTTAACGCCGTTTTTGAGTATAGAAAAGAGTTAATAAATGTAATGGAAACTTTGGAAAATGACGAAAATATTAAGTTGGCGTCGACGATAGAAAAAACGGGTGCCTATAAACTTAGACTAAAGAACAAGGATTGTGTATTTCGGTTAACAATTTCCCATAAAATAACGCCCCATGATAGTGATCCTCTCCTGGTCCCGTAGATGGAGAATTAGCATTAATCCAAGAAAAACCCAATTCCTTATCCCCTTCCACCGTATCCACGAAAACTCTCCATCCATAACTATCAATAATACGTCCATATCCCCTTTCCGAAGCTGTAAGTACCTAGGAATACAACTGGATCCCAAGCTGAAGTTCACTGCCCATACCAAGAAGACGAAAATGAAAGCGAAGACAAGAGCAACAACATTCAGAAGCCTGACATACAAGAGCAGAGGTATTAGCACGAGAGGAGCTGTGCGAATTTACAAAGCAATATGTCGACCGGTGCTTGAGTATGGGTCACTGTTGTTTAACAACACTGCAACACCAGCGATAAATAACATCGAGGTTGGAGAGAGAAGTGCCCTGCGCAGCATAACTAGAATACGTCATCCTAACAATCCGCTCCACAACCCATCCAATACATTCCTCTACGAAACCACAAACATCATTCCCATTTCCAACAGATTAAAAATCCTATCCACCAAAATTGCAAAAAAAATTCCACCAGAAATATCCCACCTATTCCTTATAAGAAACAATCCACAGACCCACCAAAATGAACAGAAGAAGACCATATACGACATCATAAAACACCTACAAAATATTTAAGTATCATCATACCAAATGCAAAACCCCGGCTGAAGGACTCCGGTCGATGGCCGTTTCCAGGATGTATATATACAAAATGATATGTACATATTATTACACAACTACATTTTATAATTATGTTGGAAATAAACTTTTTCTACTAACGCCCCATGTGGAGATAATTTTTAACCTACTAACTACAAAAGAAAAACACCGACGCGGTTAGGGTTAAGCATGATTTGCAAAAGTTTGAAAATGCAATACAGAAAATACGTGATAAAATAGATGAAATTATTGCTAATTTTAAATTGGAATTCTCAGAAGACGGACCACCATCCAAAAAAGATAACGTACAGTTGCTGCTAAAAATACGAAAAGCGAAGCGTTGGAAATTTGTGATTCTATTGTCCAGCAAATAAGAACGAGATCTAGTTTTACGGGACATTTAGTAGCTGCTAATTTATTCACAGTGGAAAATTTTACTAAATATCGCAAGCAATTTCCTAATAATTTTCTTTGTGAAATAGTTCGTTTTTATCCTTCTTTGGAAAAAAATAGATTGAAAACGAAACTGCAAGTACTTTACGAACGAGAAGAATTGCAGGGTGCTTCTGCTGGAGCTGTTTCAATTTTATCACTTATTTTACAATAAGACATGGGTAACACTTTTCAAGAAACTCTAAAACATTTAAAAATCTTAGTGACGATACCTATATCAACGTCTGAAGCGGTGTTTTTCTATGTTAAAAAGAGTTAAGACATTTTTAAGGAATACGATGAAGGAAAAAGGCTTAGTACGCTTGGAATGTTGTCCTCTGAAAAAGCTTTTCTCGGTAATATTGAAGATTTCAATAAGCGTGTGATTGAGTTATTTTCATGTAAAAAAGAACGTCGAATGGAGTTTATATATCGCAAAATGTAACTTTACGTTTATTTTCAGCTAATTTTTACTTTATCATACGCAGTATGTAAAGTATTGTCATCGCGCCGAAAAAAATTTTTGAGATTTTAGCGGAAATATGCCCTGTGGGTCCCCTGAACATATTTGACCAAGGTACAAAAAAATGTCTGTGTGTGTGTGTGCGTGTGCGTGTGCGAGCGCGTGCGTGCGCGTGCGTGCGCGTGCGCGTGCTCGAGGGCGTGTGTGTGTGTGCGTGCGTGCGTGCGTGCGCGCGTGCGTGCGTGCGTGCGTGCGTGCGTGCGTGCGTGTGTGTGTGTGTGTGTGTGTGTGTCTGTGTGTGTGTGTGTGTGTGTGTGTGTGTGTGTACTCAATTTCTGTGAATCCGATTCCGGAGACACTACTAAAGGTATCGGCACGGAACTTCATATTTAGAAGTTTCATGACCAAACTTAGAGTTGAAAATCTTTTGGTTCAAAAGGGTCCAAAGCAACTGGGTGTTTACTCCAAGCCTTTTTCGAGGATTTTAGAAATGAGCCGCCATTTCTGTAATTTCGTCAAATTAGTTAAATAATAAATTAAAGCAGAGGAAATTTTGAATAATTTATGCCTATGACATTTTTTGGTAAAACTAATAGTTTAGCTGCAAGAGCAAATTCTATTTGATCGAGATCGGTCGCATCTGCATTGATTTAATTCTATATAGTGACCCAGATTTGCAAATTTTTCAGTCTAATGACAGTACCAGTTTTGATAAGTGTCAAATGTTGATGTTTTGACATTATCTCACAATTAATATTGACAGTAGTTTATAGTATCAAAAGATGTCATATTGTGATACCGTGTACCGTCCTTGCCTGATGTCGTCGGATAGGCAGCGTGTTCAGCGTGTCCAAAATGCATGTGTTCTGTTTGTTAATTTGTTTTCGGTTTGACGAAGTATGATCATGTATCGAATGGGCTGGGCGACTTGGGGTGGTTGAACATGGATAACACTAGGGTGTTGCATGCAGCAATATTGTATCATAAATTGCTATCCACTAGGATCCACAATACCTCATGCGGAAGATATGCTGTAGAACGGATGTCCATAACCTTAATTTAAGATTCGGGGGTTTGTCTGCTCCACCTGCCCATCAGACTGAGCTGTATAAACGGTCCTTCTCTTACCAGGTCAGTCACATATACAATGGTTTCAGGGAAGATATGAAAAATTTATAGTTAAACAGTTTTGGGTGAAAGGTGAAGCGTTGTCTGTTTGCTCAACAGGGGGGACTATAGGCATCGAGCGCATATTGGAGGCTGTTTTAATTTTTGTTTTTATGGGCAGGTGCCATGTTTTGTTGAGTTGGATTTGCTGCAATTACGTGTAATTATACTCTAGAGTAATTTTTTGTTTGTTTTTGTTTTGATAAGTTCTCGGAATTATTTTTATATTATTGCTACAATTATGTCTTAGTTCTAGTTTGCGTAAGGGGTTGAGTGGAAGAATAAGGCAATTTCGGAACAAGTTTGCTGAACTGCGCCCTAAATAAAAATATTATTTTATCTACGACTCACATATCCTCCTGAGACCCAGCGTCCATTCTATTGGACATTTTGCATTTAATGCCATATATATTTACTAACCCAATAAACTGCTTACAAACCCGGTGTCTATGTAAATGACTTCGTTGGCAGTGCCATCTGGTAGCAAGTGGCGCAAGTTTTACTGAGCGGGGATACGCTATTGGTCATTTAAACAATGGCGGCATGCAAGCAAAATGCTCTTGATGGTAAGTAATATTTTTCTACTATTTACAACAGTTCTGTTGTACGCGAACTGCATAAAAGTGATGTAATACTGTGTAATTAATGTAACTGTACCTACATTGCTTAAAAAGAATGCTAATTTTCAGTATCTAATCGAAGATCTCCCGAGCCCAATAGGTTTAAGATTGGGTTCGAAATGAGTAGGCAACCAACTATGCTTCATAATATTATCCTGAGTTGTTCAGCGAAACGATTAGGTATTTCTATTCAAATTATACGTCAAACAGAACTTGAAACCTTTGCCGATAATACAAAAAATATCCGGCTCAATTCTGTCGGGTCTAGGTGACGGATTTTACGATTGTTGATGGCTATGTCGTAGTATTCTTACGTTCAACAAAAAAACGCCGATATTCACAGAATTTGTCACCTATACATGACAGAATTGAGCCGCATATTTTTTGTATTATCGGCAAAGGTTTCAAGTTCTGTTCGACGTATAATTTGAATGGAAATACCTAATCATTTCGCTGAACAACTCAAGATAATATTATGAAGTATATTTGGTTGCCTACTCATTTCGAACCCCATCTCAACATAGGGAACTCGGTGACGACAAAATACTTGCAACTTTAACGACTTTAGTTCTTGTTTTTAGCTATTTCTGGCAATAAACGACGCCTCAGGGTTGGCGAAGATGATGAAAAGCTGTTAAAGTTATTAGAAGGTGATTCTTCTGACCTAGAAGGTGTCTCAGAGGATGAAGAAGTTCCAGATTTTGAAAATAGTGATGTTTTACATAGGGAAAATGAGGAAAGTGATCCTGACGAACAGGAAGAAGATGTAGTGGAGCCTTTGGAGGATGAAAATAACGTAAGTGAATGGGAATCGGAAGATAATTTGCCCTTACGTGTATTGCAAAGTAAGTTAAATGCTGATACAAATAGAAAATCCGTGAAGAAGGCAGATAAAATGAAACACACTTGGAAAAAGTGTACTACCTTTGCTGGAACACATTTTAACGCACCCGTAAATGAGAACACCGCCAATGAAAGGGAGAGTTTTACGATTTTTGACTACTTCTGGCAATACTTTGACGATGGTGTTTTTAAAAATATTTGTGATTGCACTAACATCAAATACATTCAAGTACACAGGAAACCATTGCAGCTTACAGTACAGGAAACAAAACAGTTTTTTGGAGTCATAATTTTAATGTCGTTGTTAAAGTATCCTAGAATACGCATGTACTGGGCGAAAACTACAAAAGTGTACGCAATTGCATCAGTGATGACCAGGGATCGTTTTTTTACTATTAGAAACCACTTAAAAGTAGTTGTTAATGGGGATATTTCCGAAACATCTCGCAAAGAAGACAAATTGTGGAGGGTGAGACCAATAATGAGAAAAATAAGAGAAACTTGTCTATTATTGCCTAGGGAAGTGGAAGTTGCGGTTGATGAGCAGATGATTCCATTTACGGGGGTTTGTGGTGTAAAGCAATTTGTACGTGGGAAACCAAATCCCGAAGGTTTAAAGAATTTTGTTTGTGCTACACCCTCTGGTTTAGTTTTAGATTTTGAGGTATACCAAGGAAAGGATTCTTTACTTGACAAATCTGCAAAGAATTTAGGTCTTGGCCCGTCGGCAGTATGCAGACTGGTTCAGACACTGAAAGAGGGCTCACATATTTTCATGGACCGATACTTCACCACCATACCTTTACTGGAATTCTTACTAGAACATCAACTACATGGTACTGGAACAATAATGAAATCGAGACTTCCTCAGGCTGTTCATTTAACAGAAGAAAAAGTGATGAAGAGATTGGGACGAGGATCAGCAGAGCAAACTGTAAGATCAGATAACAAAATTAACATTATCCAATGGTACGACATGAAACCTGTACTACTGATCTCCACTACTTTGAAAGAAGAACCCAGAAGTGAGTGTAAACGATGGTCAAAATCAGAAAAAAGATATATCCGGGTAAGTAAACCCAACATGGTGTCTAAATACAATGACTGTATGGGAGGCATTGACCTTATTGATCGCATGATTGCGTATTACAGAATAAGTGCCAGGACAAACAAATGGACGGTAAAAACTATTTTTCATTTCTTGGATCTAGCAATAGCAAATTCTTGGATTTTATATCGGAATGATCGAAAAAGTTTAGATGAAACGTACCTTCAATTCTTTGATTTCAAACTTAAAATATCGGATGTGCTGTTAGCATCAAAAGATGAAGAAGGCAGCGATATTGGCAGTGTTACCCGAACTTCGGTTCACACCAGAAGAAATCCGTTGGGCTTTAATACTCAGGCCCCAATACCTTCATCATCATCACATTTACCCAACAATAACAACGCAAGTATTAGAGCAAGGCAACACTTACCAATTCTGAGAGGAGATCTCAAAAACTCAGTAAGGTGCAAGTATTCAGGCTGTACTAAGAAAACGAAGTTTTTTTGCGAAAAATGCATGAAATTTTACTGTATTACTGCGGATCACAATTGTTTTTATAAATTTCACAAAAAATAAATTAAATCATAGATTAATTAAATTAATTTTCTAAAGGAAAATGTAAAGATCTGAATAGGGTAAAGTTTTTTTTTTTTCAGTAAAAATTATTATTTTTGTTTTTTTTGTAACGGATGATATTTGTTTTTAATAATTTATCAAAAAAATAAAATAATTTCTTCAGAAATTATTATTATTATTTATTAGAATATTGTACGTTATACTAAAAAACTGTGATACTAAAAAAAAAAAAAAAACGAAATAAAACTTTCTGAGCAAAACAAGGTGATTTTTTACTTATTATTAACCAAAATACATGAAAATAATTTTAACGATACCATTATCTTGAGTTCGGGTCTCAGGAGGAATAAGTTCATTGCATTCATTGCATTGTCTTATTTTAATAAAGGAATTATTTATTTATTTAATTATTTATGTATCTATTAAATCCTGGCTAACTAGTTTTATTTTAATACAGACACGACTAATCTCAATCAAATAGATTCTCATGCAGCTAAACTATTAATTTTATATACAGGGTGATTCACAACGTACGGAGGAAATTGAAGGAGTAGCAAGAGAAGACCAAAATAAGCATCTTTTCTTAGTAAACATTTGACCTAAACACATAAACTAGGAAGTTATAGCAAGTTAAAGTTGAATTTATTAATGAACATTATTTACAAACTATGCTAGTAAGAGACGTTTTAAAATTAAAAGAAGATACCTGATTGTTATTTAATACACATGTTCGATTTAAAATAAAGAAAAATTTATAAACATAAAAGTTCTATTTGTTTATCTTTAAAATGATGAAATAATAGGAGTTAACTTGTTGAGAACCGCTGACTTTTTCATAAAACAATTTGGAAAATTTATGACAGTTTGAATGTGACACAAGGGTTTGCTAAGAGGGGTTTCCATGGAAACAAAGAGCATTATTTACGAAAAACCCAGAGGTTCTCAACACGTGGACGTTAATTTCTATGAATTTTAAACGGATGTAACTGTCTTGTTATTGATCTTTGGTTAAAAAGGTTATTATGAAAATACTTTATATTTCCCGTCTCTAGCTCCCTCCTCAATCTCCTCCGTACGTTGTGAATCACCCTGTATTGTATGATAAAGTCATGTGCCTGGCCACATCAGATTTTTTATACTTAATATCTAAATATATAACTTTAATAAAACTGTTTGAAATTATAAACTAAAAAACGTTTTTTCTTTATTTAAAAAACCATGGCATATTTTTCTTGTTGTGTGGCTCTACCATCAAAATGTACCACAGGCCGCCACTGCTCGATGGAATACATTGGCAATATAGGCATCAGTGCAACCTCTGTAAAATACGGCTCTACCAACCTTGGCCATAACCCATAATCATGCTGCGCGCACTTTGCAATGTACGCATGTCTTTAGTACGTACCCAAACTTAGTTCGACTAACCCTGCAAAAACGCTGAAGGCAAAATCAAGCGCGCTACTATACCGACAACGAGATGTCATATTGACGTTTAATATGACTTTCTTCATATGCTTCAAATAGCTCTTGCGCTGGCGCTGACTTGTGCACTCATCATTTCCTTTTCCGCCAGAAAGTCGATAACAAGTGGCCACAAAAGCAGACAAAAGAGACATTTATTTACCAAGACTCTCCCGGAATGGTCAAATAAATTATGGTACTTCTCAAATATAGAGAAGTGAACAAATGAAAAAATTAGTATTATTTACGCCAGATTTTTCTCACATTTTTGACCCGATTTATTATTTTAATATTCTTTGTTTAACGAATAATGTTTTTTTAAGTGTCATTATTAATGATTTATAACGTTAATAACATCAATTTTTCCACAAAGTTTGGATGTTACTGATTATTTTACATTTAAGAATATGATTAATTTGAAGACGTAATTTTGTTATTGCTCTGCAACCGTAACATAATAATTTTATTATTTCCAAACTAATTTCATTGTTAAATATCGGCAGAGGCGGCAATGAGACCACTAGCGCCAACGTCTGTAGCGGGCTAGTTGAACTAAAATTGTATGGAAAACAAATGGGCTGAGAGTGGGCTATTTATATTAGTATATAATGTATCTTATCTATTCATTATCCCATTCATATTGCAGTAGGTATGTATAAAGCTAGGCTATTTGTTGGTTATCTGCGGGGCCCTAAAAGCACATATTCCGTCTCCACAAATAGCCTTTGAGGAACCTATGTAATACCTATGCAAGCATAATTGGAATATGATAAAATCAAATTTAATAGCGATTGTCACCGCTCAGATAACGAAAACAACAGTAAGTAAATTAATAGAGATGATGAGCTTTTCGTTTAAATTTGGCCCCTTACTTTACATCTAATTGATTACAGCTTGAGACGTAGCATGTTAGATGGAACCAATGTACACCAGTCGCATCTGCCGACAGCGCCAATGTCAAGCAAGTTATGTCCCTGGACCAATTATAGCTTACATAATTATGTATTTTACTACTGTATTTTAATATGTTTATAACGCGGTTGGCGGTAATGGATGAGGTAATATCAGCATGAGTTCCGAGAACCCAGGAAGATAAAGTCGCGACTATACAAATACGTTCAGTAATGTTAAGATTACTCTTAGTTTGCACCTCGATATATTAACCCACAACCTATACAAGCAATAAATTCTCAAGTTTCAAAAAACAGTTTATTGTTTCAACAAACCAAATTTGGCGCAGTCGTTAGGATATCGCAACCGATAAGTCATCATATCGAGACGGATTGACTTTTTCGGGCGTGCTTTCATATGCTTAATGTGGTATTATAAGCAAAAAACGTGGACTGTACACCGAACGGCGAATTCAGGCTCGTGTCCGATGTGGATCAAATTTCCTACGCATAGCGCGACGAGGGCACCTGTAAAGTTCGAGAGAACTCCTACGCATAATTACGAACGACGGATTCTAAGGATCAGCATATCCTGGAATTGCTGCAGTAAGAGAGGATCAAATTTCCGAATCCGGGCCATAAACATATGAAACCAACAAACGAAAACGGAGAACAAATGAGGACCTTAGTGTAATTAATTTAAGAATTATTTGTGTAAAATCGCTCACCCACGTTGAGAGAATATTGAATTCAATCGAACTCTACTTACCGACCGACCCTCTAAACCGAATACATTTTAATGAATCAAATTCAACAAACATGCATCATCCATTTACGAGGGCTAGTATCAATCAAGTGGAAATTGATGCAATTCCAAATTTCGATGGCAGCGCTATCACACTTCCATTGTTTATCGAAGCGGCAGAAGATCTGTTGATCCATTATGCAGATAGAATTAATCTCGATAACCCGATTAACCCGTCTTTAATTACAATAATCAAGACAAAATTCGTTGGAGCCCAATATCAATAGCATCACGAGAACTCCCAACATGGCAAGAAATTAAATTATGTTTGGAACTCAACTATTCGGATCAAAGGGCCGAGGATTGTCTTCTAACAGATTTAATGTAGACTATAACACAACTTGGCAAAAATCTTGAATTTTTGTTGAATTTTGGCATTTTCCGATAGTCGTGTTTTTTCTTATTTCCGCATTGTATAACATGTTACCATTCTTTTTTAAAATAATGGTGTAATAATCAAAAAACCTTCAGTTACCCAACTGGAGCTTGATTACAACGCCAAACAAAATGCACTTGGATCAAGCGGCGCGCTCAGCGTTAAGTTTGCCTTTTAACCAAATAAACCTTAATTGTGGTTGATTGTGGATGTAAAATCCTTTTACCAATAACGAAAAGCGTTATATAGTTAAGAGTTTAATTGAATTTTGACATTTTCCGATAGTCGTGTTTTTTTCTTATTTTCGAAATGTATAACATGTTGGGATTATTTTTTAAAGCAATGGTTTAATAATAGAAAAACACGTTCTTATTTTTCTTGTTGTTTGTCGTGCTTATCAAGTAACCAACTGCAGCTTGGTTACATACCGCCGACGCCGGACTGACAAAGAGTGTCTTGGATTAAAAACATTCAGATTGTAAAAGAAGCAAGTTTATACAACATAAAGATTAATTTTTCAGTAAATGTTCAAATTGGCCGCTATATTCTTGAAGGCATAAAAGCGTGCCCGCTTTTCTACGTCTTGTTATGCTATACTAACTGTTCTTCCGGGAATAGCATTGACCGCATTTGTTATTCGATCACGCAGATCGTCGATATATCTGCGAGTATCGTGATAACTTTCGCCGTTCACAGTTCCCCAAAGAAAATAGTCCAGAGGACTTAAATCAGGGGATCCACCACTCCACCATTACCAATCCAGCGATTTGGAAATTGTTAATTTAAATAATTTCGCACAATTGCAAAGTTTGACTTGTGTGGGGTTTGTACGGTTTCAATTTGTTTGCTCGTAATGGTCTGCAAACACGTGTTTGCGGCAATTCCAAATGCTACTTCCTGCTTAGAAATCCGAGGATCGTCATATATCTAAAAATCAGTAGTTGAAGCATTGCAAATTATGCTAATTTAACGTTTACCATTTCTAAAATACCTCTTTGATCAGTTTCAACATTTCCATGATGATTATAAGAATTGCAGGGTTTACTAAACGATCCATGGTCCGCTAAATTTCCGTCCAATGTTAGGAATATTGTACGATGCGCTATTTCTAAGAGAACAATAATAAACCCTTAGTATGTCACGCTTTTCGTTATTAGTAAATGGCATTTTACATATACAATCAACCACAATTAAGGTTTATTTGGCTAAATGGCAAACCTAAAGCTGAGTGCGCCGCGTGATCCAAGTGCATTTTGTTGGCGTTGCTTGGCAACGACTCCGGTGGTCTGTAACCAAGCTCCAGTTGGGTACCTGAAGGCTTTTTGATTATTACACCATTATTTTAAAAAACAATGGCAACATGTTATACATTGCGGAAATGAGAAAAAACACGACTATCGGAAATTGCCAAAATTCAACATGTCGCCCATAAGAAAAACAAATGTTGGCCACGGTTACGCCGCCATCTTTGATGTTATTTCAAAATAAAAAATGACACTGCATTCCTTGTTAAAAAGTACATGTAGAATGTTTTTGTTTCAAATGTCTAGTTAATTTGGTTTTGAAGAAAAAATTATTAACGATATTTTAACATTTCTGTTTTTTGTGGATATCTTCAAAATGAAAAATGATAGCTTAAATTTCTTTTCAGATAATTGATTAGCACAAAAATACGAAACTTTGCCAAATTTAAACATAGGCTCTATCTCCACTAATAAGCGAGATCCCCATGGTAAGGCTCGAAATTGAATCACCCGATATACTTGTTGGGAGTTGGTTAAAGAAAGTGACATTTTCTTAACAATGACGGAATAACAGTAGCATCACACTGAGATATTACTATGAGATACTAATTTGTTATTATACAAATTATAATAGGTGTATTGATAGTTTGAGTTAGAACAACACTAACATAACAATATTAATTTTAAGTTTAACAGTGTCTCTAACTTACCCGTTTCATCGTCACCTTGGCCCATCTTCTTCTTCAGCGCCAATTGTGTCTGTCGTTCAATTTCTCTAATGTCCTCCATTGTCAAACCATGCCATTCATCCTGCCAAGCCCACGCTTGTCTATGGGCACGCAACATAGTTTTTCTAAGAGCTAAAAATCGTAATAATAATCATACGCAACGTAATCGGTGGACAGTATACATACCAACATCATGTATAAATTTTTCAATTTTGGTTTGCATACCCCAATATCTAAATTCCACTTTACATAATTTGTAAGCGCACATCATAGCCTTTCCATTTGATAGAGGTTGTGGCTTACCTTGAACCTAATGCAAATAATTTGTTTATACACCAACGAAATGTATACATTTATATTTAACTTAACCTCATTCCAATACTCTTCCAACCAGCTCTCTGAAAGTGGTCCGCGCCCAGATTTTTCCGAATAATATAGTTTTGGGTCTTCTTCCTTTACATTATCCGTTCCATAAACAGGATCTTTCACTACGTCAATTACATCTGCGAACAAAAATTATTTTCTTATTTCCCAGATAGATTAATTTATACTCTTTTTCACCAAAATAAGAAATCCAGAAGTAATCATTCTGTAAGAAAGTTTATTTATTTTTCCCCAAGTTATGAATAATTTTGTATATAATTCAGTATGTTCATAGTTAAATGCTATGATGAGTAGGGTGGACAGTTTTTATAAAAAAAGCTGATCAGTTTGCTTGTTGCAATGTTTTTTCTATGGTGTGGTAGAGTATTGCGCTAAAATTTTCTGAAAAAAAAAATTGCCACATATACTATCCCAATGAGAATAATAGCAATTAATGCACCACAGGTGTTATGAAGATTATTGCAAATCCAGCTCGATAGTCTGAGGAATGCATATCGCCTAAATTCGTATCGGTTTCATGTATTGTTTTAAAATTTCTACTGGAAAACAGTTGATAAAATACCATACAAATTAATCATTTATTAAAACATGAAAACATCCATGTAAATGTAAGTGAGTTTGATTCACAATGCAACATTAAATGAATAATGAACTGCACTGCAAAAAACCTCAATTGGGCACAGTTTGATTCTTCATCCCATTAAGTGTTTCGAAAATAAAATTTATTTTGACATAAATAGTTAATTAAAAATTTCGTAAATCTTGTTCCTGTTGATCAAATGAATCATCAAAGTCAGATGGGCGGTTTGAGAGAGAATCAAGTTTTAAACTTATTGTATGGCATTTTTATTTTGACGCCTACCTAGTGTATCATTTTCAATCAGAGAATTATAACCTAAGAAATGTAATATATGTTATATTTCAATATTTACCTACAATCCGGTTCCTTAGATCACTACCAGATAATTTAAAAACATTCTCCTGGTGTCCATTATCACCAAAATACAGTGTTTCAATTTCTAAATAAAATTTCTCAACAAATGGGCATGTAAACCTTGTCTTAGTGTAAGGATACGAGTTCCATGCTTCCTCTTCAACCATGAGTGCTGTCTTTGGTAAAATGCCTTTAAGCCAGCCTACAAACATAAAGAAGTAATTAATGCTACTATACTGCTATTCATCGATCATTTGCAATTTAGTAAACTACCTGGTAAATGACTGCCAACGTGATATATTTTCTTTGTATATTGTCCATTTCCGCCAGACCTATCGTCATATGGTTCATTGATTAGAATTTCAATTCCACTGCCTGCACCCTTGCTTTCTTCTCTACTCTTTCTCTAGGAAAAATATAATTGTATTAAATAATACAATAGTAATGCACTTCAAATTCATATATAAATCTGTGTTTGTTGTATGAATATACCGTGTGTTCATTTCAAAAGGATCCACCCTTAATAACTCTTGACCTGATTCGACTATTGCTTTGAGTGAAAACGATTTTTTTTACTTAATTTTTACTTAATTTGTTATAAACAAAAAACCTCAAAAAATCGAAATAGGTGAAAGTTAAAAATGCTTGCAAACATGACCAAAACGGCCGCACCCTCATGGCGGTCGAGTAGTGAGGTCAAAATACCCATCAATAGCTACGCGAAGTTTGAAAATGGCGGAGTTAATATTAATCCGATCGAGTCAGTGTATGGCTCATTTTTACTTTAGCATACGCAGTATGATGAAGTATAGTAATCGTGCCGAAAAAAATTGAGATTTTAGCGGAATTAGGTCTTTTTGGGTCTCCTGATGATTTTTGACCAAGGTACAAAAAAAATCTGTGTGTGTATATGTATGTGTGTGTGTATGTGTGTACTCGATTTTTGTGGAGACGATTCCGGAGAAACTACTGAAGGTATCGGGACGAAACTTCATATTAAGAAATTTCATGACTAAACTTAGGGCTGAAAAGCTTTTGGTTCAAAAGGGTCCAAAGGAACTGGACGTTTCCTCTAAGCATTTTTCAAGGATTTTGCAAATGAGCCGCCATTTCTGTAATTTCCTCAAAATAGTTAAATAGTAAATTAAAGTAGAGGAAATTCTGAATAATTTATGTCTGCGAATTTTTTTGGTAAAATTAATAGTTTAGCTGCAAGAGCAAATTCTATTTGATCGATATCGGTCACATCTGCATTGATATAATAGTATATAGTGAGCCAGGATTTTCCAAATATTTTCAGTCTAATGACAGTACCGGTAGTGTGAAATGCTGATGTTTTGACAATATCTCACTATATCTACTGTCAATAGTAAAAAGATCTCATATTGTGATACCGTGTACGGTCCTTGCCTAACGGCGTCGGATAGGTTCAGCGTATCCAAAATGTATGTGTTCTGTTTGTTTTTGGTTTGAGGAAGTATGATCATGTATCGAATGGGCTGGGCGATTTGGGGTGGTTGAACATCGATAACACTAGGGTGTTGCATGCAGCAATATTATATCATAAGTTGCCATCCAAGAGGATCTCGCAATACCTCATGCGGAAGATACGCTGTAGAACGGATGTCCATAACCTTAATTTAAGATGCAGGGGTTTGTTTTGCTCCACCTGCCCATCGCGCTGAGCTGTATAAACGGTAATTCTCTTACCAGGTCAGTCACATCTACAATGGTCTCAGGGAAGATATGAAAAAATTATTGTTAAACAGTTTTGGGGGAAAGGTGAAGTGATGTCTGTTTGCTCACCAGGGGGGACTTGAGGCATTGAGCGCACATCGGAGGCTGTTTTAATTTTTTATCTTTTATATATGCGATGTTTTGTTGAGTTGGATTTGCTGGAATTACGTGTAATTAGATTCTAGAGTACTTTTTTGTTTGTGTTTGTTTTGATAAGTTCTCGGATTATTGTTATATTATTGGTACAATTATGTCTTAGTTCTAGTTTGCGTAAGGGGTTGAGTGGAAGAGCAAGGCAATTTGGAAACAAGTGTGCTGATCTCCGCCCTAAATAAAAATATTATTTTATCTACGACTCACATATAATAAGTTCATTGCATACGTATCTAAGACTATATAATCCCCATCATTATACGCGCCAATGATTATAATGACACTAGCGTTGTATAATAATGACAGTTCGTTCAAATAATGACCTCATTATTTGAACGAACTGTCATTATTATATACCGCTAGAGTCAAAGTCTGTCAAAACCTACGTGGATGACAGTTATGTGACAGTTCGCCTCGCCATCATTGACAAATACATTTAAAATATTTAGCATAAAATGGAATTTATGAGTCGTAGATAAAACGTCGTATTTGACTCGCACATAACGGATATAAATCGCTCGCATGATTACGCGCTCGCCTACGGCTCGCGTGTAAACTTCATGCTCGCGATTTATATCCTTAATTATGTGCTCGTCAAATAATATACTATTGTTGCATTTAATATTGTTTTATGTTAATAAAGGAATTATTTATTATTTAATTACTTATTTATCTGTCAAATCCTGGCTAACTACTTTTATTTTAATGCAGTCACGACTGATCTCAATCAAATAGATTCTCATGCAACTAAACTATTAATTTTATATATTGTATGATAAAGTCATGTGCTGGCCATATCAATTTTTTTGTCTTTTCATTCTCTACAATTCTTGTTGAAACCATCAAGATTTCTCTATCGGTTCAGCTTTTACAAATAAAAAATTGCGATTTTTTTAGGTTTTTTGTTTATACCAAATTATGTAATGATATTTGCGAGTCGAAAACACATCACAATACATCTACTACTGTTCAATGTGACCTGGGACCGTCGGCTCTCTGATACTATTCTTGTCACGCGAAAATCTTTATTGCCTGGTCTACACAGATTATGGAGAATATACCTAGATTGCCTGTAGGCGTGAGAAATTTGTATCATATTAAATCCGCCATGTTGCTTTCATACCAGTTTCTTTTTTAGTGATTTTCGGCAGTTTAGTGCATGATGTTTTGTGATTCCGGTAAGTTCTACCCTGGAGCATGCGCCGACGATGTAAACAAACGTTTTCTGACCGCAGTGACGTCATAGCGCTGTTAACATTGGAAGATCGGGATTAAGCAATCCTTGTAAGGTTCTAGTATGATTGAGAATTTGCTACCTTTAGACACATTTCACTTCATTACATCTGATAGGTGTCACAATTGAAATGTGTCGTAGAAACTTATACTTATATTCGTTTAGTGACAATTAATCTACTTAGGGTGGATTTTTCAATTGCGGTTTAGCACAGTTTAACTTAAAGTATCGTCAGGCTCCATATGCGCGCTATGTGGCTTAACGATACTTTACTTAAGGGGACGTTCTCATATAGAGACCGAAAAACTAGCTCAAGTTTGAGACAGTTTTTCAAACAAATTGTAAGAGATATCAATATTTTTTCTTTTGTCATATATTTATCATACTTTAGTGTACGAAAAGACATAGCGCCATAAAAAACTATATGCAAGAAGTGGATACCGTTGTAGGAAGTATCAGGTCCTGTGCGGCGTGCTTATCGCAACGACGTGCACGATAGCTCCTATAAAAATAAACATAAATCGAAATTTTAAACGCACTGTGAAACTAGATGGAAATAGTTGAAGGCTAAACCAACATTTAGTTAAAAAAAGTTGAAAATTAACAAAATAGCTGCTGTTTGAATTTTAAACGCAATTTTGTTCAGCTTTTTTTCGGTTTGAAACCGTTACATATTAATAATATAATTATTTAAACGTTTCTCTTATTATGAGTTTCAGCATCCAATAAAAAGTATTTTCTCTAAGGAAAAAAAAGAATAACTCGATCCGTTAAACGATTCAAAAGTAATCGCGCAAGCCAGTTTCAAAGATCGTGTTTCTAGAAAAACGCGTCGGTTGTATCGGTGTAAAAACTCCACAAGGAAGGTAGAAACATGATACTTTTTAAAACTCCTTTTCTATATGATTCAATAAAATATAATAATTTAACCAACATTAGCACCTACATCTATACGTTCTCTGTACTGTATCCAAATTTCACATTACTAATTTAAGCCTAAGCGTTACCGAAATATATCATTTCACACATCTCTGGCGCGCCTTAATGCTGGAAATTTTGACCGTAAAACTTGCGAGAATATAAAAACTGTTTCAGGGGCCGATTTTAAACATTCCAAGGTTTCAAAATATGAAAGATAAAAAAATATTTTTTCTACCGATTACATGATACCCCCTTAAACTCCGCTAAACAGCAATTGAAAAACCCGCATGTCATAGTGTTAGCCTATGACATTTGTATATTTGTTACGTTGAATAAGTTTACAATCTATCATAAAGAAGTGTAAGGAAAATATTTCTTTAACACAAACTAGTAAGTATTAGAAATAAACCAAAACACTTTTTAAATCTAGAAGAGATGGTGTTTGCAGTGATGTATAATACGTATATTATACGTATGTATAATATCTGTAAATCGCTACTTGTGTGAGATACGCGCGCAGTAATTTTTCGCAAGTAAACGAAAAAGGTCAACTTTTACGTCCCGTAGAACTAAAACTGCAGATAATAAAATGTTTGGGCAAATCAAACATCAATTATCGTGTCTGCTAATATTTCCCGCACAACACGTGGTCGCTATTGTGCAAAAAAACATGACTGATGCCGTCATAATAAACTAACATGCCAATAGCAAAAAATAAATCAATTAAAGACCTGGAAGTAATATTATATGATCCAAAGCCACGGGCCATTCTCCAACCATCTTCCAGGCGGAATTTCACGCAATCGGCTTATGTGCCCAGGAATGTTCCCTTACGAACTTACAAAGGGCAAATATCTACATATGCTCAGACAGGCAGACGACATTGAAATTGCTGCATCCAAAACTATCTGGGACTGCAAACAATCCCTTGAAAAACTAGCGAAAGAGAACAAGTTTTCACACTCCAGGACATTCAGGGATCGAAGCCGACCTCATAGCCAGAGACCTCTAAGACTCCCTTCTACAGACCTGAACCCTGTTGCGGTATCACAAAACGCCACACCAGCAAGATGGTACAAAACTGGAAAGATAAAGCTAAACGACCTTACCGGGAAACATCACCTGGCATTTAACTAGCCAAGGCTATTACCATAACCTTCTCCGCCTCCAAGTCCAGACAGTATCTTCAGTTACAAAAAACACACCATTGACTGATTACAGATCTCCTTACAAGTCATTGGCCACTGTGATAGCATGTCACAAAGATTGGACGGACAAACAATGCAGACGGACAAACATACCAATATTTGATGACGTTTAGACTTTCACTGAGCATGTTAGTTAGGTGAGTGCCGCAGCAATTAGTAACCTCGGCTTTATTTTCCGTACATGTAAAAACTTCACCAACTTGAACGCAATAAAGACCATCTTCTTTGCTTTGGTCGTCAGTGAATTTGAGTATGCTTGTATCTACGCCCGTCTCTTTAATTGGAAGAATTCTTCTTAAGATATTGAGCTCAAGCAACGGATTATACTGAATTGCTGACCAGGCATGGTTTTCCTTCTTGACCTCTCGACTGAATGCGTCCAGTGCTTGCCCCTAGGTTCAGCAGCATGCTTAATAGGATTTATGTACCATGGCTGATGTCTAGAATTAATCTTCATGTACTCCGTCTGACCTTCAGAAGCAATATAACATTTAGAGCACCAACACCAAGGAGTGCAGATGTTTGATTGTTTGTAGTTGGTACAGTTGATTACAGTCAGAATCTCTTCTATAGATTAGTGTTTCTATATTCGTGATTTTTTTTATGTAATAAAGTCTGTAAGCGAACTTTTTATGGATGTGGATATCTCAGAAACAAACGGTAGCAGGACAAAGCAGTTAGCACGTAAAGAATCTTTATTTATTGATGTATATCCATTGATGTATGATAACATAAAAGTTATTTAGGAATTTTTAAGAATAAAAATAATGTGATCGATCCGGTGCGCAGGATGGTTCCCCTCGGGGCAAGGAGAGTACGCGCGGGAAACGATGTTAGGCTACGCGCGACGATTTCAAACGATCAACTCTCACGACCATATTCAATATTTTTGTCATTTTCTCGTTCGGCTTTATTTTTGAAAATAGCATACGTGTTTTTTTTTTATTTGTGGAATTGTATACATATATTGTTTTGTGATTTATTATTTTACACCATTATTTCTGCCGAATATTAGTAGTTGATGATGATGACGTAGTTGTTCCTGGTGGTTCTGGTGCCAAAATAAACTGTCCGGATTTTCGGTAAATGTTTCAATTGCGACAAGTATTTGTCCTAAACTATGAACGAATTGTGCAGTTCCAGGAAAAAAAAACATCAACATTGGAACTATCGCGGCAACTTCTTTATCATTATCTAAAATCACTCTTCATTATCTGCACTGTTGTCGTTGTAGTCTAATAATTCGTCATCATCATCATCATCTTCTTCATGCAAGTTGATTATAATTGTAAAATTACGTCAACAACATCTTTTTCAATGTATTGGTTCTTATTTTCAAAACCAAAAATTGTGTTGAAAAAATGCAACGCAATTTTGCCATATCTATTTTGAAACGGTGCTTTGTTACATAAATTTAACATATCTTTAATTTAAAATGTACTGTCGCTTTTTGCAACTTTATTTTGCACGTATGCCCAGATTAATTCAATTGCAATGGGCTACAAGTAACCACAATAAGTTTACATCATTGCTTGCTACCGCTTTATATAATTCCGATAAAATCTGTTAGAAGTGCCTTCTCTTGATGGTGATTTTTTGACAGATGCAACAGCTGTGCTTTAGTTATTTGAGCAAGAAATTTCTGACATTGATAATTAATTGTTTTACTTCATTATGCTTCGCCATTCTTGCTCAATACTTGCAAAACAAGTACGCACGCAACGCAGTTACTCAAGAAACTTTATTCGTTGAATATTTATGTATTTATGTTATCTTGATTTCACCCAAAATCATATTATTGGGGCCTGAGCAAAAATATTTGTTTTTGTTATTTTATTTGTTTATGCTACCTGATAATATTTGATTGCTGCTGTTAATTCAAAATGCGTTAAAACAAAAAAAAACATGCTTACAGCTCTTCGCTGTCACTTGCAATCTATTCTTTCATTAAACAATGAGTCCACCATTTCGAACATTCAACTTCAATGCTGGTTACATCAATAAATATATACAATGTTTGTTTTAATTCTAAGTACGGGCCTGTAATACATGCTGTGGCTCGGCCTCGACTCCCCAACCCAGTGACAACTGCGTTGAATGACGTGACGTACTTGCGCGCTGTACCAAAATTATATTGCATATTTATGTCGCATATTTATGAAATTAATGAACATCTGAAATGTGTTTCTATTTCAATAGTCTAATTAAACAAAATGTTGCGACTATTTTCGCACCTGTCTCGTTATCGTGCCGAGATATCGGCTTCCATGAAAATCTTGTTTATAGCCTTTATTGCAAATAAAATTAGTAAAATACAAAAGCCAATCTGTAGACAAGATCTTGATTTATACTCTGTGTAAATTTGTTTTTTTTTTTTGGGCAAGCGGTTTAGCAGAAAAAAATTTGGAGAGACGTAAGATTATTAAAAAGTGCTAAAATCGGGTACATTTTTACAGTTCTCTCGCGTAGCTGTCCACACCTAGGGGCAGAAAATTTTGATATTCAATCATATTATGTAGAAATGATTCAGCAATACGTATAACACACTTTATTTCACTTTTTTTTTGTCGTTGCAGAGTTACGAACCTCCAAACACAGGGCTCAACACTTTTGCAGCCGATAGTAGTTGCTGACCGGCAAAAAACAAAACTGAACAAAAATTTTGCAAAATTTTGGCGTTCCTTAGTATTCGTAACGTTTTATTGATTTTGATGATCATTTTTGCACATTGTAAAGAAATTCATCAAGATTATCACACGATATCGCAATAAAATAAATCATGGCTAAAATGTCGAGTTGGCGCAGCCCGTATAAATGTATATTAAACTCCATAAGAAGAAATAAATCGGTAAACGCTGCGGCATATTTAAGAATATCGCGAATTTAAGGAATTTGGCAACAGTTAAATTTTCCGCTGTTGATATTCTATGATTGCATAATCGCAAATATAGCCATCATCATCAGTTTGCAGTGTCGGAAAATATATAGATACAGTAGAGTGAGTAGAGCGTCGGTAATCCGAACTAATTGGGACCGAAGGTGATTCGGATTATCAAATTGTTCGGATTATCAAATATTGCAGCTAAATAGTAGAAAATACGAGTATTGGATACAAGATAGAAAACAAAAGCAACAATTTTCTGTAACCAGGAATTGACAAACATGGCTTTTCCCTCGGTTTCAAAGTGATTTATTTTAATATTATTTCGTTTTGGGCGTTCGGATTAGCGAACGTTCGGATTACCGAGGTTCGGACTGTACTCATAACCCCAAAATTTAGTACAATTAGGTCAAGCCGTCCATTCCGGAGATTTAGTAGTGTTTCCATAGTTTACCCGCTTACTGTATACAATAACTACATATAAGTTACATACTTACTGCTATCATATAGAGTTGAGCAATCCGATATTCCTCAACTGTCAGAGGCAGTGGTATGCGATATTCCTTAATAAGCATTATTTTCACGATCTCGATGTGCTACCCACAATCTCCTAGCCACATAGCTGGTGTGATGTTTGCCTTTACCCCTGTAAGCAAAGAAAATTTATTAAATTCACTAAGTGATACTGTGGTGTTCACTAAGTGTCCCGGATGTTGAAAATCAGAGAGCACAAAGTATGTTCAATTCTAACTGTAAGAAACTTAAAAGTTGTAATTCCATATTTCATTGTTCCTAATATATATATATATATATGTATACGTGTTAAGTTGTCACCTCCGGCATATAGAGCAGGCTACCTAGGCTCCGGGTGTTCCAGATAATATATTTTTGATCTGATTGCATATTTTTAATGAGGGGAACTTTCGCTACGAGAGCATCAAAAGAGGGGAAACGATTTTTGATTTATTAGTAGGTCATATATAAGGTACGTAAAGGGTACGAAGTGACCTCCGCAATTTATATATGAACGGATACTGACGTGTCGCTGATACCTCCAGCGGTGTTGCCAAACCTACGGAGGTCACAATAGGCCATTATTATATAGCATCTATATGATAGGCCGTAAACTCGCTTCTCACAAAATAATCATTCACTTTTAGTAACTAATTATTTATTAAGTATTTAGCACTAATATGAATAATATATATTACAGAGGATGATTAAGCATTACACGGCAATATTCATGGGACATGGTTATAGTTTCTAACAAAACATAATTGGTTTTATTAGAATTTTTCTAAGGGTATTAAAATGTTTTTAACTCGGATAACTAAGTTCTAAGTGTAATATGGTTACCGTGCAACAACTAATTACCCTATTTATATGTTTTGTCGCGATGTTAGTCAAACTACCCAACTAGTTTTATTATTTTATTTCTTGATTATTTTTTTATTTATTATTTATGTCGGCTTTCGCAACGTAGGCCAATATACAATGCTGAGGACACACTACAAATACAATGAATTGATGTGTGAAAGTCCAATTTAAATTTATTAAGTAGTTTTTGAGTTATATCGATACGAAACTAATAATTTTATACTCATTTCTTATCCCAGTTAAAGCTTTTTGACAAAAAATAGAAGAAGAGCTGCCACCGCCGAGCCGTCAACCTTCATGCGTGGTCAGCGCTTTATTGTTAACCAATTCTTTATAACCTTTCCATTGCCGTTTAAAATTGTACAAAGTCCGTTGTTGTGCTTGGTCTAAATACGTACATTGACGGTAAAACCATGGAATAAATTGATTGGAATAAATAGAAACTGTTACTGAAAAAATTCGCGGGCACGCTAAGTTTTATTTACCAAATACATACACATTTTTATACCCCCCAACCATTTACTGTGGTATGGTCTATTGAGTTTGACCAGAGTTGGGCATTTGGCAATCGAGTGATTGAGTAACAAATGATGATTAAATTATATTAATTAGTTAAATTAATCATCACTCGTTGTGATGGGTTACGATTGGTCACTCATCGGATTGAGTGATGATTTTTTACTCACCACTCATAACTGCCGTACACGATTGAATATTCAACACTGATTACTCGCGATAACGCGTAAAAAGTGATGACTGTTCAATAGAAATTACACTGTTTTAAAACATAATAGAAACTCGATATACTTACACACTGATGAAAGTAAAATAGAGCCGCGGATTCAATTTATCATACAATCCCACAAAATCTAAGTCTTTAAACCAAAAAGAAAATTAAAAATAAAATAAACAATTATATAGATATAAACAAAACACTTCTTTGATTTACAAATTTTGAAGTGTCAAGAAAGACGCACATATGATTTCGCAGTTGAATAATCCACCTAATTACAGTATAGAATGCTTTCTTCAGTTTTCTTTTTAATTATATCAAGAATTTTATGGCACGTTAGATCCGTACACGTCATACACGTTCAACGTACATTCCAAATCACATTTAATGGTACATTGGTGGTAATATTTTCAAAAATTAATGAACTTTTATCGCGTATTTAGATTGCACACCATTTAAAGAATACACTGTAAAATTATGCAACATAGAAATTCGAAAAATTAACTATTAACCAATGGTACGTCATTTTAAAGAGGAGAAAAGAGTGCACTATAGAAAATAATTTGCGAATAATATTGAAAGATGTACGTATGCGAGATGGTTAAAAAAGTTTCCGATAAGCGTGATATAATCGGCTTCGACAAGCCGCTCGACTTTTAACTGTGGAATCGTTAATTTTTCGAATTATTTTCTGACAGTTTTACAGTCAATGTATTCTTTAAATGTTGTGCAATCAATATATGCAATAAAATAATAATTCATTTTTGAAAACGGTACACCAGATTATACCCTTAATAAGTAGATCACTATAGAATCGGATATAGTTCAAAACAGTTATTATTAATGCATTTAGTTTCATTTAGCACATGAGTTCAATTAATTTTAGTCAAAAGAAAAATACAAAACGTTTATTAAGGTAAGAATTTATTCTCTATAAAATGAATGCATAATTATTATAAGATAAAGCTGGATAAATTAAAACAAAGTATACTCACATTACATTTACCGTAATGTGGGTTTACTTTGCTAATAAAATTTATTAAATTGTATTTTCTTTTTAATATTTTTAAAAGAATATTAAGCAGTCGCTACCGGCTGTCAAAATTGAAACACTTGTTTCTACGATTAATGAGCGATAAGTGATTCTTACATTTATGATTGACGAGTAATGACTGAGTGACGAGTGATTTCATTAATCATGAGTTTACTCATCTCGGGTTAGTTGAGTGATGCCCAACTCTGATTGACGCAAAATTATCGATCGGTCTGTCCGTCTGTCTGTGTATACGATAACAATACAATTGTTTATTTTAGCACTGGTGTGTGCTAGTACTTTTATTATACAGAACAATGCATAAAATTCAAAAAAATAATTCGATACAGGTTGTTCCATTTAAAAAATTACCTTTCTTAGGAAAACCTGTTTGCTATATTTTGTTGCAGATTATGACCAACCTGCACACAATTTGGATATGGCAGGTAATCACGCTAATAGAACGCTTCTTAATTAATCATAATCTAAGCCAGCACAATAAATGTAAAAACCGGTATTGATATATACAGTTTTGGTTAGACTTCTGTTTTTCTTTAAAAATGCCAATAAATCAAAAAGTATAAAGTTTACGGTATGTAATGTTATTTTTCATTGTCGTAAAATTTTGCAAGGAATTAAAAATTGTGCCGAAATATAGGTTGTTCCATTTAACAAAACATAAGTTTAGTTTGGTACTGTGTTATGGAGCAGCCTGTATACAAGCTAATAGTTTCGAAATGTGCGCCTCGACTTTGTGTATATTGCAGTGAAATCAGTTTTAAAATATCTTCATTAACAGAGGCACAATCTCCCAAGATCGCACTGTTGAGACCCTCTGTATATATTCACAATTCTTTGTGTAAGTTTTGAAGTATTTCGCCCCAAGAAAAAATGGGAGTCGAACATACATCTTTCCCCGACTGTAGCTTGTTACCTTAATTGATATCTACATTATATCTACATACCACTAAAGTGTACTGTGACAATAGGGTATTTATTGGAGATTATAAAATACAATAAATAAGCTAAAAACCCAGGCACCCGGAGAAACTTTGACTACTGCTACACATTTTTGTATAATACAACTGCAAAGAGTAAACGTTTTCATGTCTATGTCTGTCTTTTCATGTCTGAAATTTTCAAAAAACTGTGTGAACTATGTAGTCGTATTAACTAAAAATTCCCGCATCACCGTTTTAATATTTCTACTTGAGTACTTGATTCAATAGGACTTGTGATGAACACAAGAAAAGGTATGTGGAATTTATAGAATTTATTGATGTAATAGCACCGCAAATAATTTATTTAGTTTTATTTCAAATAATATTTGCAGTGTGCGTACACTAGAATAGGTGACATAAAGTAGCCTATACCATTCAAAATAATTAACAAACGATAAAAACATGCGCGATGTAATTGCGAAATAAAAAAAAATTCAGCCACGGCCTGGATTTGAACCAAAAACCTTTGTATCTCGCGTACCATGCACATCCCAACTGCGCCCGAGAGCAGAAATAAATACGAAAATACTCATATATAATATGCTTCTTGCGCTACCACCTCCGCAACGTTGCCAGCGTTTTTCGGATGTCACAGCGTACGTTGTACGATACAAAACACGCAGTCAGCTATGCGGAGGTGACTTCGTAGCGGCCGTATCTAGCATGCGCGACACTAGCGCTCGTGATCTACGCTTGAACTAACATGACTTGTCCGTACATATACAATGGACGTTATCGGCTCCGACGCAATTTTTGGATTTGAGCTCCCAAGGCCACCTAGACCACATTTCCGTTGAAAACAAGGCGATACGTTGTCACCTCCGATTTTGGAGCCATCAACGTTATATATGAGGTGACAACGTACACTCTATCATACGCGTTGGAGCCCACACCGTAGCAACCATATGTATATATATATATATATATATATATATATATATATAGGAAACTGGTTTAATCGGTTTAAATATACTATATAGGGAATATGACGTAAATAGAATCCAAGTGAGAAGTAATTTTTAAAATTAATTAAAAGGATATGGTCTCAGCCCGGATTCGAACCGGGGCCTTCTTCCTTGCCGGGGAATTGCTCTACCGCTGAACTACTGAGCCCTGTACAGGATATAGATTTAATTCGTCATTTCAAACGATAGTAACAGTACGGGTTGCAGTCTAACTACTATTATCATGACATCTATTGGACACTGGTGGAAATTGGTTCATGGTATGTCAAATTTATCGCAAATCTTGCTAGTGGAAAGTAGGAAACTGGTTTAATCGGTTTAAATATACTATATAGGGAATATGACGTAAATAGAATCCAAGAGAGAAGTAATTTTTAAAATTAATTAAAAGGATACGGTCTCAGCCCGGATTCGAACCGGGGCCTTCTTCCTTGCCGGGGAATTGCTCTACCGCTGAACTACTGAGCCCTGTACAGGATATAGATTTAATTCGTCATTTCAAACGATAGTAACAGTACGGGTTGCTGTCTAACTACTATTATCATGACATCTATTGGACACTAGTGGAAATTGGTTCATGGTATGTCAAGTTTATCGCAAATCTTTCTTAAGTTTCTTATTAAACCACCTGGATACGAGTTGTTTAGGAGGATCTTCTCTAGTTTTTTTTTATTTATTTACGTTCCTTTCTAGAAATGTATCACATACACAAAACCCAGGATGTATTGAACAAAATATCCGATATACAGGACCTCAGTGCCATGTACACATATGTACTAGAACTAGAGAACAAAGACCACAATCACGATGACAGTTGATACAATGAAGCGATAACATTCTAGACCAACCGACTGTTACCGCCAGTTTTTGAATTTCAAACTTGGCAAATGGAAGCATGACGTCAGTGCACGCTGAACAGTGTACGAAATGATCAAGATAAACAACTTTGAAATAACATAGAATTATACAAAATCGACGATGTATGCATAGCTAAAATGAACAAGTGCAAGAATAAATAAAACAACATTACATTCGGGTTTCATTGACGCTTTTATTGATGACATTCAAAACTTCTTCGAGTTTGATTGTAAATAAATTCGCTAACTTCACACAGACGCTGATACCGGTCACTCCATCTACCGACGCCACGGCGAACTTTTAACCTCTAACCTAACAAATAGCATATGGCGAATGTATCACGAAGAGATTAGCGAAGTTATAGAAGTTATATCAAGAACTACGAAAACAATCGGTGCGACGACGGCTCATCTCGGCCCGAAATTAATTGAAGAGAGGTGTGAATGTCCTTATATTTATTGTATTTTATTCGATCGAAGATTCGTTGGCGGTGTTTTATTAATATCCTCACTTGCAACGTAAGTAGGGTTATGTGACAAAAAGTTATAATGCATGTAATTTTCTTTTAATATTGTGAAGTATTCTAAATGCTGTGTTTTCCGTGAACATTTTAGTGTCGGGCAATTCCGTCATACGAAGAAGCTTAGTCACTTTAACACATTAAAAAGTTAAAATAATACAATACATTGGAGTAACTGACGTTTCGGTGGTGTACTCCACCTTGATCACAGTAAACTAAATACATAGATAATGCATATGGTCGACGTACCCCTACTGACAGAATTTATAACTGGCAAGGTCAACACGTGCAATAAAATATGAACATGCAACTTTTTAAGTTTTGTTTTGGTTTATAATTAAACTATATGTTTGCATCAAGTTGTTATCGGATCGGTCATTAACCGCGTTACAATTTTTAATTATTTCGATTGCTTCGATTACACTCCTGTTGCCAAAATTCTTTTCCGTTCGTAAAACTTTTACTTGTTTAAAATCAAATTGATGTCCAGTATCGTTTTGATGTTTTTTTAAAGCTGTGGAATTTTGGGAGTATTTATGGCCTTTTAATCTCTCTTCCAATAATTGCTCGGTTTGTCCTATGTAAACTCCATTACAGTTTTTACATGGTATTTCGTAAATGCAATGTGACTGTTTAAGCAGTGCTTTTAATTTAGTGAACATTTGTGAGAAATTATTACTGTTTTTGTGTGCAATTTTAATGTTTAGGGGCTTTACTATATTACTTATTTTCTCTGAGAGACCTTTTATATATGGTAATGCAATGTATTTGTCATCCCAAGATGTAGTGGGTGCATTTGCTTCAATTTCCGTGGTATTCCTTTTTTTAATTGTATATGCTTATTCTGTCATTAATTATTCTCTTAGTAATATTTTCTGGATAGTTGTTTTTATGTAATATTCTTTTAACAGTTTCTACAGTTTCTTTTTGGTGTTGGGGACTGGTTAGTTTGATAGCTCGGTCTGCAAGTGCTCTAATTACGCTTATTTTATAAGACATTGGCTGGCATGAATTATAATTTAGATACCTATGTGAGGAAGTAGGTTTTATGTACCATTTTGTATGTATTTTGTTGGTCTTATGTATTAAGGTGGTATCTAGAAAATTGATTGTACCATCAATATTAACTTCCATCGTGAACTGTAATCTATCACAGTAGCTGTTAAACGTATCCAATACTTCAGTTTCTTTTCCTTTTGGTACTGCTAAAATACAGTCATCGACATATCTTTTAAAAAATGGTATTTCAATCGGAATGGATGAAAGCACTGAACTTTCCAAAACCTCCATCACAATCTGTGCCACAACAGATGAAACAGGGGAACCCATTGCGCAGCCAAAAAAATTATCTTTATACTGGAAGTAAGTATGTGTTAGTGTTATTTCCACTGCATCTAAAAATTCTGTTTTTGGTAGAAAAGCATGATCTTCTATTAAATGCCATTTTTCATTAATGGCATCTTTAGCTAAAGAAATTGGAATATTAGTGTAAAGAGAAACAACATCGAGAGAGATAAGGTGGAATGACTGATCTAATGACACTGTATCAATGAATTGTTTGAAGCACCAGGAATCTTTAATGTAATAATTATTTTCACCTGTTATAATTTGCAAATCATTTGAAATCTGTTTAGCCAACTTATAGAATGGTGATTGGATGCAAGAGACTATTGGTCGTAATGGTGTGTCAGGTTTGTGCAATTTTGGAAGCCCGTATATTTTGGGTGGTTGTGCATTATGTATTTTGAGTTTCAACGATAATTCTTTTGAAATAAATGTTTTTGATAACCATTTGTTTATCAAATCGTTGTTCTATTTTCAAATATTTTTGTTGGATTATTTTTCAATACTTTGTATGTCGTTTGATCTTGTAAGAGAGATTCCATTTTTTGTTCATATTGTGTAACATCCATTATAACTGTTCTATTAGTTTTATCTGCTCTCAACACGCATATCTGTTTGTTATCCTTCAAAAAAAAATTTGTAATGCTTATGTTTGAATTTAATTGTTTAGCACCTATATTCTGATGAACATTCTTTGTTTTAAAACTATGAATGGTATTGCTTACCTTAGATCTAATATGAGTTTTTTGTTCTACGTTTAATTCTTGAATTACACTTTCAATATTAGCTATTACATCCACCACTGGCAAATTTCTTTTTTCGTATTCGATTGCATAATTAGGCCCTAAACTTAAAATGTTTTGCACTTCCAATGGGAGTTTAGTATTTGTTAGGTTAACTATCCACTCTTTCTTTGGAGCTGTCATCAAACGGTCCTCTTGATTGCTTCGAAGGCGATCAAACTTCCTCTTCTGCCTTTCTTTTATCTTCTTGTTGGTTTCTTCTGTTTTCTTGGAAAAGTTTTTGATATAAGTTTGGACAAGGTGTTTCTCAGGAATTTCATTTATTTGATTTTCCACTTCCTTGATAATTCGCGGGAAGTATTTTATTTTTAAGGTAACATCAGTGAGAAGCAGTTGCATTGTTGCCCACTTAAAAGTTTGCATGCTTTTTAGGAATTTCTGCTGAAGGTGGTGTTGTCCAAATTTAATATGTTTATGGAGATCAGTCATTCCACCTTATCTCTCTCGATGTTGTTTCTCTTTACACTAATATTCCAATTTCTTTAGCTAAAGATGCCATTAATGAAAAATGGCATTTAATAGAAGATCATGCTTTTCTACCAAAAACAAAATTTTTAGATGCAGTGGAAATAACACTAACACATACTTACTTCCAGTATAAAGATAATTTTTATAGACAAGTTTTTGGCTGCGCAATGGGTTCCCCTGTTTCATCTGTTGTGGCACAGATTGTGATGGAGGTTTTGGAAAGTTCAGTGCTTTCATCCATTCCGATTGAAATACCATTTTTTAAAAGATATGTCGATGACTGTATTTTAGCAGTACCAAAAGGAAAAGAAACTGAAGTATTGGATACGTTTAACAGCTACTGTGATAGATTACAGTTCACGATGGAAGTTAATATTGATGGTACAATCAATTTTCTAGATACCACCTTAATACATAAGACCAACAAAATACATACGAAATGGTACATAAAACCTACTTCCTCACATAGGTATCTAAATTATAATTCATGCCAGCCAATGTCTTATAAAATAAGCGTAATTAGAGCACTTGCAGACCGAGCTATCAAACTAACCAGTCCCCAACACCAAAAAGAAACTGTAGAAACTGTTAAAAGAATATTACATAAAAACAACTATCCAGAAAATATTACTAAGAGAATAATTAATGACAGAATAAGCATATACAATAAAAAAAGAAATACCACGGAAATTGAAGCAAATGCACCCACTACATCTAGGGATGACAAATACATTGCATTACCATATATAAAAGGTCTCTCAGAAAAAATAAGTAATATAGTAAAGCCCCTAAACATTAAAATTGCACACAAAAACAGTAATAATTTCTCACAAATGTTCACTAAATTAAAAGCACCCACACCACTGCTTAAACAGTTACATTGCATTTACGAAATACCATGTAAAAACTGTAATGGAGTTTACATAGGACAAACCGAGCAATTATTGGAAGAGAGATTAAAAGGGGCATAAATACTCCCAAAATTCCACAGCTTTAAAAAAACATCAAAACGATACTGGACATCAATTTGATTTTAAACAAGTAAAAGTTCTACGAACGGAAAATAATTTTGGTAATAGGAGTGTAATCGAAGCAATCGAAATAATTAAAAATTGTAACGCGGTTAATGACCGATCCGATAACTACTTGATGCAAACATATAGTTTAATTATAAACCAAAACAAAACTTAAAAATTTGTATGTTCATATTTTATTGCACGTGTTGACCTTGCCAGTTATAAATTCTGTCAGTAGGGGTACGTCGACCATAGGCATTATCTATGTATTTAGTTTACTGTGATCAAGGTGGAGTACACCACCGAAACGTCAGTTACTCCAATGTATTGTATTATTTTAACTTTTTAATGTGTTAAAGTGACTAAGCCAGCAACCCCAATTAATACACGGTGTTAAACAATTGTGTTGTGTTTTATTTTAATATATAGTGACTTGGCTAATAATAAACGTTTAAATAATATATATATATATATATATATATATATATATATATATATATATATATATATATATATATATATATATATATATATATATATATATATATAAAGGGAGTGAATTCTCGCAGAAAACTATTAACTATTAACTATTATTATTTTTTTTTTAATTATTATTTTTTTTAACTATTTCCAATGTTTATATATATATATATATATATATATATATATATATATACTATACACATACCTAGAAAAAGTTAAATAGGTGTAATCCAGATTCGGATTAAATAACTCCTAAGGCTTTCACAGCCAGGATCAACATATTATATATAGAAACACTACTGTAATAAATCACATACAGTATTCCAAGAATACAGTTAATTTTTTATTTATCATTATAATTCGTACAACGGTTTTAGTAACTCATGATAATATATAAAAAATAACCTGTTTCTTTTCGCAATGCTTTTCTCTTATGTCACAGAAAAATACACAGGTGGAAAATTTGGTTAACTTAAATATTTGTTTGACAAGAGGCAAAAATATACATATTTGCTACAAAAAAAAATGTCTTAATCAAAACAATGTTACTTTACTCAAATAAAAAAAAAATATATTTTTACTTCTATTCAAACCCGCATTTATTTGAGTTAAACAAAATTTCTATCTGTGCACATCCAACCCCATTGTTATTCACTGCTTTGCTTTGATAGTATTTATGACATAGGTCAGAGGTAAATAAATTTCTCAGTCTAGCTACCATAATTTTTCTGTCTATTTTGTTGATGTATTAATTTGAACAAAATCTACGGTTGTAATTATTGTACCCATGAACAAACAATGTATTGATTTGTTTTTATAGTTTTCCTATCATACATCAAAGATCAAATCCCAATTAAAATTGCAGTGATATGTAGAATTTTTTAACTTTTTTTCGAGAAGCTTTATATTTTAATTTTTGTTTTGTATTTTTTGTCTATAATCGAATCTGAAAAAAGAAATTAGCGTTAATTTTTAGACCGTTCCTCTCAACTTGGCATTATTGTTGTATTACTCAAAACCAGTAAATTAGAACATTTGTTTACTATCTTTTTGACACTAAAAATATTTATTAGTCTTTTGTCATACTTTCACCACAAATTTACAATTATGGTGTTTCCTTAGTATTCAAACTTACACTGGGACGAAACATTATATAATTCAAACAAATAAGTTACTTCATTAAAGGCAACAATATATTTATTTCTGGATGTACGTGTATTTGCATATTCACTAAATAAATCTATTTGGTACAAAGACGTATATTTGACAAAATTATGGCAAGGAAAAGGGTTCAAATTACCAACATGCATTATTTCAAAAATTGAATAAAGCTAAATCAAGATACACTACGGTGTATCACCATTTCTTGTTTGTTTGGAAAATAAATATTCAAAATGTATTTTTTCCTAATCAAAAGAGTTATCATAAAGTTGATATAAAGTAGCTCTTATGGGCCTAATCTATCACAAAAATTCTTGAGCAATTAGGTCTAAAATAGGTCTACCGCAAGAGGCCTAAACTTTACAATTTTCTTTTAAAAAAAACAACCCAAACATTTACCTAATTGATAGAAATATGGTAAAACAAAGAATGTGTACAGTGTTTAGTGTTAAATATTTATGTTTTGATCAGCATCACAAAAACTGTAATCATATCTATGTATCCAACCCAACTCTAAAGCATATTGATAAGAACGCTATGGCTTTAATTACTATCCCCCTCCGCTTATATCCCGCTTTGCCTCAACCAAATGCTGGTCACCTTCCCCATGTAGCAAGCTGAACTTTGTAAACTGCCCCCCCCCCCCCCTCCGATTTGAGCTAAATACGCCCACGAGCCGCTCTATCACATACGCCACCGACCCCCCCCCCCCCCCACAATACAAGTTTTAAATTAGCAGGGTAGTTTATGACATGTGCGCCCAACAGCAACCAGCAATAGGGGAGGTCACGTTGATAGTCCAATAACATTACGCGAAGAAGCTACTTGATGTATGTCACTTCCGCAGAATGCATATACAACAGGATTTTTGTATAGGTAGAACTATGGTGCCAACTCCAAAAGATAGGGTAGCCGCACAAGTTTCGTTTTTGGGAAAAAGTCAACCGGACAAAACCGGACAATTTAACATCTTGGCAAAGTAATATTAATTAGTAAAAAAAAGTTAACTGGTTTTGGGAAAATTAGTGCAAAATGCAAAATAGTTGTTTATTATGCAAGGGAAAAATATGAGATTTTAGCTCGAAGTTGTGTTGTCTCCAGACGCGAAGTGGAGGGAGACAAAAACCGAGAACTAAAATCTAACATTTTTTCCCGTGTATAATACACTATCTTTTTTCTGTGACCGGGAAAATGGCGATTTTATATAGAAAAACATATTACTACGATATATTAAAGTCAATCGATGTGACAATTGAATTTTTAAACTGGTCGGCTGTTGTACACAATTTGACCTGCGTTGCTAAGGAAATGTCTACCTTTACTGATGTGTATATAGCTTTATATATCCGGGAAAAAACTACTCACTTTTTCCCTGGGAAAAAAGTTATTTCATAAAAAGTGACTTTTTATTACCTGTCAACAGAGATAAAAGGTCAAACTTTTTTCCCGCCACAGAAAAAAAGATATTTTTAAAAAACTGGACCTCATTCACATATGTGACATATAGAAAAAATAAAAACATTTAAAAAGAAGATGACTGAAAAAAAAATTCTAGAATTTAACAAACATCTATTACAGGAATATTAAACAAATATGATATTGCACCACCATATGTATTTATTTAATCCAAAGCAAAAAGATGTGGCCAGGCACATTACTTTATCATACTATACAGCAGTGTCAATACTGACAATACCGTCAATATAATCAAAATATCTGTCAAATCCTGGCAAACTAGTTGTAATGCAGATGCGAGCAATCTCAATTAATAGAATGCTTAATATGTGTAGACTGTAGACTGGTTAGCGTTGGTGCGAATAAAAACTGCTAACGCTTCACTAAACTAATTATTGTATATAATATTGTAACGCGGCGAATTGTTCTGCGTGATTTGTTTGATATTCCGTATGGGTAGCGCCATCTATCGCTGTCTAGGGCAACTTGGTGGAGCTCGGCAGGAACTCGGCAGGGTGTGGAACGCTGCTAGCATCGGGTTTCCGCGCGCAAAATTGCCGAGGCCACGCCCCCGTCATTTACATTTAATTAGATCCCACGGTTTTTACTGTTTGGATTCACGGAATTTTGTCTTGCAAAATCGTTGTTTACTTTGTACTATAGTTCGCCGCTGTTACTTGGTTTAACTTTCCCTTGGTTTCCCTATTCCGACAGAAATTCTAGGTTTCCGTTTTTTCTGCGTTTCCGGCCGTTATTTTTCGTGGCCGTAGTGCGGCTTGCAGCGTGTTTTTCCGGCGTCTTGTCTTGTCAATCATCTTGGAGTGTACACGTGTGATAGATTTTTGGAAGCCCGTTGAGAATTATAGGAGAGGATTTTGGTAGTTTGGAGGTCCCCCTTATCGCCGTAGTGCGGATTTATCTCGACCAGGCTTCAACAGGTGTCCAGGTTGTTGATTTAGTGGAAATCTGGCCACCACGCCATTGTGCGGATTTAAACGAACTTCTATCACGTTCACGTAGGCCCAGTGTCCATCTATTTTTGGGTAAGCTCTCTTTAGATTCGATGAGATTGTCTGGTGGCAATTGGTGGGTCGATTCTACGACTATTTCCTCTTTTTAGGCACCTAATACGAGGCCGGAGACCCCTCGAGGGTTCGTAGTCACCTAATACGAGGCCGGAGACCCCTCGAACGTTCGTAGTCACCTAGCACGAAGCGAGAGACCCTTCGTAAGTCAGTAGTCACCTGGTACGAGGCAAGAGACCCTGCGTAGGTCCTTCGACATCTAGTACGAGACCTTTTCGAAGTATATCGAGTCGGAGTTGGTGGCACCGTGACGGGACCGGCACGTGCGGTGATTATTATCCGTCGTGGAGGATCCAACGCTAGCATCGGAGCGTCTGTAGGTGGCAAACAGTGTCTCGAAGCTCCGGATAAAGGTCAGAGGTCCTATATTTTTCCGATCAGCTGTGGCGGACGCTCGTTGTCCCTCGAAGGAGCAGGCAGCTCGTATATCTTTTTTTGGTTGTGCCTTTTGTTGATTAGTAGTTAGTATCGCTACGATTGTGTAATCGTTACCCGTCGAGGAGCCTTCCGCTCGCACACCTTTTTATGGTGGCGCATTTGATTAGTAGTAGATTAGTGTGGCTACGATTTAGTAATCGTTGTCCATTCCGGAGCCTTCAGCTCAGTGTTATTGATTGTTAAGTGTTTAATTATCCGAAGATATCGCTCGGACCATCGGTGCTCAACCCGTAGGTGTTATTAATTACCTTTTTCTTTAATTTCGAGTTTGCCTTACGTACTCGTAATTTTGATTACCCGTTACAGTATTTATCTTTGTGGATTCTGAATTTAATTCGGATAAATGGTATCCTCTGGTATAATTTCCTTTGATCGTTCAAGATTTTTTAACGGAAGCCGTTTGTTAGCCAAGTTGAGTGCCGATGGGAATTTAATTTCCTTTTGGGACGGGTTGCCGTCTTGGTTATTGATTGCCTTTTATATTAATGTTGTTTGTTATCAACTTTTCAACATAGACGGTTGCGGTAATTGTCTTGGGATTTTACCCAGATCTACAGCGAGTCGCGACGCGGTTTGGCCAAGCTTCGTGTCGGTCGCTATTATTATTTTTTTATCTTTACGATTTGCGGTTTGGGCTCGAAGCCCTTAAGTGTGTTGAATTGTTTGAGTTTTTATTGTTTTGTTTGTGTGCATTCCCAATTATAAGCAAGCCTTCGGCGTAGCATCTGCGTGGTACTTTTTGGCTGTACCACGAATTATTGTGTACCTGTATACCGATGCAGATTATATTGGCGATATCATCGTTGACTTTTGGGGGCTAATAAATTGGTTGAAGATACATTTACTTTGCTTGTTCCCTGTGTTGCCTCTATTTCAGCTGCACTTTCGTAGTCGAGTGCTGTTTCTCCAACGGATTAAGACTGACGTGGCGCCCTAGAACATCGTATTAAGGAACCGTTTGGTTACTGTCCCACGACCACCTCCCTGGTTGGCCGGAGCATCCGGGAGAAACGCATGAGCAGCACAGGTTTGGTAGAAGTCGACGTAATTTGGTGTTTCTTCGGCAACTTTAGGTCTTTGGTATTTTTGTGAAAAAAAAGGCGTTACATTGGCGCCCAACGTGGGGCCATTAATCATTAATTAGGAGGAGCTAATTAGGTCTTGGACTTTGCCGGTTGGGTCTAGTTTCTTTTTTTTTTTGGTCTTGGCTTTGCTTCTTTGATTGGGATTGGCGAACTTATGTTGTCATAGAATTTCGTTCTCGGGTGTTGTGGGTTTTGTTATATCTTTGTTTTGCAGGAGTTCCAGTGGATTCCCGTGTTGGTGCGGGTACCCTTTTCGGCTCTGGAGGAGATGATCGGTTTGTCGCTCTGCGGATTTTATGCATGCCTTTTGCCTTCTTCCGTGACGGAACGGGGAGCTCGTGGTTGTTATTTAGTTTGTAGGACCCTTCTTCGTGTCTGGATTGGCGAGGTTGGCGTCTGCCGTGATGGCGTATTTGTGGCATGGTGCCGGATTGTTCGCTCCCTGTTGAGCGTGGCCTTGTGGGTCGTTGTTGATGCGTTTCCCAGCGCTTGGTAATTTTGGGGTTTGCTGTGTTTCGTTTTGTTTTGTAGGTGCTGTTGTTTCAGTGTTGTGCACCAGCGCTCTGTGTTCCGGGGCTTACAGAATACGGACACGGCGAACCTGCCACCAGTAAGAGTCTGGTAAAAGGCCACGGAAGACTTCCACCTACCATCATCTCTTGTAGGGATCGGGAAAGGGAGCGTCTCACAATGCGTGAGGACTCCTCATCGTTGCAAAACGATTTCGGCTAGGTTGTTAGCTTTGTCGTCATTTTGACGTTATACTTCGGTTGGCGGTATTTCGGTTGATTGGCCGTCTTCCTTAGTTTTGGGATTTCTCTGTTTGTTAGTACCACCACCCCAGGGGTTTGTTCTGGTGTCCCCTGGGTTTTTGTCTTGCTTATCGTAGTTTCTTTTTGTTGTTGGGTGGTACCCTTTTTGTTGAGAGCTGTGGTCAGCTCTATTTTTTGTTTTCGGGGCGCGAGTCGTCGGTGCCTGGTGTTGGGGTTGTGCGGTGGCAGCAGTGGTGAGTTCCTTGGTTCCTGTCCCTATGTGTTATTGCTGGTTTCCAGTGCTGTCGATGGGTACGAACGAGGTTTGATGCACTTTTCCGCATCTTACGCAACTGCCCGTCCCTTCCTTCTTTTGTGTTGTCCTCTCCCCATACCTTTTCCCCTCCCTACTGTTGTCGTTGCACCGCCTTGGCATCTGGTGCTGGCCCCTCAAGCTTTTTTATTGCTTGGTAGTTGAGTTGTTGGTGTGGAGGCATCGTTGGACACGCGGGTTTGCAGTTTGATGCGTTCGGTTCGCTCCTTTGGATCTGGGTCGGAAACTTTCGTGGAAATTTTCCTCTGTGAGAGGAGAGGGGGAGTGTAACGCGGCGAATTGTTCTGCGTGATTTGTTTGATATTCCGTATGGGTAGCGCCATCTATCGCTGTCTAGGGCAACTTGGTGGAGCTCGGCAGGAACTCGGCAGGGTGTGGAACGCTGCTAGCATCGGGTTTCCGCGCGCAAAATTGCCGAGGCCACGCCCCCGTCATTTACATTTAATTAGATCCCACGGTTTTTACTGTTTGGATTCACGGAATTTTGTCTTGCAAAATCGTTGTTTACTTTGTACTATAGTTCGCCGCTGTTACTTGGTTTAACTTTCCCTTGGTTTCCCTATTCCGACAGAAATTCTAGGTTTCCGTTTTTTCTGCGTTTCCGGCCGTTATTTTTCGTGGCCGTAGTGCGGCTTGCAGCGTGTTTTTCCGGCGTCTTGTCTTGTCAATCATCTTGGAGTGTACACGTGTGATAGATTTTTGGAAGCCCGTTGAGAATTATAGGAGAGGATTTTGGTAGTTTGGAGGTCCCCCTTATCGCCGTAGTGCGGATTTATCTCGACCAGGCTTCAACAGGTGTCCAGGTTGTTGATTTAGTGGAAATCTGGCCACCACGCCATTGTGCGGATTTAAACGAACTTCTATCACGTTCACGTAGGCCCAGTGTCCATCTATTTTTGGGTAAGCTCTCTTTAGATTCGATGAGATTGTCTGGTGGCAATTGGTGGGTCGATTCTACGACTATTTCCTCTTTTTAGGCACCTAATACGAGGCCGGAGACCCCTCGAGGGTTCGTAGTCACCTAATACGAGGCCGGAGACCCCTCGAACGTTCGTAGTCACCTAGCACGAAGCGAGAGACCCTTCGTAAGTCAGTAGTCACCTGGTACGAGGCAAGAGACCCTGCGTAGGTCCTTCGACATCTAGTACGAGACCTTTTCGAAGTATATCGAGTCGGAGTTGGTGGCACCGTGACGGGACCGGCACGTGCGGTGATTATTATCCGTCGTGGAGGATCCAACGCTAGCATCGGAGCGTCTGTAGGTGGCAAACAGTGTCTCGAAGCTCCGGATAAAGGTCAGAGGTCCTATATTTTTCCGATCAGCTGTGGCGGACGCTCGTTGTCCCTCGAAGGAGCAGGCAGCTCGTATATCTTTTTTTGGTTGTGCCTTTTGTTGATTAGTAGTTAGTATCGCTACGATTGTGTAATCGTTACCCGTCGAGGAGCCTTCCGCTCGCACACCTTTTTATGGTGGCGCATTTGATTAGTAGTAGATTAGTGTGGCTACGATTTAGTAATCGTTGTCCATTCCGGAGCCTTCAGCTCAGTGTTATTGATTGTTAAGTGTTTAATTATCCGAAGATATCGCTCGGACCATCGGTGCTCAACCCGTAGGTGTTATTAATTACCTTTTTCTTTAATTTCGAGTTTGCCTTACGTACTCGTAATTTTGATTACCCGTTACAGTATTTATCTTTGTGGATTCTGAATTTAATTCGGATAAATGGTATCCTCTGGTATAATTTCCTTTGATCGTTCAAGATTTTTTAACGGAAGCCGTTTGTTAGCCAAGTTGAGTGCCGATGGGAATTTAATTTTATTTTGGGACGGGTTGCCGTCTTGGTTATTGATTGCCTTTTATATTAATGTTGTTTGTTATCAACTTTTCAACATAGACGGTTGCGGTAATTGTCTTGGGATTTTACCCAGATCTACAGCGAGTCGCGACGCGGTTTGGCCAAGCTTCGTGTCGGTCGCTATTATTATTTTTTTATCTTTACGATTTGCGGTTTGGGCTCGAAGCCCTTAAGTGTGTTGAATTGTTTGAGTTTTTATTGTTTTGTTTGTGTGCATTCCCAATTATAAGCAAGCCTTCGGCGTAGCATCTGCGTGGTACTTTTTGGCTGTACCACGAATTATTGTGTACCTGTATACCGATGCAGATTATATTGGCGATATCATCGTTGACTTTTGGGGGCTAATAAATTGGTTGAAGATACATTTACTTTGCTTGTTCCCTGTGTTGCCTCTATTTCAGCTGCACTTTCGTAGTCGAGTGCTGTTTCTCCAACGGATTAAGACTGACGTGGCGCCCTAGAACATCGTATTAAGGAACCGTTTGGTTACTGTCCCACGACCACCTCCCTGGTTGGCCGGAGCATCCGGGAGAAACGCATGAGCAGCACAGGTTTGGTAGAAGTCGACGTAATTTGGTATCGCCAATATAATCTGCATCGGTATACAGGTACACAATAATTCGTGGTACAGCCAAAAAGTACCACGCAGATGCTACGCCGAAGGCTTGCTTATAATTGGGAATGCACACAAACAAAACAATAAAAACTCAAACAATTCAACACACTTAAGGGCTTCGAGCCCAAACCGCAAATCGTAAAGATAAAAAAATAATAATAGCGACCGACACGAAGCTTGGCCAAACCGCGTCGCGACTCGCTGTAGATCTGGGTAAAATCCCAAGACAATTACCGCAACCGTCTATGTTGAAAAGTTGATAACAAACAACATTAATATAAAAGGCAATCAATAACCAAGACGGCAACCCGTCCCAAAATAAAATTAAATTCCCATCGGCACTCAACTTGGCTACGCCCAAATGAGAAAATAAAATAAACTCCGAAGCCACTAACGGCTGCCTTTTATATTAATGTTGTTTGTTATCAACTTTTCAACATAGACGGTTGCGGTAATTGTCTTGGGATTTTACCCAGATCTACAGCGAGTCGCGACGCGGTTTGGCCAAGCTTCGTGTCGGTCGCTATTATTATTTTTTTATCTTTACGATTTGCGGTTTGGGCTCGAAGCCCTTAAGTGTGTTGAATTGTTTGAGTTTTTATTGTTTTGTTTGTGTGCATTCCCAATTATAAGCAAGCCTTCGGCGTAGCATCTGCGTGGTACTTTTTGGCTGTACCACGAATTATTGTGTACCTGTATACCGATGCAGATTATATTGGCGATATCATCGTTGACTTTTGGGGGCTAATAAATTGGTTGAAGATACATTTACTTTGCTTGTTCCCTGTGTTGCCTCTATTTCAGCTGCACTTTCGTAGTCGAGTGCTGTTTCTCCAACGGATTAAGACTGACGTGGCGCCCTAGAACATCGTATTAAGGAACCGTTTGGTTACTGTCCCACGACCACCTCCCTGGTTGGCCGGAGCATCCGGGAGAAACGCATGAGCAGCACAGGTTTGGTAGAAGTCGACGTAATTTGGTGTTTCTTCGGCAACTTTAGGTCTTTGGTATTTTTGTGAAAAAAAAGGCGTTACAATATATATGTTACCGGTAAAACCCGTTTTCAGGTAGAACCAGTTTAACCTAGGTTAAACTAGTTCTACCAAATTGCGTTAAGGCCAAACTAGTTTAACCTGGTATGTGAGCGCATACTTTAGGTCACGCTGGTATGGACTAGGCAACACTGATTTCGATTAACGGTATTGAAATGTACTATTATACCGGGTGATCCACGCTGTTATTTGTGAAACCAAACGAACGAAATTTGGATAGCTATACATATTATGTAATAATAGACTAAAAATTTAAATTTTTGGGATATACTTGATGTTAGTATGACTGTCTTTTTTCCGGAATGGACAATTATTTACTTTGTAACATGAGGGGTTAGAAAAACAAGTATAGGTGAAAACATAACTTGCTTAGAATGATCCTGTATTTGCTGTTGACTTTAAGACCCCTAGTCACTGCTCAGTTTAACGAAGCTAGTTTGCAATTTCAATTTTAGTTGTCGTTTGCATTTGACTTTGACACCTACTTTCATTTACTAAAAAATGCGATTCACTTCGTCAACTTCTGTTTACTATTTTTCATTTATGGAGCCAGACGATGTTTGGGCTCTTTAAATCATCATAAGTTACGAATAAATATCGCAGATCGAACACCAGCCAATCAGCTCGAAAGTACAATTTATTATTTGTGGAATTATTGATCGGCGCCTGTCGGTCTAATCGAGGTACCTACTTACTACTAATAATTACATTTTGGGTTCAGAAAATCATCACGATTCAAAATACCGCTGACAAGTATAACCTGCAGTTCACATTGTAAAACATGACGTCATTGCCGGAAAAACCGGAAGAAGTAAACAATTGTCAATCAATATGTTTAAATAACGTCCATTCCGGAAAAAGACAAATCAAACTAACATCAAGTATATCCCAAAATTTTATTCAAATTTCATTCGTCTGGTTTCACAAATAACAGCGTGGATCACCCGGTATAATAGTAGATATCAATACCGCTAATCGAATTCAGTTTGGCGTCGTCCATACCAGTTTGATTTTGTTAGGTTGAATTTTGCGGTTTGACGCAAGGTAAGACCTTATACGATGTGTAATCAGAAATGCTGTATATTACGCTGATACAAATAACTTTAAATTGCTGCGAGAGCTTAGCAAACAGTAAAGAAGTGATTGCTAAATTATTACCTTATTTTGAACGTAAACGTGACCACGGCAAAAATTCAACAGGTGATTCCTTAGCCTATTCTAAGAATATTTTGTCCGATGATGATTTTTGAAAAGCCCCTTTGTTTCGAATATACAGGACGAACAAAATTTGCGACAATCATATTCGATGTTCATTGACGAGAAGATTGAATGCTTGTATCCAGGCTGGAGAAAGTCATTTCGAACATTTATTGTAGATTGAGCAACTTTACACGTAGGTACTTTTTGATAACAAAATGTTGTTACTGCCCCAAATTTTGTTCGCCCTGTATCTTCGAAAAAAAGGGGGTTTTTGGTTCATCATAAATTAAGATTTAATTAATTAATAAGATTAAGATTTATATTTCACTAAGCAAACTAATAGCAAAAGCTCTTTAGCAGCAATTCTCTGCGCCATGACAATTGTTTGTTATAATTTCACAGTATAATATTTTATAATGAAAAATGAGTTAAGTAAAGCAGTGTTTCATGATCCCATAAGAACTAATTAGAAAACGGAAGGTTTTAACGGAAGTAATTTAGCGGACACATTATTGTTCCTTTTTGTCTGAAAAGTCTGAAAAGAGTCTACGCACTCTTGTAATATTGGTTCAGTAAATATGTAATGCGTATTAGTATTTCATTTTCCAATTTCCAATTCTATAATTTTGTTTTCGAGAAATTTTCAAGTTCGGTGATTTGTTGAGCCAAATACAATTGCTAAATTACTTGTATGAGGCAAAAACAAATTCTTGCGAGTCTACGCACTCTTGTAATATAGGTTCAGTAAATATATAATGCATATTACTATTTCATCTTCCAATTTCCAATTCTAGAATTGTGTTTTCAACAAATTTTCAAATTCGGTGATTTGTTGAGCCAATGCGATATGAAAACACTATGTTTCCGAGAAAAAAAAAACGATAACTGTTCAACTTTAATCGAAATAAAAACATGCGAATCAACACGTAGATTTTCAGGTACAATGCAGGTATGTCCGTAATAATACATAGATGAATTAAAATACTTACGACTGTAACGTAAATGTGTTAGAAATATATATGTTTAGACACTACCACATGTCACAAAAATTTTAAATGTCTATACATTGGCTATTGCCCGTTAGAGTAAAGATTTGCCGAACCACTCCTATTTCACAGAGAAACGTATGATGGACCGGGATGCACTGGATGCCGCGGTAGCTACGCTCGTTGGAGGTCTCGTAACATCTGAACGCGAGCTTTCCCAAGGTTCAAGGTATCGGCGGAAAAGCACGACTGGTAGCGCGAAAAGCGGCTATTGATCGGAACGACCGGGAAACCCGGCATGGATCACGCGCCGTGTTTTAATCCTGGAGTACAACCGGTAAGGCCAGCCTTAATGAAGCCGCGACTTGCCAGTTGCATTGAGGAAGGTAATTTTTCAGTAAAATCTACTAGTGACAGTTAAATATATTTCAGGTATCACCGCATAGTGTTCTTCATAGACTTTACGCTTCTGATAACAATCGTATTCAGGATGCCGCTTATTAAATTATCAGCGGCCTTTACAATACTGAATAATATAGGTAGCGGTTTTCCAAGGTACTGTCAGAATAGTATATCATTATACAAGTTTTATAAGACGTCTAATTGGCGCACGAGTTGTTTTGGGCACGACGAGCGTAGCGCGGAGTGCCCAAATGGAACGAGTGCGCCAATACGTCTTATAAAACGAGTGTAATATACTATTTTTTCTACTTTGGGTCATTAATTTTATATAAATTTAGAATCTACGGTATTTTGCGGGTACCACGTGGCAGTACTGTAGTAACTGTCAACTTCGTAAGGATGGAATAACATCAAGACAAAATTATAATTGTGAATAATTTTACTATATTTTAGTTTTAATAAATTAATCAGCGAGGTCGCAACTACGATCATAATGGAGTTTGGGGCAACACTTAACCCTACTGTGATAAATGCATGAAACAACCTAAAAAATAACTATGCTTGTAGCTCGTGTGTATGTCCATTAGACGTTTTTGACTTGAAATCACCCCAGCAACACACTCTCAAGCTATGGCAGTCACGTTGAGGGACAGTCTGTATATATTATATCGCAACTGCCATTGCGACCTCAGAGAACATAATTCAGATGGATTTAAGAGAAAAATGAATTATTTAAACAAAAAAAAATTGTATAAACAAATGGAAATTAACTGACAAATGTTGTAATATGTATATAATATAACATATGTTATAAACATTCCACAAGAATTGATGTAATGAAAGTATCCACTTTATCCAGATTAGATGATAAGTAAGAAGTATACGAGGTTTAATACGGAAGGAGTTTTTATTTCAAAAAACTGTTTACATGTAAACAGTTTTTTGAAATAAAAGCTCAAAAAAACTGTTTACATGTAAACAGTTTTTTTAAATAAAAACTCCTTCCGTATTAAACCTCGTATACTTCTTATTCCACAAGACTTAGAATGATTTCTATGAAACTATGTAACACGTAACAAGTAACAAGTAATAAGTAACAAGTAACAAGTAACAAGTAACAAGTAACAAGTAACAAGTAACAAGTAGCAAGTAACAAGTAACAAGTAACAAGCAACAAGTAACAAGCAACAAGCAACAAGCAACAAGTAACAAGTAACAAGTAAATTTGAGGCCTCGAAGGGCACAATTAAAGCCAAATTTTGAAAAAAAGTAAGTGTTTTTTTGGATTTGGAAACGATTTGGAGGGGATCGTTGCTTTCTAAATAAAAATAACCACTCTAGTGTCCATAAGAGAAAAAATGCTATGTAATAATACCAAAATATAAAAGGGAGGGCAGCATGGGTGTTAAAATCTGTATTTTATCTCCATTCCATCCATTTTATGCGGTTATTTGATATTTTGATATTCATTAACAATCTTGCCAATTCAGATGTCAATTTAATTGTTTCTTACGTACGCCTTGTACTGTTTTATTTCACACGATTTCGGTGCGGTCAGCTTAGCTTAATCGGTTGTCGACCATTAAAAACTTATAGACCAACAATCTATCAGTTATACGACCCAGAATTTATTCATACCGTTTGCAGAATTGTTAAATTTAATAGTTAAAGCGTTTAGTGTAGCAGCCTGGAGCGTGAAATGTGTGCAGAATAACTAGAATTCGTAGTCATGCGCTTGTGACCGGCGCTAACACGGGTCCTTCTAGCTATCCCGCGCACGTTACCTTTGACATTTATCGAGCTCGTACTGGGTTACGCCATGTTATTACCGATATTCGGTACATATCGACTAGATAAATAAATATGAAATATGAGGCGTTGGGGAGATTTTAGCCTTAACATTCCGCTCATCTAATCTTATAATTTTATTTTCACTCTGTAATGCTTGTGGCGACTAGGTGTATACCTGAAAATCTTACAGATCAAAGTTCTGTCAGATTGTAATAATTGGCATTATGATTGTTTGTGGAATCAACGTTACTTGATCAGTGCGAGACATTTAACATGAGTATTTTTATCGCCTATAGTTTGATATAATCGACGGCCGAACGTGCTCTATTTTATAAACAATTGTATGACATAAATTATTCTACGCGACGGCGATGGTGTGAAACGCGTTGGTCCCTATGACATTTTTAATGGTTTTTATAAGGGCTTTCTTGGTTTGACATGTAGAGCAAACCAGAAGCAAGCATTCAGCTTGCTTAATCTTAAAATGTAGTTTTAGTGTGTTTTTTGTAAATGGTATGTCGTTTATTACTTCGTTACTTTGTGTTTAATTTAATGTGTTTTGTATGATCTGAGTTTCATTTCATTGTTTTAATTATTTTGTTTTACTTGTAAATGAATATTTGTTATTCTTTTATTGAGATTTGCGTTGTACTTTTAAGTAAGTTTCTTTTAATATTTAAAGTGAGCAAACCACACACAACGATTCAAAGCAACCTTTGTTAATCTAGAGCAACGGCTGTTTTATATACAGGGTTGGAGAACTAAATGGAATATTGTCTGCACAGAGTAAATGATTAGTTTTATAAAAAAAAATTAAACATAAAAGTTGTTTGACTATTTTTTTCCCATATTTTCGCAAAATCTAATTATGTCTAAATAATAAAATAAAAGCATGACGACTATACGTCATTTTTTTAATGCAACATATGACGTGTGATACATTGGATAGCTCTATTTCTTACCTTTACAACCGTATAATACATTCCTCCATACTCATAATAAATGTATGATAAATGTAAATTAATAACTTAAATTAAGCAAAGCAAACTTAAAAATAAATAATGAAACTAACGCAAAGGTTCGAACTGAGCACCATTTACTTCTTGACAATAATAAAGTCTGTCAATAAAACCCTGTAGTGAGTTAGACAAGGCCTGTGCTGGAGTGCGTATTAACTCACGTCGGATTTGTTCCTTCAAGTTTTCTAAACCATCCGGTCTATCTTTATAACTCCAATTTTTTAAATCACCCCATAAATAAAAATCCAATGGGCATAAGTCCGGTGAACGTGGGGGCCACTCTATTGTCCCCCTTCTACCAATTCAATGATTTTGAAAATAATTATTCAAAAATTCACGGACTGTTGCGGAATAACGAGGAGGTGCTCCATCCTGTTGAAACCAAACCGTGTTGATGTCTTCAATTCTTTGGATATCAGGACAAATGTTTTGTTGTAGCAAATACCAAATATTTCTGCCCAGTCAGCGTCGATAAAATATGGATCAATAATGAGGGAATTTAAAATACCAACCCAGACCTTAACTGTTTGTGGGTGCTGGGTATGAGCTTCCTGTATACAATGTGGATTTTCTGCCGCCCAGTAACGACAATTGTGACGATTAACAGTGCCGTTTAAGCGAAAAGTTGCCTCGTCGGAAAATAGAATTTTCTTAACAAATCCATTGTTGTTACGCAGCTCGGTCATCTGTTCACAAAACTGTAACCTTCTATCGTGATCATCTTCGGATAGCTCGTGCACTAATTGAATTTTATATGGACGGTACTTTGCTTGTTAAGAATTCTTCCAACAGATCGACTTATTCTAACATTTAAAGCTAGTTGATTGGTAGATGTTTGAGGGGAATCTTGGACAAATAACAAAACATCCAAGCTCTTTTCTTCATTTGTTGCCGATTTGGTTCGAATTCTAGAATCGCCAAGTACGCTTCCAGTAGCATCAAAGTATGCTAAAACTTTGCTGACGGTAGACTGGGTAATGGGACTTCTGTCGGGATGGCCATCATTGAATAAATCGCAAATCTCTTATTGCTTGCGTTTATGGTCTCCATAACATACCATCATTAAAATTTAAATTTTTACACCTTCCGTTAATCTAGCCATTTTATAAACTAACTAACCAAATTGTACTATTGACCACCACACCATGGAAATGAAACTGTTTCTTTGCCTATAACGTCGAAACGAGCATTGAGTTTGGAATTAAAAACTTGTAGTACAATATGAAATGAAATTTATATATTATTGACTTTGGCCATAATAAGCGTAGGGGCGCCATGCAGCGGCGCCCTTACATATGAACAGGGGTGGCGCTTACGCCTAGGTTACATCCAAAATGACCATGATTATTTTTTGAGCTTTCATTTAATCGTACTTATTAGGTTCCATTTACTTCTAGTATACTTTTAACAACTTTTGATAGCGTCCAGAAACACACAAATTAGAAACTTCAGGGAGCTGGAATATGGTACCAACTTTAGAAACTGCGTTAGAAATGGAGTTATGTGAAGTATCATAGAATAGCTATTTTGAAACCAAATAATTTGTATGTGAAACTTTATTTAGTTAACTCTAAAAAACTTGGGTTCTCATACACTCATTTCAAAGACGTCTGAATAATTAAAATATTCTGACTAATGTCGTTTGATTTTAAGACCGGCATATTATGATACATGACACTATTCTCCCTATGATCTTTGTAAAATTTGTACCACGCCGACTCTGTTCAGCGTTCAAACAATACAATTCCTTCATAAGTTGGTCGACTATAGTCTATATGGTCTCTATACTCACTAAAGGTTTTAGCCTAATTTCCTATACAGTTTATGCGTATAGTAATAAGTATTTAGTAGATGATATAGTATTGACGCCATATTTAGTTTTTTCCATATTTTTCAACGATTTTGCAAATAAGCCGCATTTCTGTAATTTCGCCAAAATAGTTAAACAATAAATTAATGTAGACGAAATTTGGAATAATTTATGTCTATAAAATTTTTTGGTAAAATAATAGTTTAGCTGCATGACCAAATTGTATTTCATCGAGATCGCACGTACTGCATTAAAACTGATTAAAACTAGTAACCCAGGATTTGACAGATATTTTGATTCTGTTGACAATATTGTCAGCACATCAGCTTTTGACACTGCTGTATAGTATGGTGAAGTCATGCGCTTGGCCAAATCAGATTTTTTTTTCTATATTTGGTCATTGTTTCTCGCAACCGCGGTAAATTTTAAAATAACATTGTAGCCGTTTGTTGTTTATAAATTTGTTATTAAGACTTTGTATTGGATACCATATTAATACGCTTGTAGAATTATAAATTTGGTCCATGCTGTGTCCGTATTTTCGCCAAAAATCTCGAGCAACTGAGCGAATTATGTACTCGCATCGTTTATTAGTTTGTTATAATAATTGTTGGTTCGTGTTCATCGTGAATAGTAGAAGGGCGACAACATTAGTTAGCATTCACTCGTGTTATTGAGAGATAATGTTTAAAACCGATAATTCAGAGAAAATGGACAACATTGAAAAGTCTATATTCGTGTTTATTCAAAGGTGACAACATTCTTTATATACATTGGGTCGTACTCGATGAATACGAGCTAGAAATTCTTAAAGGAAATTAACAACAATTACTCCTAGCATATTAATAAGTAATCAAAAATCTACATTTATTAGTTGAAAATTAGACAAAATCTTAAATTCTCGAAAAGATGTCAATGATTCTTAAATAAAATATAACTACAAACAATTATTAACAAATATTATTAGTTACTCTAATAATAGAAATGCGGCAAAATTACTTGAAATTCACTTAATATCAATATATAATAGATACGTTTTGTCCAGCATCCGACCGGGCTAATAACATAAATGTGTAAAAATATACAATAAAAGCGATAGATATTTTTCAGAGTGAGTGAAATTTGAATTTAATAAAGAATATGGGCTGTTTTTACTTTCTCATACAAATCATGATAAAGTATTGCATTAATTGTATTTCACAGTTTTACCACAACTACCAACTGTTGAATGTAAAACTACTCTACATTGTGAGATGACACTCACAATTTTCGAAATGCATGTATAATGAATGTCGCAAAGTAGAAAAAATAGTATATAACACTCGTTTTATATGACGTATTGGCGCACTCGTTCCATTTGGGCACTCCTCGGTACGCTCGTCGTGCCTAAAACAACTCGCGCGGCAATTTTTGTCTTTTAAAATTTGTATTATAATATACTATAATACAGTGGCGTGCGGTGCATACAGTCAGCATACAATCAAGCATACAGTCAAAAGCAAGTGCAAGAGGGACAAGGCATCAGATATCAGGCAACAGAATGATGCATCAGTGTTTTTTAAGTTACAATTTTGCGTTGTTTCTTGTGATTGATTTGTGTTTTTCTAGTTTTTTGCTAATGATGATTTGTTGATCAAAACTTGTACATAAGAACCAATTCTTGAAAAATTGATGGTGTTATTTAACTCCTATCCTTTATTCAAGATATTTACTTATATGCTATTGATAACTCAACTTTACGCATTTTAAAAACATTTATGACATTTGCATAAATATCCGTCTTAGATTATTAGTAACATTGATTTAAACCAGAAATAAAACTGACTGTAGTGTAGGTAAAACTGAAATAAATTTAATTTAATACGACAAAACTATCATCAATAGGCACAACATGCATCATGTTATCAGCATTATTGGGTTATTAAATAAAAATCATAAAAACATGGACACAAATAATTCAAACTTCAAAATCAACAAACACTTCCAACACAAGTTTCCAAACGCCAAACGTCAACTGTGCATCGGAGCTGCTGCACGCTGGAAATACGTTTGCCCAAAGGCGAATTTAAATTAACAAATATAAGTGAAATACATAAAAAAATCTGATCAGGCTTTCTCCGGATTATTTATTGGAGTTTAAAGAATGCATAGGTAAAAGTCCGATCAAAATTAGTTGGGTAGTTTTTGAATTACACCATTAGTGATTGTTTACCGTTCGTCGGTGCGCCCCTAGCCACTGCACGCTGCGCTGGAGCGATATGGTTGCGTGTATACCATATGCACTGTGTGCGTATCGGTTGGTAGTAAAGTTCGGATAGCGGACAAATAAATTGGTGTGTTCTGTATTCAATCTCTAGAATATACTTTAAATTTGTTGTTGGTAGAGAGCGAAGGCTCATACATTATTTACATACGTATAAAGCAGCTATGATTCTTGAATTCGCCGATTTTAACCCAAGTTTAAGCGGTACACAGTCTGGTGCTCCGCTTGTGGCTGCACGACATGGCAGTAGCGCAAAGGCGGGTGTCGGTCGGGACGGGAGCGCTCGGCTCTAGCAAATAGCAATGATATGCTGTGATTGGTGCCTGGATACTTGCAACCATTTCAGAGTAAACGAACCTATCGACGCGGCGAATGCAGTCGTCGATACGCAGTGAAGCTGTAGCAGACGGTTGCGGCCTTGCTGCGGCCCTACACCGTATAGCCGACTTGCGCTTGGAAATCTCAAGAAAATGCTCGATAATTTGTTAAATTATATATTATAGATTGTTGCATATTACTGTTACACTATTATTTACATACAATTACCCTCTTATTGTTTTCTTGTTATTTTTGGGGGTTGCGCAAACCTGCAACCACTGAACGAGCCGCCACTGATGATGATAGACATTCTGCGCATTCCATAGCGCAGTATCAGAACGAGGGCAGAAACAGGGTTGTTATGTTTTAAAACATTTGTTTTAAAACATATATTTACTTTTTGATCATTTTGTTTTAAACATGTTTAAAACAGTTAGTTTTAAATGTTTAAACCATTTTGTTTTAACACGTTGTTTTAAACTGTTTTAAAACATATATTACTCGTAAAATAACATAAACCGAAGTAGCTGTAGCACACAAAGCTGTGTTTCTCCTGTAGTAGATAACACTGTGTCACAAAAAATAAAAACGAAAAACTTTTCCCGAGACATAGCGGAAGTTGTTTAGCTGATAGAGCTGAACATAACGCCATAGCTGAATTTTGTAAACACCCCCAAAATCTCGATTTAAAAAAAAACGTATTTGGGTACTTGCACGTGTATAAAATGTCATAACTGCGCCGTTTTCTATTTGATTTCCAAAATAAAAAATACAAATGAAAGAGGAAGCATAGACCATTATAAATATGTACTGCTCCATCATCCAAGAACAAATTGAAAACATATGGACATTCAAGTTCAGAAGTTTCCAATTATTTTCAGACTTTTTCAAGTTTAACAACAATTTGATGACCTGTTTGAATCTGTAATATTTTTTTGCTATTTTTTATTGAAAGCCCAATTAATTTTGCGTCTAATACGCGTTTGTTTATTAAAATTGGTTGAAATTATTAAATTTTATTGAGCGGCTAGACACATCACACTACGTAGAAGAGATATACAGGCCGACTGTAATAAATCCGTAGTCCTTATACACAATAATTAGAAATTACTAGCACTTATATTTACAATGTTATTCTAAAATTATGACACTGTTTTTTTTCTTTTCCTTTTTGTTGTTACCTGCCAGACTATCGCAATATGTTACAATAAGTACATTAGAGTTTACGTTCATTACATTCCAGGTATATTTGGGTTCAAAATAAATTGCACCAACAGTAATATTTTCACTCGTTTATTGGAACAGTAAGTGAGTTACCATCGTGACTTATGAAAAAAAAAAACAACAAGAAATGCCACATTATAACTTTAAAGTGGTTACTCGATCTCCGTCGTTTATACAATATATCATATGTTGCACGTTTAAATGACCAGTAGTAGTCTGCGATCATGTTGATGGTGTTTTTTCCTTGAAAACGTTTTTCAATAGCTTCCATTTCCTGATGAAATCGTTTGCCTTGTTTGTCACTGAGTTGGCCAAGGCAGTCCGGAAAGAAATTCAAATGAGAATGCAAAAAGTGAATGAAATTTGGTGATACTAATAGTCCTAATAGTATACACAATTGTAAGGTTAAGATTGTCGATGAATTATTTTACCATATTTGGGTACAAGTCGAATAATACCATAATAACATATTAGATTGACTGAAATACAATAAAACAAGGTAATAAACAAACAAAATAATGTCTAGTTAATGTGAATCAAGAGTACGGATTTATTACGGTCGGGCCGTAGGTCCTTTTGCCTAGTGTGAATGTCAAGACGGTGATTAAACTTCGATAATGGCCTTTCAATAAAAAAATAGAAATAAAATATGGATTGAAACAGTTTCTTAACTGTTGTTAAAGTTCAGAAAATCTGAAAATAATGGGAAACTGAATTTGGACGTCCATAACATTCCGATTTGGAACTGACCGAGCAGCACATCCTTATAATGGTCTGTGTTTCCTCTTTCAATTGCACTTTTTACTTCGGAATGGATTTTAACAACGTACACTATGTCTCGTGAAAAGTATATTATCCCTGTGACACAGTGTAATTAGATATATGGCTGATGGTCACTTCCATGAACATTCTCAAGAAGTGTGAAGACAAAACAAGCAAAAGTCATTCACACATCAGATAAAAATGTCGATAAAAATGTTGACAAATAAAGCAATTGCGTGATTTAAAACATGTTTAAAACAATTTTTATTCCTTATTTAAAACATGTTTTTGTGATTTAAAGAATTGTTTTTTTTTTCATGTTTAAAACATATTTTTTTGCGAAGTGTTTACAAACATTGTTTCGTTAAAACAAACGTCATTTTATAAAAAAACATGTTTGTTTTGTTTAAAATAAAAAAGCGTTTTTTATAAGAACACTGGGCTGACTGTCAGAAAACCAGTCACTTTTGTAGTTAAAATCAGTCCGTAAAGTTGTGCTGCTACACGGTCTGCACTTATTCCTCGTGGTTAAAAAATCTGATGTGGCCAGGCACTTTACCATACCATAAAATGGGTCGTTATAAATGATTGTAGTCGAAGTAGGCGATGAAATCAAATGTAAAGATTTCCGTAGTCGTTCCATAAAAATGATTATGGCTGTTGTATACACAATTTATTAAATTGGTTGCATAGCCTACTGTAAGTTCGATACTTGTTTCGGTAAAGCGGTAAAAATGTAGTAACATGGGCATGGCCTACTTCGACGACAATCATTTATAATAACAATGTATAAAATTAATAGTTCAGCTGCATGAGCATGAGCTATTTGATGGAGATCGGTCAATTCTAGGCAATATATTACATATTAATTATATATATATATATCACAATTTTATCTGGAGAAACCATTGCTAACTTCTTTCCGTTATTTCCGGTAAAATCTATTTTTTTTGCACTCTTACAATACTTTACATACTATACAGGGTGAGTTATTAGTATCCCGGCGGTCGATAGCTACTAAATCGTTAGACAAGGAAAAAAATGTTTAAGATAAAAGTGGTGTGGCTCACTAGTTTCTATGACGTAAAATTATATTCATTTATACAGGGTGTTGCATTTAGGCGTTACGTTAAGTACTAATAAATTTGGCTATCCAACGATATAGGTTACTAACTCTCAGCGTTAATAATACCTGAGATATTCAATTATTTCTCCAAAATATGCCCGTTGCACAATCTTCTTTAAAACTATGTAAAAATGACATTATTGCAGATTTTGCTTTTACCCTATGTCAGACAATATTCAAAGCTAGTAGATAGATGATAGTATCCAAAGATATTAGATTTACTATCCAGGGTGATCATAAAACTTAGTAAATTGTGATGTTTTTCAAATCGCTTTTCCTTGAGGTGTTTAAATGGAACACCCTGGGATTTTATGTGCTAGTTGAATTGCCCATCAAGTTCCCTTTAATTTATGTCCAATATCTCATATGTCCAATTTTAGTAGTTTTCGTGACATTTACAATTTAACGAAAAATGTGTAATATTATGTATCTAAATATGCCATTATTTTCTTGTTCTTTCTTTTTTGTTTGTCTCTTAGTTGTAAATCAGTAATAGTAATTCACATATAATTTAAGAAAAAAACTATTAGCGTTATTAAAAAATAAATCCCTTTTTACTTAGTAACCTATTTGAATCTATATAATCTGAAGCAAATTCAGAAACAAACTATAAACATTAAACAAACATTGCACAACAGGTAACGATTATTTTAATTAATATTTGGAAGTTGTTTAAAATGACGCCACTTTTCTCTTCTGCAAGTACTAACGCGCTGTATAAAGATCTTGAGATATTTCTTAATATGCACCTCTTATTTACTCTAAGGTTGTCAAAAACATTGGTTATACGAAGTTTCATGTCTTCTGGTGTAGTAGGTATTGATTGGTATACCAGCTCCTTCACATATCCCCATAAAAAGAAATCGAGTTTTTTGAGGTCTGGAGACCTTGGTGGCCACAATGTAGGACCTCCTCTTCCCTCTTTGGTCACCGTTTTAATTTTAATGCCGGTAATCCGGACATCGCTGTTCATACATCATGGGTGCTACTAATGTATTTCTGTCGGCTTCGCCATAGATGTAGATCATGTTCATTAATTATTATTTGCTATAATTATAACTCATCGTTAACTCAGAGAAAAGACAAATATTGTTACAAATTTTGACAGCAATAACTTATTGACTGTCGTTAGATCTAAATTGTTTGTTTCTATTATTAATTAATGCTAATAGTATTAATTGCCGTTTTTTAAGTTGTATCTTAATACAGTATTACTGATTTACAAATGAGAGACAAACAAAAATAACAAAATAATTATGGCATTATTAGATAATATTACACATTTGTACAAAATTGTAAATATCACGAAAAGTACTACAATTGGACATATGGCATACTTAACATAAATTAAAGGAAACTCGGGGGCAATTCAACTAGCACATAATATGAATCATCAACTATCAACTAGCACATAATAAATGGAACAGGCTGTTCCATTTAAAAAAAAACTCAAGGAAAACTCATTTGAAAAACATAAAAATTTACTAAGTTTTATGAATACCTGTATAGTGAATCTAATATTTTTTTGATACTATCATCTATCTACTGGCTTTGACTATTGTCTGACATACTTTAACGACAAAATCTACAAGAATGTCGTTTTTAAATAGTTTTAAAGAAGATCCTGCAACGAGCATATTTTGGGGAAATAATTCAATATCTCAGGAACTATTAACGCTGACAGTTATACGGTTGGATAAACAAATTTATTAGTATTGATATATTAATAAAATATGTAGGGCGTTCCATTTAAAAAAACGACATTTTCCGTCACGCCTAAATGCAACCCTGTATAAACGAACTAAATTTTACGTTATAGAACCTGTGGAGTCAAACAACATTTGTGTAAAACGTTTTTTTCTTTCTCTAACGATTTAGTAGCTATCGACCGCCGGGATACTAATAACTCACCCTGTATATATGATAAATTAAAACAGGAAAAAAGGGGTGCGAATGGAGACTGCACTAGTAAACCAGCTCCGCTGCACACACGGAGCTGTTTGTGAATTAACTAAAATATATGTTGCTGTATTGACACAGATTTTATGCATTTCATTAAAAAAAAAATCATTTAGTGTAAATAAATACATTTTGATATATTTGAGATCACATTATATGTTCTATTCAGTCAAGTGTAGTTTTTTAAAACTAACGTACAAACCTAAGCATATATGATGAAATACAAAAACTCTCTTCTTCATTAATTAAAATAATAAACTTGTATTTCTTTGGTAACTTATTATTAATTAATTAATTACTAGCTGTATTATGACAGATTCTTTGAATATTAAACTATATAAATAATTTATATTACCTATAGAAAAACTGAGCACGCGCGAATACGAAGTTAACAAACTACCGCCTACAACAGATTTAACTCGACTGGCGGACTTGGTTCCGCTTTCCGGATCCGGGTCCGAAGAGATGGATGCAGGTCCGGACCCGTATCCGAAAAAAACGGATTTCGATTAAATATTGTTGAATAGTGTTTAATTATAACGTCAGAAACACATTTTTGAATTATTTTGATTTTTCCACTTTTGTATTGATTTTTGCTGTATCATTTCGTTGGACCTTGGCTAGTATTGAAGCTAACAGTTTCATGTTTGGTGGGAACATACGTCAAATGTGGTAAAACAAATGAATGTTTATTAATAAGTATATTATTATAACATGTTAAATACTATGATGAGACTGCACTATGGTGTACAAGTTCATGAAAAAATATTTAACTACGATAATGGCTAATCCACCGGATATAATTCTTCAAACTTCAAACCAATCCAGGATATGTTTTCACTTCTAACCCATCATCCAGAAAAGTTTTACATCTGGGAGCATATGGAAAGTGTGAACTAAATTAAACAGATTACAAGGAAAATGCGTAATCTAACGATTAAATCATAAACATCAATTATTATTGTGTAATGCCTGTGATCGATTTTTACATAATATTTACTTACTTTGTCATGGTTACTTGTCTAATTAATTGGCTTTAACGTCGCGTGTGTTGTCTTAGTCATCTGATTGCGTGTTGATTTGAGTGAGCCGTTAGCAAAAGTCTAAGAAAATATATATTATGTAATGTCCGGTATTACTATATTATCTATTATTAAAATAAATGTAATGTCTATTATTATTATATTATCGATTATTAAATGTAATCTGTGTTAGATTGGTGTAAATTTTGGACTAATAGTGAATTCGAGACTAATGAAAAAACGAATTTAGTTTTGTGTACTCACAAATAAAATTTGGTTAATAAATGACAGTATACAAAAAACAAAGTCTTATTTAAACGACATCCATCAAAATTCAGCATAAACTATACCGGGTGATTCAATTCCAAGGCTCACCATGGGGATCTTGCTTATTAGTGGAGATAGAGCCTATGATTAAATTTGGCAAAGATTCGTATTTTTGTGCTGATCAGTTATCTGAAAAGAAATTTAAGCTATCATTTTTCATTTTGAAGACATACGTAAAAAACTGAAATGTTAAGATATCGTTTTAATTTTTTATTCAAATCCTAATGCAGCTAGACATTTGAAACAAATACATTCTACAGCTACTTTTTAACACTCGTTTTCCTTATGGGTGATATGTTGAATTTTGGCATTTTCCGATAGTCAGTAATCAGTAGTAGTTAAAATAAACTAAGATCACCAGTTTGATTGTTTGTTGATAAGGAATATCAAGCCGTTATATCAAATTCTAAAAGCGATAAATTGAGAAATTGTAAATAAAGTATAGCGATGAGTGTAGTTTTATTTTAGTATGTTGGTACGCATATGACACATATGTGTGTGCGTGTGCGTGTGCCTGATTTTTGTGACCGATTCCAGAGAAACTACTAAGGTATCCGGACGAAAGTTCATATTTAAAAGTTTTATGACCAAACTTAGAGCTGAAACGCTTTTGGTTCAAAAGAGTCCAAATGAACTGGATGTTTCCTCTTAGCATTTTTCAAGGAGTTTGCAAATGAGCTGCCATTTCTGTAATTTCGTCAAAATAGTTACATAATAAATTAAAGTAGAGGAAATTTTGTATAATTTATGTCTATGACATTTTTTGGTAAAATTAATTGTTTAGCTGTTCTAGCAAATTCTATTTGATCGAGAAACTAGTTATCCAGGATTTGACAATTATTCTCATTCTAATGACAGTAGGTAGTGTCAAATGCTGACCTTTTGACAATCCTGGCTAACTAGTTATATTTTAATACAGACACGATCTAGCTCGATCAAATAGAATCTCATGCAGCTAAACTATTAATTTTATAAAAACTATTAGTTTATATATAGTATGATAAAGCCATGTGCCTGGCCCCATCAGATTTTTTAAACTTGACGTTTCGTCGAAGTGGTAACAACCTAACATTTCCTATATAGAAATAGAACCGTTCTTATTTTTTTAAAATACATATTTACTCAAAAGGCAGCAAAAAACGTATGTCACCACTGCCGAAAACTACATCGCGACTCACTCACATGCCGCTCCGGCTTCGGCGCGGCGCCGCGCCGTCGCGCCGCCGCGCCGTCGCGCCGCATTACCGCTCGTCGCGCTATTCCGTACTTTCGGCACTTGCGACATAATAGTATATAATTACAAAAGTTTTATAGAACGTCAAATTGGCGCACGAGTTGTTTTGGCCACGACGAATGTAGTGAAATTTTAGTTCTACAATAAATCAGTTATATTCGAACAAGCTTGAGTTTTACTTATGTCTCTCTAAATAAGAACGAATAACCCTAAATTACTACCGTGTCAATAGGAACAATTGGAAAGATTGAAGAGTTCAATATACGAGAAAAAGGTTGGACATTGATACATCGCACGTGTTAAACAAGTTTTCAAGGCAAATGAAGTAAGCAGACGTACAAACGGCGATGTTAATTACCATCGTAGGAAATGAGACTGTCGTCTAAACGACGGACTTATGCAGTCCAGCTAAGCCTGAGGATCAAGAATTCGGCAGGCTAGTCGAATTGATGCAAAAACATCTGGAGCCCAAGCCGTCACAGATAGCGAAACGCTATAAATTCCGCCATAGTATGCAAGGTAGTGAAGAATCTATTGCATCATATGTAGTCAGTTTTTTAAAAAATGGCTAAAACTGTAATTTTGGAAGGACCCTGAAGGAAAATTTGCGGGACCAATTGGTTTTTGGTCTCAAGAAGGAATCCATTCGTCAGAGTTTGTTTGCAAAGGTGTCGTTATCGTATACCACGGCGTACACCACGACAGTCAAGATGGAGACCGCGGACGTAAACGCCGGTTTGGGGTCGGAGCAGCAGCGTCCATAAACAAGATGGAGACAACCAAGAAGTTTTTAAGCACACCCTCCGGTTCCGGTAACCATGTTACGGCAAGGCTCAAGTACTGTGGTCACTGCGGAAAAGACAACCACGAGGAGGCAAGATGTTTTTTCCGGAAAGCGGAATGCCAATTCAAAATCAAAATGTTAAATTAAATTTCAATAGTAAGGCTGTACATACCAAAGATCATAAATATAATAAGTAGGTGCAAATGCAAAGCTAGGAAACCGATAGCGATGAGGAGGCTAATCTCTTTAATATCTATAATCAATGTATTATGCAAAAATAATAATTACACACAGAGAAATGTTTAAGACATTCGTTGTCTTGCCGAAATTTACTCCGAACAAATCAATAAAGTTTTCAATTTAGATGAGCTTTTTGAATCAAAACTCACAAATTTCTCCTTTGAAGCGACAACATTTTGTTTCCAAGTAAAACTACATTGGATAATTTTAAAAGTTCTTATGAGTTCTTTTAAGAATATAGTGTGTTGCATTGAACAATTCAATATATTCCAATGAAAACAACTATTCCATTGAAACAAGATCATATATGTAAAATATGGTGTTCAAAACAAGTAAAACTAGTTGGTTGATGCAAGAGACGTTTTGTGTGAACCAAGTAACCAAATGCTTAGTTTAAAATATCGGGTGGTTTCATTGTGCTGAAAACTTAAGAGTTTGCGCGGTTTGTGGCACCAGACTGACGCGACGTAGAACGGCGACAGTTTTTAGATACGCAGTATATGAGGACTACATTCTCCAGTCTCACTCACAACCCTCACAACGTTAACTCCATGCAAATATATTGGTTATAGTGGTAAGCAGTGTCGTTTTGATATACGCTTGATTGTATCTGCAGTTTTACATGTGATAATGGACAGCGTGGATGATTTTTCAATTTCATCAGATCATCTTAAAACGATATTTGACAGTAAGTATATGCGTATATCTACTTTTTATGCGAATGTTAATACACTATATGCATTCTATGTTTGCAGACCATAAAATAAATGTGCAAAACATAACAAAACTTACAGAAGAAGAGATAAAAGAACTTATTCCGGCTATTGGAGATCGGATTGTTTTCCGGGAAGCGGTGAAGCTAAGAGGAGATTTAGAAACATCTAAGGTGAGAAACCGTATTATAATGGCCAGTTGCAGAAAGGCCCATCAAGTCTTGTTGACTGCTTAGCTCTTAACTGTACTAATTACTGTATCAGGATGACATTTTTTTGTATTTTTGATTGTATTTTAAATGTATTTTTTTTCTTTTATAACAAGTTATTGGGTTTATATCAGTATGACACCTACTTGTTTGAAATGTATGTTTACTTTTATAATAAATTAATATATTATTATTATATTAATATACAGGGTCCTGCAACTAAGCTCCCGTCTTCTGTAGCTCACTTACTCATTAAGTTAAGAGTTTGACATTTTGCAAGTTTACCCTGTACTTCAAGGTACAATTCAAGAAATTATTTTTTATTATACAAGGTGTTCCAAAAATGTGCAACGCCATGGTAATATATTTTTTTTAATTGCATGCTATACATTTTTCTACACATTTGGAAGCCTTTTATGGTTGCCTACATATCACCAAAATTTTATTGAAATCGGTTGAGTGACCGCAGCGGAAAAAAATAAAAACAAAAAAAAATTGATTTTGCATCGTAGGCTTTAAAAATCAATAAACACCAGAAAATGCACCTCGTTAATAAAATTTTGCGACGTGCTTATTAAGTTAGATGTAATAGTCTCGTTAACCAAGTGACATTGATCCAAATTATACAGGGTGAGCAAAATCGAGTGTCAAACTTGTCAAACTTAAAAGCGTGTTATTGTTCTTATTTTAAATTGGAACCCATAAATTTTTTTATGTGAAATGATGCAGAATTAAAAAATAAACATTGTTTCTAAATACAACCCCATAACAATTGCCAATATTTTAAAACTTATTCGCCAAAAACTCATTTTTCAACGTTTCCATCGGCAATTTTAGATAATAAATATCGTACGTGGCTTTGAAAAACAATTTATTTCATAAAAAATAATAGACGTATTTTAGATTTGAGTGTACTTAATTAAGTAGTTATTCAAATGCTAAATTTACTGCATAATTTACCTATAGCGGTAAGGACGGAAATGTGGCTATAGGTAAATTTTGCAGTAAATTTAGCAATTGAATAACTACTTAATTAAGTACAGTAAAATCTAAAATACCTCTCAGCGTTATATTTTATGTAATAAATTGGTTTTCAACGCCACGTACGATATTTATTACGTAAAATTGCCGTTGGAAACGTTGAAAAATGAGTTTTTTGCGAATAACTTTTAAAATATTGGGAATTGTGATGGGGTTGTATTCCGAAATAATATTTATTCTTTAATTCCGAATCGTTTCACCTAAAAAAAAATATGGGTTCCAATTTAAAATAAGAACAATAGCGCGCTTTGAAGTTTGACAAGTTTGACACTCGATTTTGGTCACCCTGTATAATTTGGATCAATGTCACTTTGTTAACGAGACTATTACATCTAACTTAATAAGCACGTCGCAAAATTTTATTAACGAGGTGCATTTTGTGGTTTTTATTGATTTTTAAAGCCTACGATGCAAAATCAATTTTTTTTTGTTTTTATTTTTTTGCGCTGCGGTCACTCAACCGATTTCAATAAAATTTTGGTGATATGTAGGCAACCATAAAAGGCTTCCAAATGTGTAGAAAAATGTATAGCATGCAATTTAAAAAAATATATTACCATGGCGTTGCACATTTTTGGAACACCCTGTATAATAAAAAATAATTTCTTGAATTGTACCTTGAAGTACAGGGTAAGCCTGCAAAATGTCAAACTCTTAGCTTAATGAGTAAGTGAGCTACAGAAGACGGGAGCTTAGTTGCAGGACCCTGTATATGAACTTTTTTTACCCATTGTCTTTGCTACATGACTAAAAAAATATATCTCTTACAAAATAATTGCTTAAATAACTTTGATGTAATACCACATATTATGTTTTGATTAGATTTGTCAGCCAGAAGAATTATTCTTGCTAGTAAATATGATTAAGAAAGTAATGTGCTATTATAATCGTGTAGTTCTTTCTGCATTTGTTTTGATAGACTTATTTTTTATGTAACCTTTGCAGCAGCGGTAGATAGTTTTAACAAAACAACAAAAACATTCACTTCAAATCAATATATTATGTTGAATGTAAATTACTATTACTTGCTTTGAATTTTTAACGCACTTCGTTTAAAATGACAGTTACTTGCTTTGAGAACAAAATACTCTATTCAGAACACTAAAGGTGTTGAACCAAAATTACAAATGTTTCTCTGAAACATTGGTTCTTCCAAGCAAAATAACCTATTACTTATTCCGATAGCTCTATTACTCTCTTTAAGACATCATATGGTTGCATTAAAACAATATTAGTTTGGTCCAAATGTTGAAATATTTGAAATAATACTACAAAGTTTCATTCAAAACAACATTATAGTCCTTTCGAGTTGATGACTATTTGCTGCAAGTCAATAGTTTACTCGTTGCAACTAATTTTATCTCGAACGAAGCACTTAACACATTTGTACTGAGAAAATATTGTCTCGGTTGAAGTAGATAGTTATTTCGTGGATATGGAAAGCAACCGTTGTTTTGATGCAAAGCAATTTTATTTGAATTGAGCATTCCTTTCTCTGTGTGTAACCAACAACAATTTAATTAAGTATAAATCAAATCCCGTGTAGAATGGAAGTTGATGCTGGATCTGCCATAGCAGCAATCTCAAAAGATTTATTTGATAATAATTTCAAAGATTTCAAATTAAAAGAATCGCGTATCAAACTGAAAGCGTACAACGGTTGAATCATTCAGGTTTTGGGTTATCTAGAAGTAAGTTTTAAATTTGATGATATTGACATCAACAATTTAAAATTATATGTAATTAATCAGGGTGGACCCCCCCCTCAATGGGCAGAGATTGCCTAAAAAATTAAATGTTTCAATTGATAGTTTATTTTTTCAGTCAGTGGTGGTGAACTACATAGTGATATTTCATAAGCTAAAGAGTTAAAAGAAAAATTGTGTACCTTTCGCATTGAAAGATAAGATTTAAAGATTAAGAAATTGAAATAAATAAGTTAGTAACAGAAAATATTTTAACGCCCGTCAATTTTAGCGAGATTTTAAAGTCACTTTAAACCCACAACTGCACATTAATAAATACCCTATCCCAAAAGTCGAAGAATTGTTGGCAACAGTGAAAACGAGTAAATATTATTCAAAGATAGACATCTCATGCTTATGCACAAATTGAGTTAGATGAGGAGTCTAAAAAAATAGTTGTAATAAATACACACAAGGGGTTATTTAGATACAACAGATTGCCTTACGGGGTAGCATCAAGTCCGGGTATTTTTCAGAGACTTGTTGAGCAATTTTTTTCGGATCTTGAAAGTGTATCAGTTTTTTTTTTGGACGATATACTTGTGTGTTCAGAAAGTAAAGACTCTCATTTTAGGTTGCTCTGCAAAGTTTTTGAAAAATTAAACAATTATGGATTAAAATTACAAATATCAAAGTGAAGTTTTTACAGAATCGAATAGAATATTTAAGTTTTGTTTTGAATAAAAATGGAATACGCACATCCCCTGACAAGATTGGGGCAATAACTAAATGTAAAGTACCCACATATGTAACAGAGCTCAAAGCATTTTTGGGTCTCGTAAATTATTATGCTAAACTTAAATGCAAATATTTCGACTAAATTGAATCCTTTATATGTATTATTAAAGAAAAATATTAAATGGGGTAAGGTACTGCAAAAATCATTTGAAATAATAAAAAAAACCTGATTTATCAGTAGTTCTAGCCTGTGATGCAAGTTGATACGGTGTGGAGCTGTAATATCTCATGAATTGCTTAATGGAGAAAGTCGACCTATAGCGTATGCATCTAGACCAGCGGTTCTCAAAGTGGGGTACGCGGTCCCCTAGAGGACCGCCAAGCGGTTTCGGTAGGACCGCGAAAAACGAACTCATATGTATTTATACCGGGTGATTCAATTTCGATCCTCACCATGGGATCTCGCTTATTACTGGAGATAGAGCCTATATTTAAATTTGGCAAAGTTTCGTATTTTTGTGCTAATCAATTATCTGAAAAGAAATTTAAGCTATCATTTTTCATTGATGATATCCACAAAAAACTGAAATTTTAACATACTTATCGTTTTTAATTTTTTATTCAAAACCAAATGTAGCTAGACATTTGAAACAAAACCATTCAGGTACTTTTTAACAAGGAATGATGTGTCATTTTTTATTTTGAAATAACATCAAAGATGGCGGCGTAACCATGGCCTACTTTTGTTTTTCTTATGGGCGCGATATTGAATTTTTTCCGATGCTCATGTTTTTTTCTCATTTCCGCAATGTATAACATGTTACCATTCTTTTTTTTAAATAATGGTGTAATAATCAAAAAACCTTCAGGTACCCAACTGGAGCTTGGTTACAGACCTCCGGAGTCGTTGCCAAGCAACGCCAGCAAAATGCACTTGGATCAAGCGGCGGCCTCAGCGTTAGGTTTGCCATTTAACCAAATAAACCTTAATTGTGCTTGATTGTGGATGTAAAATGCCGTTTACCAATAACGAAAAGCGTGATATAATAAGGGTTTATTATTGTTCTCTTAGAAATGTCGCATCGTACAATATTCCTAACATTGGACGGAAATTTAGCGGACCATGGATCGTTTAGTAAACCCTGCAATTCTTATAATCCTCATGGAAATGTTGAAACTAATCAAAGAGGTAATTTAGAAATGGTAAACGTTAAATTACATTGATTTGCAATGCTTCAACTACTGGTTTTTACATAAATGATGATGATCTTGTATTTCTAAGCGGGAATTAGCCCTTAATTTGTAATTGCCGCAAACACGTGTTTGCAGACCACGAACAGAGATATTGAAACCGTACAGACCTCACACAAGTCAAACTTTGCAATTGTACGAAATTATTTAAATCAACAATTTCCAAATCGCTGGATTGGTAATGGTGGAGTGGTGGATCTCCTGGTTTAAGTCCTCTGGACTATTTTCTTTGGGGAACTGTGAACGACAAAATTTATCACGATACTCGCAGAAATATCGACGATCTGCGGGATCGAATAACAAATGCGGTCAATACTATTCCGGGAAGAACAGTTAGAAGAGCATAACATGTGGAAAATCGGGCACGCTTTTATGCCTTATATAGCAAACTGTCATTATTTTTTCATACACGCTGTTTAACCCTAATATATTTATACAGGGTCATAGCAAATGCTTGGCTATGATATCAAATGTAAAGATTTCTAGTTGCCGCTCCATAAATATTGAATGTTACTGTTCTATACGCAAGAGCTAAATTATTTGCATATAATCTAAGTTTGATAATTGTTCGTGTATAGCGGCAAGAATTTATTTACATGGTCATCGCCTATTTTGATTATCGCGAGGTTTACGTTCTAGAAAACTCCCGCGAATGTCAAATATGCGAATGTTAAGTCTATCTCTCAATGCTGTATGGGGGGGGGGGTTACGTTCCAATCAAAAATAAATACACACAAATTTTCAAGTAATAAATATTTTAAGTTTTAACAATGTGGATGCATTAAAGATACCTATTATTAATGAGAATTATTATTTATTATTTTTATTATTTTTTTATTATTAATTATTATTATTTTATTCAATAATAATATTTTTAAAGAAAACATTGCTTAGTTAGTGATTCCACAGAATTTGATTTCATGTAATAAAATTAACTGTAAACTTAACTTACACTTTTATATTTTTATATGGCCAAATATATATTTCATAAGTAGACTAATAAACTGGATTTATAGTATAGCACTTTTGCGGTAATTTAAGTAGTAGAATTTAAAAAATGCATTTGTTTTTTTAATTTTTTGTTTTGATTAAAAATTAATTGATTTTGATTAAAAAAACATACCGAGTTCCACTGGCCAAGACAAAGCCAAATATTGAAGAATTACTTCAGGCACAGCAAATGCATCTATCCCATCAACATTGTTATTTACGGCGATTACATAACCTGTAATATTTTCTAAATACATAATGTTCGTAAAGAAATGTTTTATTTATTACAATTTTCGTTTTTTATTATTGGGGTCCGCAAGCTATCGCAAAATTTTTAAAGGGACCCTGACGCAGGAAATTTAAAAAAGTTTGAGAACCGCTGATCTAGACCTTTGTCACCAGCCGAACAATCGTATTCACAGGTTGATAAGGAACCTCTTAAGATTATTTTTGCTGTACAAAAATAAACATTATTTGTATTCCGATGTTTGCAGCAAGCAGACTTCAAAGGTGGAGTGCATTTTGTCAGCGTACCAATTTAAAATAAAATTTGTTAAATCAGAAAAAAATGGCAATGCAGATGGTCTATCTCGTTTACCAATTAATTACATTAAAAAAACGTGAAAAACTTGATTTCTCACATATTTTATACTTAGAGGAAAATATGGCAATATATCATAAAATAATAAAAGTGAAACTAGGCTAGATCCAATTTTGAATAGTTATTGCTGGTGGCCGAATATGGACAAAGACATAGACTTGTGTCAAAACTGTAGAGCTTGTTCTTCTGTCCAAAATAATCCGGAAAAGCGGAATTAAGACCATTAGGTTCACGTCCTTGGCCCAGATTTCATGTAGACTTTCTGGGGTCACTTTTTGGAGAGAAATATCTTGTAATTATAGATTATAGATACCTATACGAAATGGACTGAAAGTAGTGAAATTAAATTGGACCACAGCGGAAAAAGTAATTAGCAAACTAAGGTTATTATTTGCACACTTCGGATTACCAGATACCATAGTATCAGACAATGGTCCACCATTCACATCAAACGAGTTGCAAAGTTACTTAAGGAAAAATGGTATTAGACAATTATTCTCTCCACCCTACCACCAATGGGGCTGAAAATGCAGTAAAGATAATTAAAAATACAATTAAAAAGCTCATATTGAAAAACGAAAGATTGATGTGACTTTATGCAGATTTCTTTTCGACTATCGAAATACCACACACAGTACGGCCAATCAAAGCCCAGCCGAGCGCATGTTCGGTAGACAACTGAGAGGAAGATTAAGTTAAATAATGCCAAATGAAAACAAGACAATAATGTACAAAACCAAGTAGAGTATTTTAAAGGAAAACCCGCTTCCTTGAACCTTGGAGAAAGTGTAGTTTTTAGAGATTATTTAACTCCTAATAAAACAACCTGAACTACGGGGCTAATTGTAAATAGAGTTACTGATGTTATTTTTGATGTGCGAAAACATTCAAACCAAAATAAATCAGTAAGATCACGAGCAAGCTTGCCATTTTCTGTTCCCGATACCGACGTTGTGTTAGATGATAAGCAAAATGTGAATGAAGTAGTGCCGAATAAATTCAAAGTGCCGGAGACAGATATAAACACAAGTGAGTACATTACGGAAACGAATGTAAACCCGGAAAGTGACAAAAATGTAACCGACATAGACGTTAAACGATATGAATTAAGACCGAGAAAGTAATATCCGGTTTGAGTATAGGTTTACTTTGTTTAAGTAAAAAAAAATGGGTGGGTGCGATTTAAGCGTGCATTATTTAAATAGATAAGTGCATTAAAATAGATACTTTGTGCATTCAAAAAAGAAATAATGTGCATTAAATAAATATGAATATGTTACATAAATTTTTTTATAATGAGCAATATTTAGTTCATTTTGTGCCCTAGAATGGCTGACTTGTGCATTAAAATAATACATACTGAGCATTAAATAAATATGAATGTTACATAAAAAATTATTTCTTTTCCATTAGATTGTAAAAATTTTATTGTTTTTGGGTTGTTGATGTATGTTTTGTATGTATAAAAACCCCGCACACGTGTTATGTATGTTTCATTTTATAAAACTAATAATTATTAGATAGCAAGTTAAAATTGTATACGGAATAACCGTATTTGAAACGAAACATACGGCATAATGGTACTTATCAACTGATATACAGCGGAAAAGGTACTTCTATTAAAATCAATGGTGATTTTCATAGCAACCAAAAGGAAAAAAATATTGACAAAATTGTGCAGCATCTAATTCTACTAAACACGTGTCCAAAAGGAATTTTTATTATATGTGTTATTACGACAGTTTCTTAAACAATAAAAAAAGTAAACAAGTATAACAACAAGCAGTAGAACAAGACGTAGGATACTTATGATACAACACACATATTCATATACATATTTTAAGGGTTTAAACACTTTAAACTATTACTAAAATCGCCTTTCCTCAAACGTGCGCGATTTGGTATATTTGAGGTTATGATTGTAAGTAGAATTATATTTACACTATGCAATGATTTATTCCAAGAAAATAAAACAGTTCCCTTCCCTGTCAAACCAATTTTTATGACTTATGAGTTAGCTGACACCAAAACCATAGAGCAACGACAGGACTAAGCTGTACGATACACATAAATGCGCTACGGGTTGCAGAACTTAATGCACACTATAATCTCTCCAGGGCGCATTATAATTTTCTTATGGTACAATTTAGATTATTGAATGCTCTTACCAAATTTTCAAATGCTGATTTCATTAAACTATTGAACATATTATCACTGTCAAATTTTATATAACGAATACACAACTGTTTCAACCAATATAGTGAAACCAAATAGAAATATGCAATAATTGCAGTAACTAATATAACGAGTGGATAGCGGTACGATTGCGCCCATCACAACGGAAAGCCACCACCCGTCTCATGGTTAAGTAGAGAGGTATGCTATTTAGAGGGACACGTTTTGGTATCTCGCGAGTTGCCCAGTAATGCGTGCGCATCGCGCTTGTTTACATTTAGAGGGAAGATGGCGCGAAGTATTATTATTAACCTAGTAACGTCGAAGAATTTATACTTTTAAATTCCTGTGATCAGTGATTGAATTATGGATTGGATGTCGAAGTAATACGTGTTCATACATTATTTCCAACAATTAAAAATACAGGAAGCTATTTCCTTGTGGACGAAAAGAAGTTAACGTAAAGAAAGGTGCGTAAGCTATTGTGGCTAATTTGTTTTGTATATTAAACAATATTGAGGCCTTTTTATTATTTGCTACAGCAAGGATGGTATCTACTGAAGACTTTACAGCTGATGGCAATACTGGGACTTTGTACTACAAATTTTGGCAGGTTGCCAAAGAAAGTAACATGGCTATACATACCGGGATTCTTCTTAAGCATATTATTTTCACATCCAACCACAGAGAACGTGGCATTTCGGGTACTGAAACACTCGTAAAACTTGAACACATTTAATCCAGAAGATAGGAAGAAGGTCACCCGTAAGACTTATTTTGTTACTAAAGATAGCAAATTATTAGTTACGTTTCTTTTCTTACAGTAGAATCAATTATGAAGACCATTGTGTAGAGCAGGGTTGTCGACAACAAAAAGACAACAAACGATGCTGTTTACATATCTTACAACGTCTGGTTATACGTCAACAAAAACAACAAAGGTTTGTAAAAAATAACTTTATTTTGCTAACTTGTAGATCAATTTTAGGTTTCAAATGGTAACGATCAAACTTATATTGAAATCCTTTCAATATTATTGTGATTTACTTTCACATAATAATTCTCTTACGACTACTATTTTCATCTAGCTATAAGTCCTTTAGTTAGCGTTGTCCTCTTCGTATGCTGTAGCTACCATTCATTTAACTTTTGAGTGCAAAAAATCTCAAATTTAAAACCAAAATTAACAGATCGGTACAAAGTAGGTTTACCCAATTTGTTGAACTTTTTAGGGAGCGGAATGCACCTGTTTCGGCACCCTTAATGGCCCATATCCCATTAAGAGTATGGGCCATTTAATAATTGGATAAAGATTATTACTAATATAATGTTGTAATGTTTAGGTGCTTGGTTCCCGTTGCTGCTGACATGAGATGCGAGGAGGGATCATCCAGCAGACGCAAGGCCAGAGAAGACTCTAGTTGAATTTAAAAAAAAAATAAAGTAAAATTGTAATCTGAGAAGAAATCAATAAATGTAACCTGTATTGGTTGTATCGAGTTTTATTCATTCTAAAGCAGGTGCTACACCATGCTACAAAAACCTTCCGTCAAAATTTTAGTAAGGTTGAATCACTATTAGTAGAGGACTGAGACGGGTAGACTACATCATTTATTTCTTAAAATCTGAGAGATATAAGGTTTGTTCGAGCTGCACCAAAATAAGTGCATAAAGCACTTATTCTATGCACTTTACTTCTGCGCATGCAGAATGGGGGTTTTGCCCGTGCAGAATACCCAATTCTTTTTACTGCTGCTCAAACAAACCTATAGTATGTTTTCAGTGATCTACTAATAGTGACTCGACCTTGGTATTTTGCATGTATTTTGCATCATGTATAGCTCATAAGCAGCATGACGCAACATACCAAAAATTAGACGCTGCAAGGTGTTTGTTGTCCTGTGTAGAGTTGGATTTACAAATTTGTCAAATTATTTGCATTTTATTTGCAATCAAGCAAACAGTTTATAGGTAAATTGTAGACTTCCGCGGTCTGAGTCAATGATATATTGATTTCCGGGTGGAAACCGCGTTGAGGACTTTGAAGTAGTCGACGTTTCGCGCTCTGTTGCAAGAGGCATCTTCAGGACTAAGTTATCAAACCAAGCGCTAAGAAGCTTCTTCTTAGCTTCTTCTTAGCGCTTGGTTTGATAACTTAGTCCTGAAGATGCCTCTTGCAACAGAGCGCGAAACGTCGACTACTTCAAAGTCCTCAACGCGGTTTCCACCCGGAAATCAATATATCAACAGTTTATAGGAATAATAACACCTTTGTCGGAAAGGCATTAAAAACAATAGTGAAAAAAATCGTAATTCAAAATTAACTCAATTTACGAAGAACAACTTTTAAATAGGATTTATATTGTACGGAAATCGATATTAACATTAAACATTCATTTATTCAATTCTCTTTATTGATATACCGGCTGTAGCAGCGTAAGGCAAAGGCCAGCGCCGACGGCTATATGCGACCATCGACGGCGCCGCAGCTGGATGAATGCAACCATGTCCCCAACTATGCGCATTGCTATACCTTGTGATAATTATACCATGACCCGTCTGGTCTGTGGTCTCCGCGTGGTCCGGCAACGCGTTCCCCACTCTGGTACGCTAGCGTCCCCCACTCTGGGTAGCTGGTGTGTACCCCTCTACTTTATTCGGTGACACGGCCATCCTGCAAGGTGTCACGCTCTCGGGATACCTGTCTCTGATCTGCTGTGCCTAGCAATTCTTCTAAAAGAATACAACCGGACTAATTATCTAGTTTTTCTTTTACCAACAGTTTCAGGCACTCCATCGTTCTTAGCAAGCCCAGGAGCTACTTTCAACTATAACATGCAAAGAGCATTCTCATTCATTCAAGTTCAGTGGCTGTTTCTATCAATCTACATCCAGTAACCACAGCTTAATTTCTTAACATAACTAACAGTCATCTAGTCAAATTTAAAGATCACCAACTACTTTAACATGATCTAACGCTGTAGTCAACCAAAGAATCTCGACTACTTTAACCAAGTTTAGAGTTATCACCAAAACTACTTTACCAAGGTGTGGAGCCGTATCAAACAACAATCCCGACTGCTTTAACCAAGTTTAGAGTTATCACCATAACTACTTTACCAAGGTTTAGAGCCGTAACAAACAACAAATCCCGACTGCTTTAACCAAGTTTAGAGTTATCACCAAAACTACTTTACCAAGGTTTAGAGCCGTATCAAACAACACATCCCGACTGCTTTAACCAAGTTTAGAGTTATCTCACCATAACTACTTTACCAAGGTTTAGAGCCGTATCAAACAACAAATCCCGACTGCTTTAACCAAGTTTAGAGTTATCTCACCATAACTACTTTACCAATGTTTAGAGCCGTATCAAACAACAAATCCCGACTGCTTTAACCAAGTTTAGAGTTATCTCACCATAACTACTTTACCAAGGTTTAGAGCCGTATCAAACAACAATCCCGACTGCTTTAACCAAGTTTAGAGTTATCTCACCATAACTACTTTACCAAGGTTTAGAGCCGTATCAAACAACAAATCCCGACTGCTTTAACCAAGTTTAGAGTTATCTCACCATAACTACTTTACCAAGGTTTAGAGCCGTATCAAACAACAAATCCCGACTGCTTTAACCAAGTTTAGAGTTATCTCACCATAACTACTTTACCAAGGTTTAGAGCCGTATCAAACAACAAATCCCGACTGCTTTAACCAAGTTTAGTGTTATCTCACCATAACTACTTTACCAAGGTTTAGAGCCGTATCAAACAACAAATCCCGACTGCTTTAACCAAGTTTAGAGTTATCTCACCATAACTACTTTACCAAGGTTTAGAGCCGTATCAAACAACAAACACAAGAGTTCAGGGACTGTACAACGACCAGTTTAACTCAACAACCATCAACATTCTCGCATTCACAACAATAGTGACTTTTACAATTCATTTCTATATTTTCTCTTTTCCACTCCAAGCTCAGGAACTACATGTAGCTCATTTTACATCTTAAACTCAGGAACCGTAGTTTGGCTTACACAAAATGATGTTATATTTCTCTCAAAACTAACTATTACCACACATACCTTCTTCATCTGTACCAATGTGCAAAGACCAGTTCACAATTATCAACAATTAATAATTAAATAAATGCAAAGCGTACAAATGATCCACTCCCTTTTTTTTAATTGGGATATATAAACTAGAACAACTTTTGAATTACATAACAACGTTCAATTTTCTTAACATGCCAACAAAACGAATTATCCTTTATTTCTGAAATTATGACACATAACGATCAAGGACATCAATGTCTGCTATTATGATACTCGAAATACACAAACGTACAATTCTCACATTACGTTACGTAAACGGAATAAGGTATTTCAATCCTCAATTTATAACACACAAATTCCAATTCATTTCAAAAATTATGTTAGACAAAACATAAGGGGTTTCCGTTCTCTAATTATAATACTTAAAGAACATAAACTTACGATTCATAAATTATGAATCACAAAACATTGATAACTACCAATACCCAATTTTTGATAGACAAGACTTTCCATTCTCAAATTATAACACACGAAGAACAGTATCTTACACGTGTCTGGTTATTATACACCAAAACACATAAACTCCAAATTCTCAGATTCAGGTACACAAAGCTATAAATTTCAATTCTCCAATTATGAGTCACGACGAACACCAACTTTCAATGTTCAAATAACAATACACAAACTCCAAAAGCTACACTCTTAAATTCAGCTACACAAAGCTAATAAATTTCAACTCTCCAATAATGATCGCAAGCATCAACCTTAAATTCGCAAATTAAGCCACACACGGCATAAGATACTTCAATCGTCAATCCACAATTCATGAAGAACATAAACCTTCAATTCACCAATAATGATTAGAAACGTAACCTTACTATTCTTCAACAAGTAACTTTCAATTTTGCATTATGAAGTTACAAAACAAAAGATTTCCTATTTCCAATTTATAATATGCCAAGAAAAGGCACCTACATATTTCTAAATATCAAATACAAGCGTAAGCTCTTTAACCGCGCCAATTACAGTACTCTTAGCAAAAGTACTTTCAATTTTTAAACAACAAAATGATAGGGAGATTCTTGTTTTAAGTTAAGAAATGAATAAGTTTAAATCAGAAATTATACCGATTTTTCGTATTCTCAATGTTTTACGAATAAAACACTTTTTAAAGGCTACAGTAGTTACCTACACTTATTATGGAAAACAATCAATCGTTAAATTATAAATCACAAACCATTGAGGCATTCCACTATTTCAACTATGATCTATTAATTATCAATCACAAACCGTAAAAACATTGGTTTTGATCTTACTCCGTCTCGGCACTGGTACCAACAATGCATACGTTTCTAATGTTAAAACACTCTCTCCAACACGTCTCTAAGTGGCGTATAACAAGCATCAGCAAAAACTTTTACAAACTACTCGTCCATTCTGACAAGTGTGGCAAACTTGAAAACTCATCTGGCATCCATGAACTTTAGTTAGTATGCAATTCTCTCGATATAAACAAATAAAAACAACACATTAAGATCATATTGAAAATTGACAATAGTGTTATCAATCGTAAATTAAACAAACAAAAGTCGTAATCAAATTGAACGAAACACAATGATACCAGAACAATACTACTACAAGTGCGTCGTATCGTTGGCATCCACTGTCTAAAACCGGCGCCGCGCCGCCGAGACTATGCAAGAAACATTCGACAGCGTCGAACACTCGGTACATGAAATAATAATCCACAAAAGTAGAAAAAACACTCCACCAGTTAGTCAGGTACATGGACTTGGTGGTTCTCCGGCATTTGCGATGACTCAGGGCTCGACGTCGCTCCACAATAGGTTCGCAATTTGCAATTATGCACACCTGTACTTACATGATTTTCCTTTCAATGCAGTTCAAACAACAAAATCTCAACAAGTTATGACCCAACAAATTATAAAATCTCTTTTAACAATCACTATTAGTGTGCAACTCTCTTGGTATCAACACAAAGATAACAACAATTAAATTCATATCGAAAATAGACAATAGTTTTGCATACTGCAATTAAGCAGACCCGTACTTACATGATTTTCCATTCAATGCAGTACAAATAATAATGCTCAACAAGGTATGACGCAACAAATTACAAAATCTCTTTTAACAATCACTATTATTGTGCAACTCTCTTGGTATCAACACAAAGATAACACCAATTAAATTCATATCGAAAATAGACAATAGTTTTGCATACTGCAATTAAGCAGACCCGTACTTACATGATTTTCCATTCAATGCAGTACAAATAATAATTCTCAACAAGGTATGACTCACCAAAATTAAACGATCTCTTTTAAGCATCACTAATACCTTGAAAACAACCATTTTTGATCCCAAGTACCATAATCTCTATAATATGATCTCAAGTACTTCCGTCAGGCAGCGAGGGTTAACAATTTCAGCTGTTTCTTTGTTCTTGGATTTTGCACGCGAATTAGATCCCTCTTCTGATATTATCACTGTCAAATTTTATATAACGAATACACAACTGTTTCAACCAATATAGTGAAACCAAATAGAAATATGCAATAATTGCAGTAACTAATATAACGAGTGGATAGCGGTACGATTGCGCCCATCACAACGGAAAGCCACCACCCGTCTGGTCTGTGGTCTCCGCGTGGTCCGGCAACGCGTTCCCCAATCTGGTACGCTAGCGTCCCCCACTCTGGGTAGCTGGTGTGTACCCCTCTACTTTATTCGGTGACAAACATATATATTTTTTTAATTAACAATAATTTTTTGTGATGCACATTATATTTTTATAGAGGTAACGACTTTATTGCACATTTATTAATTTAAGTGCACAAATATATTATGAAAGGAACATTCAAATATATAAATTTACAATTATTTATTCTGATGCACATATTATAAATATATTGCACATTTATTTTTTTAATGCTCAAGGCATTTTTTGCATTGCTCAAATATTTTTTGTATTGGTCAAATGTTTTTTGTATTGGTCAAATGTTTTTTGTATTGGTCAAATATTTTATCTAATGCTTACAATAAATGCACGTTTCATTTTATATATTGCGCAAATAATTTGTACTGAAAAAAAAAATAAAAATAGGTGTGAGGGTGTAATGTTTATGCATATACATTCCAGATATAGGTATTTTATCTACGACTCACATATAATAAGTTCATTGCATACGTATCTACGACTATATAATCCGCATCATTATACGCGCCAATGATTATAATGACACTAGCGTTGTATAATAACGACAGTTCGTTCAAATAATGACCTCATTATTTGAACGAACTGTCATCATTATATGACGCTAGTGTCAAAGCCTGTCAAAACCTACGTGGATGACAGTTCTTTGACAGTTCGCCTCGCAATCATTGACAAATACATTTAAAATATTTTGCATAAAGCGGAATTTATGAGTCGCAGATAAAACGTCGTATTTGACTCGCACATAACGGATATAAATCGCTCGCATGATTACACGCTCGCCTACGGCTCGCCTGTAAACTTCAGGCTCGCGATTTATATCCTTAATTATGTACTCGTCAAATAATATACTATTATATGTGCGCCATAGGGACACCAGTTTGGATATTTTGTATTGGTTGGAGTGAAATTTTCGTTCTACAATAAATCAGTTATATGCGAACCAGCTTGAGCTTTACTTGTATCTCTCTAAATAAGTACGAATAACCCTAAATTACCACTAAGCCAACCAAGGTTTTCGGAGTGTAGATACAGGGAGGACACTCCGCATCACCTGTTCAGACCCAGACTCTAGAGCAGTGTTTCTTACCCTTCCCCCGCTGTCCTCCCACCCACGTTAGGCGCATAGGTTTGCTCCGCTCGTAGTGCTCCGCGGAGCACCGGTTAAGAACCACTGCTCTAGAGCCTGGCTGGAGGAGCTGATGACGGGGGCTAGACCCAGAGAAGGGGCAAAGCGTCAACTTATTGAGGACAAGACCCTTCCCAAACCTGTCCGAATAATGGTTTGGATTCCGGGGTCACATGTGGAACCAGAAAGAACCTTCACTCGGCTCCAGGTTCAAAACCTGGGGCTTGAGACAAAGAAGTGGCGACTAGTGGACAGGAAGGAGGATCCCAAGGGATAACTAGCTGTCCTGATGGACCAAACTCTCGACAGGTGGAATCACCGACCCTACCTTAACTTTACCAGGGTCCAATTCAAGGCACTTGCGAAGAAAAAGGAAGAGCACAGACTTGAAGGAGAGACGGAGATGGAGGTGGAGGGGCTCATAAAAGAACCTTAAAAACCACCTGACGACCAACCGTCACCATCTACGTCATCGTCAAATAAGTACCGAAAATGTTTCGTGTAGTAAGTAAAATAAACTTGCACCATTCTAAGGCCGCGTTGTACGCCCTTACTAAGTTCATGATTAAAAACGGCATAGACGTTGCTCTCGTCCAAGAACCTTGGGCGGAAAACGGGCGTATAAGAGGTCAGGGACCCTATTCTTGTCATCTTTTTGAAGCGAATGACTCTTTCCGAATGTGTTCGAATTATTAGGAGAGTCGGAGTGGGGATACCACGTACTTAGGAGATCGGCAAATCTTTTCGAATGTGTTCGAATCATGATGTAAGGACAATTCGAATTGTGACGAGTAGGGCTGGGCAAAAAAATCGATCGATCGATCTGATCGATCTGATCGATCTGATCGATCGTTCGATCTTCAAATTTGAAAGATCGAAAGATCGATCGGATCGATCGGATCGATCTGATCGATCTTTTCGATCTGATCGATCTTTTCGACCTTTTCGATGTGATCGATCCGATCGATCCGATCGATATACAAACACGATGAAAGATCGATGGTTTTTATTTCTATTGGTAGTTAACATAGGGCTATCATCATAATGCCATAAAACAACCGGCGTCAAAGGCAACAAAATCCTAACATAAAGCAATGTTAACTAGGGCTGGGCAAAAAAATCGATCGATCGATCTGATCGATCTGATCGATGGTTCGATCTTCAAATTTGAAAGATCGAAAGATCGGTCGGATCGATCAGATCGATCGGATCGATCAGATCGATCAGATCGATTATGATCGATCGATCGATCAGATCGATCTCAAATTGTGATCGAAGATCGATCACAAATTTCCAAGATCGCCCACCCCTAGTGACGAGCTTCCTTGTTCTGCCGATGCCCGATAGAGCGCGTGGCGTGTTTATTATTGTTCTTAGCAACAGTTTGACTAAACTAACCTATAAATTTTTGGTTAGGCTTTCCATGCTATATTACGGCGCTTGAAGCATAATCAACTTGTTTGGATTAAATATACAAGCGAAAACTTGAAGAATCACTTGGGGCTACCCACACTTGGTAAGTATCTCACAACTACACGTTATTTATTATTAAATTTGCAGTAAAATGGACGAGCTCCCGAAATTCAGCTTATCGAAGAGCGTGAAGCCGCAAATAGGCGACAAATTGATAGGAATGACGTAGCTACATCTCTTGAAGTGCTCACAGATACCCAATTTGTTCGAATGTTCCGATTAAGCAAGGAATTGTTTTGGAATCTTGTCGAACTGTTGCGACCATTCTGACGGATCAGACTAAAGATACTGCGTTGGATCTTAAAACGAGGGTAAGAACACTAATGGGGTAATATGTATAACAAAGTGTAATTATAACATTGTTATAAATTTTAGATACTGACCGCACTGCGGTTTTACGCATCGGGTTCTTACCAATTGGATATATTATACCGATGTATAAGAGACGTAACAGATGCATTGAATCAACCGGAAATATTTGATACGTGGCTCAAATTTCCATCAAACATTCATGAGCTTAATTTTTCGAAGCTTCGGTAAATGATAACGTTACATAAGTGGACTACGTTTTACCTCACGCATTGCTTGTAGATTCTTTGAGAAACATCAGGTTCCAGTCATTATAGGCTGTATTCATTGCACTCACGTAGCCATCTTCCCACCCAGTATTGACGACCCGGAGTATCCAGAATATGTGTATTTGAACCGTAGAGGGTATCATTCGATAAACGTTCAACTGGTAGGTATACAGGGAATCATAAGAACTAGTACATCTGACACCAATACATCACTTTTAGATTTGCGACTCTGATCTAAGAATTATTAACGTCAATGCTCTGTATCCGGGAAGCCCTCACGATGCCTTTATGTGGAATAATTCAAACATCCAAAATGACTTGAGGAATTTTCAGGTAGCCGGCCACAGATATTCAGCCTAGTACCTAAATGGCTCTTTCGGAGATGACGTTATTGAAAAAAAAATATTAATTAGGTGTCTCCTACAGCTACAACCCCTTTCAGTTAGTCGCAATATTAAAGGGAAACCCTTTACATATTTATTTATTTCTATATATATTGTTTGTAATTTTTGTGATATATGGATATATTTTCTTGTGACAATTAAATATGTGCGATGGAAACGGAAAGTGTTCAAATTAGGTACTGGATGTATATGAGTTCTAGTTGACTACCTTACTGATGTTAATTATACTTAAAATAAGGAAAGTTACAAATTGTTTATATTTAATTGCATTCAATTTAATATACTATTAAAAGTTATGTTGTGTTTTATTTGAATATTTGTGCCATAAAGACTAAAGAAACACAGGCTTACATTAAGTTTAGAACATCAATTACATAATACTTTCTCAATTGAATAACTTGCAATAATTCAGCAAAATATTGTCTTTGGCTTTTCCATAATTTGTAATAAATAAATAAAGAATGTTAAACTAATGATTGGTACCAACAACATTCTCCGAAGGAAAAGTGCTGAGAACATGTGGAGGCATTTTAATCATCGCTTGAACGTCTTAAAAAAAATAGGCATTCCGAATTTTTTAATATTTACTATTCCAAAGTGCAAAGATTTCTCAGACATTTTGGTACGTATTCAATAATGCTATACTCCACAATTTTGTTAACAAAACACCATTCTAGGATTAAAATACGTTTATACGAGAAATTTGTAATACAAAAGGTATACAATTAATGTTTGGATGTTTATAATTTTGTTATAAACCATCCATATCCAGCATTTAAGAGGTTAATCATCCAAAATAAAACGTATTTTATAGTATTATATTACCACTTTTATTATTTGCAGAGATCAAATACATTTGAACAAGAGATGCTTAAAAAATGTTTGGGCAAAAATTGCAGAACTGCATTTGGAGTAGGCTAACGATGGCACTGAATTGCCTCCTATAGATGAAAATGTCTATAGCATCTTTGAATGGCCTTTATAAGGACTAAAAAGTTTATAAACAAAGAGCACAAGTACTTATGTTGAACACGAACGATATCCAAAGTTTCCATAAGCTATAAGAGTGGTTACATCTGCACTAAACAATATCTTTCCTTTACACGAGGACACTCTTTAATAACAGTGTAATTTTTTAATATGAAATTTTTACCAGTTATATTTCAACATCATAACCAAAGAGTCTCGTACTTATGTAAGACAGAGCATAAAACCCTTTACAAATTATGGAAAAGACAAAGACAATATTTTGCTGAATTATTGCAAGTTATTCACTTGAGAAACTATTATGTAATTGCTGTTCTAAACTTAATGTAAGCCTGTGTTTCTTTAGTCTTTATGGGACAAATATTCAAATAAAACACAACATAACTTTTAATAGTATATTAAATTGAATACAATTAAATATAAACAATTTGTAACTTTCCTTATTTTAAGTATAATTAACATCAGTAAGTTAGTCAACTAGAACTCATATACATCCAGTACCTAATTTGAACACTTTCCGTTTCCATCGCATATATTTAATTGTCACAAGAAAACATATCCACATATTACAAAAATTACAAACAATATATATATATATATATATATATATATATATATAGAAATAAATAAATATGTAAAGGGTTTCCCTTTAATATTGCGACTAACTGAAAGAGGTTGTAGCTGTAAGAGACACCTAATTAATATTTTTTTTTTCAATAACGTCATCTCCGAAAGAGCCATTTAGGTACTAGGCTGAATATCTGTGGCCGGCTACCTGAAAATTCCTCAAGTCATTTTGGATGTTTGAATTATTCCACATAAAGGCATCGTGAATGCTTCCCGGATACAGAGCATTGACGGTAATAATTCTTAGATCAGAGTCGCAAATCCAAAAGTGATGTATTGGTTTCAGATGTACTAGTTCTTATGATTCCCTGTATACCTACTAGTTGAACGTTTATCGAATGGTACCCTCTACGGTTCAAATACACATATTCTGGATACTCCGGGTCGTCAATTCTGGGTGGGAAGATGACTACGTGAGTGCAATGAATACAGCCTATAATGCCTGGAACCTGATATTTCTCAAAGAATCTACAAGCAATGCGTGAGGTAAAACGTAGTCCACTTGTGTAACGTTATCATTTACCGAAGCTTCGAAAAATTAAGCTCATGAATGATTGATGGAAATTTGAGCCACGTATGAAATATTTCCGGTTGATTCAATGCATCTGTTACGTCACTTATACATCGGTATAATATATCCTAGTGGTAAGAACCCGATGCGTAAAACCGCAGTGCGGTCAGTATCTAAATTTTATAACAATGTTATAATTACACTTTATTATACATATTACCCCATTAGTGTTCTTACCCTCGTTTCAAGATCCAACGCAGTATCTTTAGTCTGATCCGTCAGAATTGTAGCAACAGTTCGACTAGATTCCAAGACAATTCCAAGATTCCAAAACAATTCCTTGCTTAATCAGAAGATTCGAACAAATTGGGTGTCTGTGAGCACTTCAAGAGGTGTAGCTACGTCATTCCTATCAATTTGTCGCCTATTTGCGGCTTCACGCTCTTCGATAAGCTGAATTTGCGGGAGCTCGTCCATTTTCCTGCAAATTTAATAATAAATAACGTGTAGTTGTGAGATACTTACCAAGTGTGGGTAGCCCCAAGTGATTCTTCAAGTATTCGCTTGTATATTTAATCCAAACAAGTTGATTATGCTTCAAGCGCCGTAATATAGCATGCAAAGCATAACCAAAAATTTATAGGTTAGTTTTGTCCTGCCAAACTATTGCTAAGAACAATAATAAACACGCCACGCGCCCTATCGGGCATCGGCAGAACAAGGAAGCTCCTCACAATTCGTGACAATTCGAACACATTCGAAAAGACTTGCCGATAACGTGCTCCTAAATACGTGGTATCCCCACTCCGACTCTCCTAATAATTCGAACACATTCGGAAAGAGTCATTCGCTTCAAAAAGATGACGAGAATAGGGTCCCTGGGCGAGATTCTTACGAACAGGAAAGGCATATAAGGGACACAGCGCTGAGCGTTTAACCGCTCAGCCGATACCAATGTGCATATCAAACAGGGACATCCTGCGAACTGGCAGTTCGAGAAAATGTTTGAAAGGTAGAAGCCTCACTGAGGAGAAAAGAAATTGCACTCGGAGCCTTCTTAGATATTGAGGGTGCGTTTGATAATACATCCACATTATCAATCATACAAGCAGTGGAAAGCAGAGGAATGGACCTTGAGTAGATGGATAGCTCACATGGTTAAACATAGAGAAGTCTACGCCCCAGTCAACAATTATGCCGTGGGAGTGAGGGCTGCTAGGGGATGTCCGCAGGGAAGGGTGCTGTCCCCTCTACTGTGGTGTCTCATGGTGGACGATCTCCTGAGGGGGTTAGATGTGGCAGCTCTTACTACTTACTGTACAGCTCTCGTTATTGGATATGCAGACGACATAACAATACTGGTAAGAGGAAAATTTGAAACAACCGTATCCGAAAGGATGCAGGGAGCTTTAAATTTCATAGAAAGATGGTGTACTGGGCAGGGACTGTCGGTTCACCCCACAAAAACCAGCCAGTTACCTTTAAAACAAAAACTAAGACACAGAGCGGCATCCGTGCATCTTTTTGGTATACCTCCGACGACAGTGAGTGAGGTTATGTGTCTCGGCGTAATGCTGGACAATTAACTCACATTTAAGTCCCATGTAAAGAAAACTGCCCACAAAGCCATCAGGGCTTTATGGACCTGCAGGCGCATGTACCATGAATTAGTAGATCTATATAGTGATGGTGATACCCATAATAGGGTCGGGTGCACCTCATACCCGGACACCTCATACCACGACAACTCATACCGGGACAACTCATACCAAGACAAGTCATACCAAGGGACATCTCATACCAAGGGACAACTCATACCAGGACAACTCATACCAGGACAACTCATACCAGGACAACTCATACCAGGACAACTCATACCACGACAACTCATACCAGGACAACTCATACCACGACAGCTCATACCAGGACAACTCATACCACGACAACTCATACCAGGACAACTCATACCAGGACAACTCATACCAGGACAACTCATACCAGGACAACTCATACCAGGACAACTCATACCAGGACAAGTCATACCACGACAACTCATACCAGGACAATTCATACCACGACAACTCATACCAGAACAACTCATACCACGACAACTCATACCACGACAATTCATACCAAAACACTCGTTACAAGCCGACAAGTGATTGTTGTCACGTACGGTGTCATATAGTGTGATTAACAAATTTTGGTCAATGTGTGGATGTTCTCTACATATTCTGTAATGCCGTATTAGGTATTTGAAAATTACCGAGTATTGCCATGTTATATGTACAACGCGTGCCAAAAAGGTCGTATACTACATATGCAACCAAATATACTGAAAATGTTTTTGTTAACTTTGTAACTGGCTCTTTTATAACCTATGCGCTGTTATTCTGACATTAATCTTAAGTACAATATATACAGGGTGTCTCACGGAACTGGTACATTAGAAGTTTCTCATGCTCTACTATTGCTGGAAACTTGAAATTTTGAAATTACAATTTACTCAATCTGAACTCTTCAGCTAAAATGTTCTCAAGTTAACTGTCACGTCCGGTCACCGGAAGTCGCTATCAACTTCGTTATTTTAAATGGAATGATATAATTTTTATTGTATTTGTGGTTTCTACGTATCAAAATACATCATTTTTGATAAGGTTTCCCTATACCTAAATATCACCATTTTTTAGTTTTTTTGATTTTACTAACGTTTTGGTGATTTTCGCGGTTACGTTTAAAATTGAATATCTCGGTTATTATTGAAACTAGAATTTTCATGATTGGTGGTCCGAAACTAGAAACATAACCAAATAAGACGATGTTTAGTTCATCATGGTACCTTATACAGGGTGTTCAAAATTTACAACACAACAATTGAATTTTCAAACGTAAAAAACTTTTTTTTTTCAAATGGAACACCCTGTATACCGATACGCCATTCGATAGGAAGTCTTATTCCCTATCAATCAATATAAGGGTTCCCTATATCTAACTTTAATAGTTTTTGATATATTGACACTTTTTCTTTAACTCCATTTTGTATACTCTTGGGTTGTATAAGGAGGCCCTCATATTTTGGCAGATAATTTATTTCATTATCAATAACATTTCACAACATCATTTTTATAAATTGGCATTTAATAAATTGCAGTATTTAAATAATAAATTGTATTTGAATACAGATATATTCATACTTTTCATGTCTTATTTTGGCACATTTGCAGTGCTCGGGATTTATCGTGTACGCACGATGGTGGTCGCCGCTAATACACTGCTACCTTAATTTTGATAGGTCTTTACATTTGACAGATGTTTGTTTGTAAACGCAGACGGTTATTCAAATAGTGACATTTTGAATGTATTCTTCATTCACGGAGAATGTAACAAAATATTGGAAAGGACATGTCAAATTTTCAATCACAGATACCCAGACCTACCGCCAATGACAAGACGTAAATTCAGGAAAATTGAGTCAAACTTTTTGCGCTTTGGACAAGTAGGAAAACAGAAAAATTTTGCAAGTCTTGTTACGGGTAATGAAGAAAATGAATTAAATGTTTTCCCGTATTTTATTGCTTTCCGGAATAGCTCCACGCGAGCTGCTTTTATGGATTTAGGTATAGCTTATAATTAAAAGCCTTGCAGTACAACTTTCTACAGAAATTGTTTACATGATTTTTAGGTCTATCACGTGCATCCATCCATAGAATTCTTTTAAAACACAAAATGCATCCTTATGCCTACAATATTTTACAATCACTCTTTCCTAATGATTATGCACGGAGAGTTGAATTTTGTGAATTTATGCTGGTAAAAATTCAGGAGGACCCGTTCTTTTTATCAAAGATAATTTGGACTGACGAATCAAAAGTTTCGAGGGAGGGTATAATCAACAGACACAATTTACACTATTGGGCAACCGAAAATCCCCATGCCATAAGACAGGAAAATGTTCAACACAATTTTAGTTTTAATGTTTTTGCTTTAATAATGGGGGACGAAATTAGATGCGAAATTTACAATGAAAATTTAAATAGTGATAGATATTTAGAAATTGTGCGTGGATGTGTGAACAAATTTTGCGAAAATCCTCCCCTGAATGTTTTACGCGACTGCTTTTATCAAATGGATGGTGCACCGGCACATTCTTCGCATGCGGTATGGATTCAACTTAATCAGATGTTTGAAGATAGATGGTTCGGAAGTAGGGGACCCTGGCGATGGCTACCAAGGTCACCAGATTTAACACCATTAGACTTTTATTTCTGGGGTCATGTGAAAAGTCAGGTCTATTCCACACCAGTAAATACTCTAGAAGAATTGAGAAACAGAGTAGTAGCCGCCATTAATGGAATTCCGCGACAACAAATCCGAAGAGCGACGATGACAGAAGTACAGCGATGAGTCTAAAAATGTTTGGAGCAGAACGGGCAGCATTTCGAACAGAATAATTAAGTTTTACTTGAAGTTAGATATCCCAAATATAGTGTTTTAGTTTTAAAAAACCTTTCAATATTTTTCTGTTCCAAAGTTCCTATACATTCTTATAAATGAAGAATAAATCGTTTTGTATTTAGTTTGGATTCTTTTATTTTGACAATATCTCAAAAACTATTAAAGTTAGATATAGGGAACCCTTATATTGATTGATAGGGAATAAGAGTTCCTATCGAATGGTGTATCGGTATACAGGGTGTTCCATTTGAAAAAAAAAAGTTTTTTACGTTTGAAAATTCAATTGTTGTGTTGTAAATTTTGAACACCCTGTATAAGGTACCATGATGAACTAAACATCGTCTTATTTGGTTATGTTTGTAGTTTCGGACCACCAATCATGAAAATTCTAGTTTCAATAATAACCGAGATATTTAATTTTAAACGTAACCGCGAAAATCACCAAAAAGTTAGTAAAATCAAAAAAACTCAAAAATGGTGATATTTAGGTATAGGGAAACCTTATCAAAAATGATATATTTTGATACGTAGAAACCACAAATACAATAAAAATTATATCATTCCATTTAAAATAACGAAGTTGATACCGACTTCCGGTGACCGGACGTGACAGTTAACTTATTTTAGGTGAAGAGTTCAGATTGAGTAAATTGTAATTCCAAAATTTCAAGTTTCCAGCAATAGTAGAACATGAGAAACTTCTAATGTACCAGTTCCGTGAGACACCCTGTATACATGCATCAACTGTAAAATTGAAAAATAAAAAGAAGCCATAATTATATTATGTAAAAATTAGCTCTACAATTTTTTTTTGGCGCGGATAGTACATATCACATTTTACACAACGCGGAAGGCTACCGCCGCGCCGTCTAGTCTACTGACGTTAAATTACCGGTAATATTACCGAGCGCCTATAAATTGTGATTGGTAATATTACCGCAAAAAACTCGGTAATATTACCCATAAGAATTAACATATGTAACCATAAGCATAACCGTTTTGGAATTATGGGATAACATATTTTCATAAAATTTTGAATTTTTCTTTAACAACATGAAGACAACAATTGTACAAAATATCATCAGAATCAAAGGTGGCGAGAAAAAGCTGTATTGATTTGACATGGAATTACCCAGATACAATAAATAATGCGTCAACCAAGTCTTATTTTCTTTATACGTATAATTAGTTCGGATAAACTGAAATCGAAAAGATTCAGATTGGTACATGACGGAAAATTTATTAATAAGTTTATTGAAATCAATTCTATTTAAAATATTCAATATTCTATTTATAATATTTATTATATAATATTATATTCAATAATCTGTAAAAATTCAATAACGTGTCCATAAGAAATAAAAAAAGTTGAATATTGCCCAGCCAAATTTGATGGACAAAAAGCATTTTTTGATACCAAAAATGGCTTCTGAGTGTAAGAATATCCGTAAGATATACAATGTGGGCAAAAAACGGGACAAATGTTCAATTACTCATATTTCTAAAATTTTACGTAAATTCAAGCAAAAATTTCTTTGAAAAACTAATTGTTTATGTTGTGAGGATTGAAAACATACAATATTCGCAATTCCACTTCTCTTTTGAGTAAAAGCAGAAAAAAACGATGTTTCAACACTTCACTCTGTATACAAAAAAATCACCATGTATACGATGGTATAAAATCTCTACGGTCCCTTTTGACCAAAAGAAAACAAATGTCATTACCTACTAATTTTATTACACCTTTCATTTCACATTAAATTGCCCCGATGTTATCAGAAATGTTGCACAGCCACAAAGCAACACAACTTTGGATTGAAACGTTCTGTTATTGCGAGTATGGTGTGGTTGCAATTTTCACACTACAGTGATTAAAAATTTGTACCGTTTTTTTTTTGTCCCCCGTGTATAATGTATATATGTAAGAATACACCATTTCGTCTTCCTATTTATTGTAATAGCAAAGTTATTCAAGACACCTGTATATCATGTCATGCCTTATTATTAGGCTATATTAGTTTTTCACTAGATAGCCTTCCGCGTTGTATAAAATGTGATATGTTTGCCAATACGCGACAGTGTAAAAATTTAATGGTATATTGTGTACCAAGCCGAGAAAGTGGTTCTTTTCCGGGCGAGAGAAGAGTTGCACAGGCGAGCGTAGCGCGCCTGGGCACTTCTTGAGGCCCGGAAAACCACTTTCTGGGCGTGGTGCACACATAATTTTTTATCCTACACAACAATATCGTAATAAAATCACCCGTTGCTAAAGACTAATCTCTGACATATTAGCTTTTGACAAATAAAATCCGTTGACGTTTTAATGACAAACGTCAAACCGAATCGAAACTGTGTTTTGATTGGACAGAGATATTGCATTTTCCGGGCTAGCCCCGAAAAGTGTTCATTAGAGGCCGGGCTGGGGCGGGCTGGCGAATAGCATCTTTCGTATCTCCATACAGACGCGAAAACGACATTTTCGCATCGTGTAGGATAAAAACTCAATTACCTAATAATACACTCGTTAAAGAGAGTTTCCTAATCACAATAGATGATACCGTACCAGACAACAATCATTTGTCGGCTTGTTATGGGCGTTTTGGTATGAATTGTCGTGGTATGAGTTGTCCTGGTATGAGATGTCCTGGTATGAGTTGTCCTGGTATGAGTTGTCCTGGTATGAGTTGTCCTGGTATGAGTTGTCCTGGTATGAGTTGTCCTGGTATGAGTTGTCCTGGTATGAGTTGTCCTGGTATGAGTTGTCCTGGTATGAGTTGTCCTGGTATGAGTTGTCCTGGTATGAGTTGTCCTGGTATGAGTTGTCCCTTGGTATGAGGTGTCCCGGTATGAGTTGTCGTGGTATGAGTTGTCCCTTGGTATGAGTTGTCCTGGTATGAGTTGTCCGGGTATGACTTGTCTTGGTATGAGGTGAGTTGACCCGCCCATAATAACATACGCCAGTATCGTATGGTGGCAGCGCACTCTTTTGAAAGAGTGCAGACTATAACTTAGCAAAGTGCAACGGCTTGCCTGCCTAGGTATTACAGGGAGCATGTCGACCATCCCGACAGCAGCCCTGGAGACACTGCTGGACCTACAACCTCTTCACCTACTGGTGACGGTTAGGGAATTGGCGGGCGCAGCTTGCAAACAACCCCCCACTTCAGCACGGATACCTGTAGAACCGGACATACGTCAATGTTTACAGAGATCGACAGGAATCAAACTCTATGTATGATTTCTGACAAGATAAATAAAACGTACACCATAGAGAAGACCTACGAGGTGATTATACGCCGTAGGGATCAATGGGAACAGAACAGCGTCAAACTGAATGGCCTAGTCTACTATACAGACGGGTCAAAAGCCGACACAAGTACAGGCGCAGTGATATATGGGACCGGCATATTCCGCTCAGGCCTATCCATAGGCCTAGGAACGCAGGTGAACATATTCCAAGGTGAAGTATACAGCATCACAGTATGCACAATGAAACCTACAAAGAGGGCCTTGCAACGCAACAGAATCTTTATAGTAACCGATGGCCATGCGAAATCAAGTCTGGGCTTGACCTAGACTGCATCCGAGCACTGAACAAACTGGGAGAGACAAACACCCTGAAAATGGTATAGACACCAGCACACTCCGGTATACCAGGAAATGAGAGGACCGACAAACTCGCAAAACAAGTGACCCTCATACCTCTCATTGGACCCGGACCACTTGTTGGCCTATCAGTAGACACAAGCAAGAGGGAAATAAAACGCCTGCTACGCTAGTGGTATGAAGAACACTGGAGGTACCATCCAGGACAGACCCACTCAAGGTTCTTTCTTGGAAGATCTTCGGCCAAATTGGCAGAGGATACGCTCAAAATGAGCAAAGCTGACATCCGACTGTGGACGGGAGTGGTAACAGGACACTGCCCAGTTAACCGACACCTCCACAGGATGGGACTGACCGAAGTCCCGTTATGCAGGGGCTGCGGAGACGAGGAATAAACTCCGTTACACCTTCTATGCCTCTGCGAGGCCTTTGTTAATGACAGACGTACATATCTGGGGGAACACAAGGTGAACCCAGATGAGATACGAGTAACGTAATACATTCACACACACAGTGATAAGCTACCTTCGCTCTCGTCAAGACGTGTCTCTCTGCGCTACGCTTCGCATCGTTCGACGTTTTTGCAGTAAGTACGGGTGATATCCTAGCTACCCTTATTTTGTAATGTTTCCGCGATTATTGAAGCTGATTGCTTGTGTTGCGGAGGCACCCCAAGTAATTAGTGGATATACATCGTTCTATCGACGATCCGCCTATTAGCATGATTTCTCAAACACGTGTCGGCAGTGTTGATACGGTCCAGTTTATTCTGGTCGTTTCACACTGCACGTTTCACACTGGGCATCGCGACGGTGATCGTCGGTACGTTACCTGAATTTCCTTTTTAGTTTACCTTATTTTTCCCGACGAATTCGGGTTTTCATTTTTTCCGAGCACGTGCTCCTGTTTTTCTTTTCTATTTTTCTCGGGTAGGTTGCGGCCTAGCCACGCCCCCCGGGTGCCATTAGGCTAAGCCTTTTCTGCCAGCAGTCTCCACACATGCCAGCTCGGCACAAGCTGGTTGTGTGTATTCCTCTGTCCCAATGGCGGCGAACCCTGACTTCATGGATGTCGAGGGAGATAATGCTCTCGCCTCCCCACGTACGTCACGCCAGAAGACATCAGCCCAAGACATCCTTAGTGCTGCGACTAAAGCCTTCATAATGCTGGAACCAGACCAGATGGTGGCTTACCTCAACATGCTGCGTACTTCTTCCTGGAGATCACTTGTCTGATGACTCCTTCGATGACCACGATTCCGGCTCCGAGGCCTCTTTCACCTCCGTTACGTCGAAGCGAAAATCCACGAAGAAGAGGAAAGTTAACCCTTCCGCACCCAACACTATACCTTCCGCTCCCCTTGCCAAAACAGCAGGCAAGAAGCAACCTACCACCCAGCCTCCCGCTGCCACCGCGCCGTTAGCCGGACTAGCATCGGCTGCCGACGGCAATCCACAAGCCCCGCCCACCATCCCAAAACCGAAGAAGTCGACCACCCAAGCTCCGCCCATCGTTCTTCGCGACAAGAAGAAGTGGATGGAAGTGAACAAAAGCCTCCAGGACGCCGGAATCCGCTGCCGCGAACACCCAGGCAGGGATTCGGATTCAACCACCGACTCTGAAAGACCACGCCTACATCATCGACCAACTTTCCACCGAAGCCACGCCCTTCGACTCTTTCTCAACTTCCGAGAACCGGGTGTTGAATATCGTACTAAGGAAGCTGCCGCTCGAGCTGGCTATAGAGGAGATTGCTACCGACCGTAAAGAACAAGGCTTCACACCCTCTCGAGTCATAAGGATGAAGAACCCGTCGACCAGAAAACTGATGTCGCTGATGCTGGTGTCAGTTCCCAGACAACAACAAAGGCTGTATAACATCACCGACGTCTGTGGTATTATGATTGAGATCTAGCCTCTGAAGAAATCTCCTTCGATCAGCCAATGCCACAGATGTCAATGTTTGGTCACGGCTCCACCTATTGCTGGGCTCCTTCAGGTTGTAACCGTTGCGCCGGTGACCATCTCACTCCGGACTGCAAAGTAGCTGACGACGCACCCAACATGTGCCGGAACTGCGGCGGCCAACATCGCGCGAGCTACCGCGGCTGTTCACGCTCTCCGAAGCGGAAACCAGCCCAAACCAACCCTTCACGACCCCGACCCACCACGACTCTTAAAGCGCACCATAACGCTCTCAGGTCACAACTACTGGCAAAACCTTTGCCTCAATGGTCCAAGGCCCCCGCCCCTACACAGGTGGCCACGGCCCCAACACTCGGCCTCTGACAAAGAGGAATTTCTTCGGGGTTTTAACGAACTCCAAACCCAGCTACTAGTTATAGTTACCGAATTTCAGAAACTGTGTACCCGATTTAACATCCAAACATAATTATTTGTTTCCTCTGTTTAAAGCGTAATAACCCGGCAAGTCCTTCCACCAAAACCCTCTTCCATGCTTTTCGAGTTCCCAACCCACTACCGGGAATAAAAAGTCAATAAACTTGTCCTCTAATCCCGATATCACCATGTACCAAGACCTAATAAATTCTGTTCTAGGAAGATTTTCTATATTTTCTGTTTTTTTTAAACTCCGTTTTAAAAAAATCAAGTGACGATACATTTGGTACATTTGGCAGATGATGCCAAATGTACGGCATCCTTTTGAAAATTTTCTCGGACACTTGAAATCCTTAATTCAATCCCCCAATAAGCCATTACAAGAAATCTATAGACGTCTAAAAGAAATTAGTCCACTACTAAAGTTTGTAAGCAACTGTAAACAATACAAAAAGCTTTTCAGGAAGGATTTTCAGTTTTTTATCTACTCACATTCAGAGGCAAATTGTTATTGTCTTACTACACAGGAATTACTAAAAACACAAAATATAGTAGTTGCCGATGACAACGCATGTTACATTTTAGGAAACCGATTCAATACTTACAGTTCTTTTTTCGAATACCAAATAGAAACAAAGAAGTTGAATATTTATCATTCACAAGAATTATCCCAAAACATTGAAATATGGCCTAGACTTGCAATTGTTTCAAAATGTATTCTGTTCCCCTTCCACCAAGCAAGCGTGGGTATCAATCACCATTACTACATCTTTAACTATGTGACTAAAACTATGTGACTGAAAATACAACAAAACAATTTTTTTTTTAATATCTTTGATATTACTTACATTCTATATTCATTACATATTATATATCAATTGCGACAAACAAAGCTTCCATTTGTAGAATAGTCGCTTAAATTGAAGTAAGAGGCAATGCTAAGCCATTTTATGCACGAAATTGAAAAAAAAAACGCGTAAGGTGTAAAGTCTAACCCAACCTTCATCCGCGCGATTACTTTTAATATAAGCAAAATTCACTGTGAGTCCTGAAAAATCCTCCTTCTCCTGAAACATAGACATTTGGTAGACAAATAGACCATGTTGCGTGTCGCTTTTAGTAAACGCCGTATTTTATATATTATCCGTTTGGACGTCTTTTCGGTCCACACCGGACCAAAATCTAGTTCCCGCAACTCGCTCTGTTGCTACTGTCAACAACGGTCGCTTGGTTACCGACCGTTCCACAAATTTACTGACGTTTTTCGAGATACACTCAAAATTTCAACCGATTTTAGCAAAAATCAAAAAAAAGTCTCTCTGTAATCCACGGTAGCCGGTCGGAAATTATAAACCAAAAGTCCGATAATATCTTTTGCCGCCGGAATATTCGCCCAAAATTGTCTCCGATTACTTTGACGCTTTTAGTAATAATAGACGTGGGGATAAACCAAAAGCCCGATAATATCCTTTGCCGCCGGAATATTCGCACAAAATTGTCTCCGATTACTTCGACGCTTTCAATAATAATAGACGTGGGGATAAACCAAAAGTCCGATAATATCCTTTGCCGCCGGAATATTCGCCCAAAATTGTCTCCGATTACTTTGACGCATTTAGTAATAATAGACGTGGGGATAAACCAAAAGTCCGATAATATCCTTTTCCGCCGGAATATTCGCTCAAAATTGTCTCCGATTACTTTGACGCTTTTAGTAATAATAGACGTGGGGATAAACCAAAAGTCCGATAATATCCTTTGCCGCCGGAATAGTCGCCCAAAATTGTCTCCGATTACTTTGACGCGTTTAGTAATAATAGACGTGGGGATAAACCAAAAGTCCGATAATATCCTTTGCCGCCGGAATATTCGCCCAAAATTGTCTCCGATTACTTTGACGCTTTTAGTAATAATAGACGTGGGGATAAACCAAAAGTCCGATAATATCATTTGCCGCCGGAATATTCGCCCAAAATTGGCTCCGATTACTTTGACGCTTTTAGTAATAATAGACGTGGGGATAAACAAAAGGCCCATAATACCCTTTGCCGCCGGAATATTCGCCCAAAATTGTCTCCGATTACTTTGACGCTTTTAGTAATAATAGACGTGGGGATAAACCAAAAGTCCGATATCATTTGCCGCCGGAATATTCGCCCAAAATTGGCTCCGATTACTTTGACGCTTTTAGTAATAATAGACGTGGGGATAAACCAAAAGTCCCATAATATCCTTTGCCGCCGGAATATTCGCCCAAAATTGTCTCCGATTACTTTGACGCTTTTAGTAATAATAGACGTGGGGATAAATCAAAAGCCAGATAATATCATTTGCCGCCGGAATATTCGCCCAAAATTGTCTCCGAGTACTTTGACGCTTTTAGTAATAATAGACGTGGGGATAAACCAAAAGTCCCATATCCTTTGCCGCCGGAATATTCGCCCAAAATTGTCTCCGATTACTTTGACGCTTTTAGTAATAATAGACGTGGGGATAAACCAAAAGTCCGATAATATCATTTGCCGCCGGAATATTCGCCCAAAATTGTCTCCGATTACTTTGACGCTTTTAATAATAATAGACGTGGGGATAAACCAAAAGTCCGATAATATCCTTTGCCGCCGGAATATTCGCCCAAAATTGTCTCAGATTAGTTTGACGCTTTTAGTAATAATAGACGTGGGGATAAAACCAAAAGTCCGATAATATCTTTTGCCGCCGGAATATTCGCCCAAAATTGTCTCCGATTACTTTGACGCGTTTAGTAATAATAGACGTGGGGATAAACCAAAAGTCCGATAATATCCTTTGCCGCCGGAATATTCGCCCAAAATTGTCTCCGATTACTTTGACGCTTTTAGTAATAATACACGTGGGGATAAACCAAAAGTCCGATAATATCTTTTGCCGCCGGAATATTCGCCCAAAATTGTCTCCGATTACTTTGACGCTTTTAGTAATAATAGACGTGGGGATAAACCAAAAGCCCGATAATATCCTTTGCCGCCGGAATATTCGCCCAAAATTGTCTCCGATTACTTTGACGCTTTTAGTAATAATAGACGTGGGGATAAACCAAAAGCCCGATAATATCCTTTGCCGCCGGAATTTTCGCCCAAAATTGTCTCCGATTACTTTGACGCTTTTAGTAATAATAGACGTGGGGATAAACCAAAAGCCCGATAATATCCTTTGCCGCCGGAATATTCGCCCAAAATTGTCTCCGATTACTTTGACGCTTTTAGTAATAATAGACGTGGGGATAAACCAAAAGTCCAATAATATCATTTGCCGCCGGAATATTCGCCCAAAATTGTCTCCGATTACTTTGACGCTTTTAATAATAATAGACGTGGGGATAAACCAAAAGTCCGATAATATCATTTGCCGCCGGAATAGTCGCCCAAAATTGTCTCCGATTACTTTGACGCGTTTAGTAATAATAGACGTGGGGATAAACCAAAAGTCCGATAATATCCTTTGCCGCCGGAATATTCGCCCAAAATTGTCTCCGATTACTTTGACGCTTTTAGTAATAATAGACGTGGGGATAAACCAAAAGTCCGATAATATCATTTGCCGCCGGAATATTCGCCCAAAATTGTCTCCGAGTACTTTGACGCTTTTAGTAATAATAGACGTGGGGATAAACCAAAAGTCCCATAATATCCTTTGCCGCCGGAATATTCGCCCAAAATTGTCTCCGATTACTTTGACGCTTTTAGTAATAATAGACGTGGGGATAAACCAAAAGTCCGATAATATCATTTGCCGCCGGAATATTCGCCCAAAATTGTCTCCGATTACTTTGACGCTTTTAATAATAATAGACGTGGGGATAAACCAAAAGTCCGATAATATCCTTTGCCGCCGGAATATTCGCCCAAAATTGTCTCAGATTAGTTTGACGCTTTTAGTAATAATAGACGTGGGGATAAAACCAAAAGTCCGATAATATCTTTTGCCGCCGGAATATTCGCCCAAAATTGTCTCCGATTACTTTGACGCGTTTAGTAATAATAGACGTGGGGATAAACCAAAAGTCCGATAATATCCTTTGCCGCCGGAATATTCGCCCAAAATTGTCTCCGATTACTTTGACGCTTTTAGTAATAATACACGTGGGGATAAACCAAAAGTCCGATAATATCTTTTGCCGCCGGAATATTCGCCCAAAATTGTCTCCGATTACTTTGACGCTTTTAGTAATAATAGACATCCCCCCCCCCCCCCCATTACATATTATATATCAATTGCGACAAACAAAGCTTCCATTTGTAGAATAGTCGCTTAAATTGAAGTAAGAGGCAATGCTAAGCCATTTTATGCACGAAATTGAAAAAAAAAAACGCGTAAGGTGTAAAGTCTAACCCAACCTTCATCCGCGCGATTACTTTTAATATAAGCAAAATTCACTGTGAGTCCTGAAAAATCCTCCTTCTCCTGAAACATAGACATTTGGTAGACAAATAGACCATGTTGCGTGTCGCTTTTAGTAAACGCCGTATTTTATATATTATCCGTTTGGACGTCTTTTCGGTCCACACCGGACCAAAATCTAGTTCCCGCAACTCGCTCTGTTGCTACTGTCAACAACGGTCGCTTGGTTACCGACCGTTCCACAAATTTACTGACGTTTTTCGAGATACACTCAAAATTTCAACCGATTTTAGCAAAAATCAAAAAAAAGTCTCTCTGTAATCCACGGTAGCCGGTCGGAAATTATAAACCAAAAGTCCGATAATATCTTTTGCCGCCGGAATATTCGCCCAAAATTGTCTCCGATTACTTTGACGCTTTTAGTAATAATAGACGTGGGGATAAACCAAAAGCCCGATAATATCCTTTGCCGCCGGAATATTCGCACAAAATTGTCTCCGATTACTTCGACGCTTTCAATAATAATAGACGTGGGGATAAACCAAAAGTCCGATAATATCCTTTGCCGCCGGAATATTCGCCCAAAATTGTCTCCGATTACTTTGACGCATTTAGTAATAATAGACGTGGGGATAAACCAAAAGTCCGATAATATCCTTTTCCGCCGGAATATTCGCTCAAAATTGTCTCCGATTACTTTGACGCTTTTAGTAATAATAGACGTGGGGATAAACCAAAAGTCCGATAATATCCTTTGCCGCCGGAATAGTCGCCCAAAATTGTCTCCGATTACTTTGACGCGTTTAGTAATAATAGACGTGGGGATAAACCAAAAGTCCGATAATATCCTTTGCCGCCGGAATATTCGCCCAAAATTGTCTCCGATTACTTTGACGCTTTTAGTAATAATAGACGTGGGGATAAACCAAAAGTCCGATAATATCATTTGCCGCCGGAATATTCGCCCAAAATTGGCTCCGATTACTTTGACGCTTTTAGTAATAATACACGTGGGGATAAACCAAAAGTCCGATAATATCTTTTGCCGCCGGAATATTCGCCCAAAATTGTCTCCGATTACTTTGACGCTTTTAGTAATAATAGACGTGGGGATAAACCAAAAGCCCGATAATATCCTTTGCCGCCGGAATATTCGCCCAAAATTGTCTCCGATTACTTTGACGCTTTTAGTAATAATAGACGTGGGGATAAACCAAAAGCCCGATAATATCCTTTGCCGCCGGAATTTTCGCCCAAAATTGTCTCCGATTACTTTGACGCTTTTAGTAATAATAGACGTGGGGATAAACCAAAAGCCCGATAATATCCTTTGCCGCCGGAATATTCGCCCAAAATTGTCTCCGATTACTTTGACGCTTTTAGTAATAATAGACGTGGGGATAAACCAAAAGTCCAATAATATCATTTGCCGCCGGAATATTCGCCCAAAATTGTCTCCGATTACTTTGACGCTTTTAATAATAATAGACGTGGGGATAAACCAAAAGTCCGATAATATCATTTGCCGCCGGAATAGTCGCCCAAAATTGTCTCCGATTACTTTGACGCGTTTAGTAATAATAGACGTGGGGATAAACCAAAAGTCCGATAATATCCTTTGCCGCCGGAATATTCGCCCAAAATTGTCTCCGATTACTTTGACGCTTTTAGTAATAATAGACGTGGGGATAAACCAAAAGTCCGATAATATCATTTGCCGCCGGAATATTCGCCCAAAATTGTCTCCGAGTACTTTGACGCTTTTAGTAATAATAGACGTGGGGATAAACCAAAAGTCCCATATCCTTTGCCGCCGGAATATTCGCCCAAAATTGTCTCCGATTACTTTGACGCTTTTAGTAATAATAGACGTGGGGATAAACCAAAAGTCCGATAATATCATTTGCCGCCGGAATATTCGCCCAAAATTGTCTCCGATTACTTTGACGCTTTTAATAATAATAGACGTGGGGATAAACCAAAAGTCCGATAATATCCTTTGCCGCCGGAATATTCGCCCAAAATTGTCTCAGATTAGTTTGATGCTTTTAGTAATAATAGACGTGGGGATAAAACCAAAAGTCCGATAATATCTTTTGCCGCCGGAATATTCGCCCAAAATTGTCTCCGATTACTTTGACGCGTTTAGTAATAATAGACGTGGGGATAAACCAAAAGTCCGATAATATCCTTTGCCGCCGGAATATTCGCCCAAAATTGTCTCCGATTACTTTGACGCTTTTAGTAATAATACACGTGGGGATAAACCAAAAGTCCGATAATATCTTTTGCCGCCGGAATATTCGCCCAAAATTGTCTCCGATTACTTTGACGCTTTTAGTAATAATAGACGTGGGGATAAACCAAAAGCCCGATAATATCCTTTGCCGCCGGAATATTCGCCCAAAATTGTCTCCGATTACTTTGACGCTTTTAGTAATAATAGACGTGGGGATAAACCAAAAGTCCGATAATATCATTTGCCGCCGGAATATTCGCCCAAAATTGTCTCCGATTACTTTGACGCTTTTAATAATAATAGACGTGGGGATAAACCAAAAGTCCAATAATATCATTTGCCGCCGGAATATTCGCCCAAAATTGTCTCCGATTACTTTGACGTTTTTAGTAATAATAGACGTGGGGATAAACCAAAAGCCCGATAATATCCTTTGCCGCCGGAATATTCGCCCAAAATTGTCTCCGATTACTTTGACGCTTTTAGTAATAATAGACGTGGGGATAAACCAAAAGCCCGATAATATCCTTTGCCGCCGGAATTTTCGCCCAAAATTGTCTCCGATTACTTTGACGCTTTTAGTAATAATAGACGTGGGGATAAACCAAAAGCCCGATAATATCCTTTGCCGCCGGAATATTCGCCCAAAATTGTCTCCGATTACTTTGACGCTTTTAGTAATAATAGACGTGGGGATAAACCAAAAGTCCAATAATATCATTTGCCGCCGGAATATTCGCCCAAAATTGTCTCCGATTACTTTGACGCTTTTAATAATAATAGACGTGGGGATAAACCAAAAGTCCGATAATATCATTTGCCGCCGGAATATTCGCCCAAAATTGTCTCCGATTACTTTGACGCTTTTAGTAATAATAGACGTGGGGATAAACCAAAAGCCCGATAATATCCTTTGCCGCCGGAATATTCGCACAAAATTGTCTCCGATTACTTTGACGCTTTCAATAATAATAGACGTGGGGATAAACCAAAAGTCCGATAATATCCTTTGCCGCCGGAATATTCGCCCAAAATTGTCTCCGATTACGTTGACGCTTTTAGTAATAATAGACGTGGGGATAATCCAAAAGTCCGATAATATCATTTGCCGCCGGAATATTCGCCCAAAATTGTCTCCGATTACTTTGACGCTTTTAATAATAATAGACGTGGGGATAAACCAAAAGTCCGATAATATCCTTTGCCGCCGGAATATTCGCCCAAAATTGTCTCAGATTAGTTTGATGCTTTTAGTAATAATAGACGTGGGGATAAAACCAAAAGTCCGATAATATCCTTTGCCGCCGGAATATTCGCCCGAAATTGTCTCCGATTACTTTGACGCTTTTAGTAATAATAGACGTGGGGATAAACCAAAAGTCCGATATCCTTTGCCGCCGAAATATTCGCCCAAAATTGTCTCCGATTACTTTGACGCTTTTAGTAATACTAGACGTGGAGACTAGACATAAAAACATTTTTTTTCGGAAAACCAACATGTTGTATTACAGTTTTAACGAAAACAATGATACACCATACGTTTTTTAAATAAATGGTATGTTCATAGTTAAGCTTCATCTCTCAGAAAAAAATGGCCTTTTGACTTTTTTTCTTCTTGACAACTGTTTTCGATTACAAAAATGAAAAGATTTATTTGCGTGCTCCTACGTGGCTTGATTATTGGGTATTAGTTTAATCGTTAAAAATAATAAAGGACATATTAGCGCCGCCGCCACTGTCGGAAGTAGGTTTTTATGCCTAGTTATTACCCCCTAAGATTTAAAAAATCTCATGGGGCCAGGCGCATGACTTTATCATACAATATATAAAATTAATAGTTTAGTTGCATGAGAATCTATTTTATTGAGATAAATCGTAGGTATTGTCAAAGCATCAGTACTTGACACTACCTACACTACGTCATTAGAATAATAGTTATTTATGTCACAAGTGCCGAAAGTACGGAATACCGCGGCGAGCGGTGATGCGGCGCGTCACCGAAGGCGAAGCGTCGCCGTCGCACGTGAGCGAGTCGCGCTATTGTGTTGCTTTTTGAGAAACATGTATTTAAAAAAAAATAAATAAAAAATGGTTATACGTCTGTATAGGAAATGTTAGGTTGGTACCACTTTGACGAAACTTCAAGTTTAATTCAAATTCTGACAGATTTATATTTGTTCATGACACTGTAGATGTCACATCAGTACCAACATACTAAAATAAAACTACGCTCATCGCTATACTTTATTTACAATTTTCTCAATTTATCGTTTTTAGAATTAGATATAAACACAGGTTGATATTTCTTATCAACAAACAATCAAATTGGTGATCTTATTTTAGTTGAAATATGTATTTTGTAATTTGCCGCACTAGAGCGGCAACGTTCCATAGCGGTTCTCCAACCTCTGATATGCCTCTGATGAAATCAGCTGTTTTCGAGTGTGACAGCACAAAAAAATATTTGTCAAAATCCTGGCTACTATGTAGTTTCATATCAATGCAGATGCGACCGATCTCGATCAAATAGAATTTGCTCTTGCCGCTAAACTATTAATTTTACCAAAAAATGTCATGGGCATAAATTATTCAAAATTTCCTCTACTATAATTTATTATTTAACTATTTTGACGAAATTACAGAAATGGCGGCTCATTTGCAAAATCCTTGAAAAAGGCTTAGAATAAACTACCAGTTCCTTTGGACCCTTTTGAACCAAAAGTTTTTCAGCTCTAAGTTAGGTCATGAAATTTCTAAATATGAAGTTTCGTCCCGATACCTTTAGTAGTTTCTCCGGAATCGTCGCCACAAAAATCGTTTACACACACACACACACACACACACACACACACACGCACACGCACACGCACACGCCCACGCCCACGCGCACACGCACACGCACACGCACACGCACACGCACACGCACACGCACACGCGCACGCGCACGCACACGCCCACGCGCACGCACACGCCCACGCGCACACGCACGCGCACACGCACTCGCACACGCACACGCACACGCACACGCACACGCACACGCACACGCACACACACACACACACACACACTCACACTCACACTCACACTCACACTCTCACACTCACACTCACACTCACACTCACACTCACACACTCACACACTCACACACTCACACACTCACACACTCACACACTCACACACACACACACACACACACACACACACACACACACACACACACACACACACACACACACACACACACACACACACACACACACACACACACACACACACACACACACACACACACACACACACACACACACACACACACAGACACACACAGACATTTTTTGTACCTTGGTCAAAAATGTTCAGGGGACCCAAAAAGACCCTATTTCCGCTAAAATCTCAATTTTTTTAGGCATGATTACAATACTTTAGCATACTGCGTATGATAAAGTAAAAAATCTAAAGTAATCTCAAAGATATTAAGAAAAAGCTGTTGTTGTTTCATATTTTCAGCCCCTTCTATCTAAAAAAATCTGATGTCGCCAGGCACACGACTTTATCATACTATTGTTATGTTTATCATGTTTATGCTGGAAAAATGACACACGCGTACACAGCTTGACAATATGTTTAATAATTGAATTAGGTATATAAACTGATGTTGCTAACATAAAGTACATTGCTGACTAACGCACACTATTCTTTATTTGCTAAATTATTCTTCACTAAAATAAGTGTGTTTTTATGAAACCAAAAAGTAGAGTAATTAATAGTTTAGCTGCATTAGATTCTATTTGGTCGAGAGCGGTCGTGTCTGCATTAAAATAAAACAAGTTGTCCAGTCCGGTCGTGTATCCCCACGAGCGTATATGTACTAATCGCTTTACGTTTTTTAATAACTTCTCTACTCCTGTTTCTTTTCGTAATATCTCTTCTGTTAAGTCTATATCACCTAGTTTCGGGTTATAGCTATCATCACAACAACGTATACTATACGTTGTTCTTAGTGTGATAATGTTTCGTGTTTATAAGGAAAGCGTGATAGAAAAACAGCAATTATATTATTTTGTCCTTTACGGTACATTAAGTCGTAATCGTATTCGTTTATATATGTATAATGCCCAACGAATTAAGCGATTAACAACCAATTTTGGAAGTGTACGTTTTGGTCGAAACAAATACAAGGGCGTATGGTCTGTTATTAACCTGAATTTATTTCCACGCAAATATTGGTCGAACTTTTTAACAGCAAAGATAGTGCAAGAAAATTAATGAATTAATTAATTAATGAGCGATTTCTTTAAGTTTACTAGCATAACTTTCAAATGTTAGGTATCTTAGAAGCGTGCAATTCCAAATATTTGTTAACGCTTTAAAACATGTTGTTTTTACTTGAAATAAGGTTAAATTTTTTTAGAAATGCCGTTATATGTTTGATTTTTAAGTTAATATCACTGTTAGCAGAAGTTATTTTTAATTCTCTGAATGTCTCTGGTGTTACGCACGACACAAAGAGTTCACGTTTTGCGTTTAAGTAGTTCACATCACCTGGTGTGTCTTCCAATCCCCACATTCGACACTGTGCCTCGAAGTAATCGATGAATGTTTCGGCTGTTGTGTTGATGTCGTATTTTTCGCATTTGAAGTTCTTGATGTTTTTTACTTCGCTGTCAATCTTGTTGCCGGGTTGATCTCTTGCGGTGTGTGGACGGGCCAGTTCTTGTAGTATTTTGGCAATTTGTTGCTGTTGTTGAGCTCGAACTTCCAGACATTTTGCAAACTGATCACTATTCATGTTTGATTTGTGGGTTGTCAGTTTACGCGTGAGACTTTAGTACTGTACTGTATGATTTTTGCTACTCTGTGGTGAGTGCTACCATAAAGGTACGGACACACATGCTTATTTGTAGCACGAAAGCATGCTTATTTCAAGCACTTGCTACTTACTAGCATGTGTGTACACACATTGCTAGTAACCAGCATGCTTATTTCGAGCATGCTCAAAAATCACCAGTCGTTTGATTTTCGAGCAAGCTACCTGAGGTGCTGTGAAAGGGGGCGGGCGTGCTCAGAGCATGTGTGAACAGTGTTGTAGCATGCTTATTTAGGGAGCATGCTTAAAACTAGCATGCTTATTGCAAGCAAGTGTGAACAGCACACAAGCGTGCTCGATTTAAGCATGCTCACTAGCATGCTTATTTGTAGCATGTAAGCATGCTTATTTCAAGCACTTGCTACTTAATAGCATGTGTGTACACATATTGCTAGTAACAAGCATGCTTATTTCAAGCATGCTCAAAAATCACCAGTCGTTTGATTTTCGAGCAAGCTACCTGTGGTGCGGTGGAAGGGGGCGTGCTCAGATCATGTGTGAACAGAGTTGTAGCATGCTTATTTAGGGAGCATGCTTAAAACTAGCATGCTTATTGCAAGCAAATGTGAACAGCAGACAAGCGTGCTCGATTTAAGCATGCTCACTAGCATGCTTAAAAATAAGCATGTGTGTCCGTACCTTAATCCTAATAAAGGTACGGACACACATGCTTATTACAAGAACGAAAGCATGCTTATTTCCAGCACTTGCTACTAATAAGCATGTGTGTCTAGACATTGCTAGTAATAAGCATGCTTATTTTAAGCATGCTTACAAATCACCAGTCGTTTGATTTTTGAGCATGCTTATTGCGGCGCGGGTAGTGGGGGGCTTGCTCTAAGCGCGTGTGAACACCTTTGCTTATAAGCATGCTAGTATCGATTCGACCTCAATCCGCAACAGCTGTTCGTCTGCTAAACAAACATGGCGCGTTGGGGAAATGAAAAGACGTTCAAAAGAACTACTCATAAATTAAGGGAGTTCCTTTGAGGTACCAATTCCGCGGTTGGTGGTACCAATTGGTACTAATTGGGTACTAATTATTTGGAAAGTTTCAAGTCAATTTGCGAAAAGAGGCGTTCTGAGGTGACGGACGTCGCTATTTATGAATTTTAGAAGGGGTGATATAAATTTTGTAATATCTTGTATAAAAGGTAGGGCCCTAAACCACCAGGCGCCCTCGGGCGGTGCCCGACTTCGCCCCCCCCCCCCTAGGGCCGGCCCTGTCTCTGGCAGCAATCGAGTACTTGCTCCCAGGGTTTCTCTTCTACTTATCCAGTTACGGACCCAAATTTTCCGTTTTGTTTTCTTATTTTTTTCGACAAAATTTTCTTAAGTTGCAAGTAATAATATTACATTATTGACTTCGGTGCGGATAGAACTGAAATCACTATTTTGATTAATTTCGACACTACTTTCTTGCAATGCTTCCATTGCGACCGCGAGCCTGCGACTAAATAGCATGTGTGTACAGTTGTTTGCTTTAAGCACGCTTATTTAGGGAGCATGCTTAAAACTAGCATGCTTATTGCAAGCAAATGTGAACAGCAGACAAGCGTGCTCGATTTAAGCATGCTCATTAGCATGCTTATAAATAAGCATGTGTGTCCGTACCTTAATGCATAATCCTCGTCGCCAGTATGTTATGTTTATCAATGTTTATGCTGGAAACATACGACTACACTGCTTGACAATATGTTTAATAATTGAATTAGGTATATAAACTGATGTTGCTAACATAAAGTACATTGCTATGACCAACGCACACTATTCCCTATTTGCTAAATTATTCTTCAATAAAATAAGTGTGTTTTTATGAAACCAAAAAGTAGAGTAATTAATAGTTTAGCTGCATTAGATTCTCTTTGGTCGAGATTGGTCGTGTCTGCATTAAAATAAAACAAGTTTTCCAGGATTGTCAAAATATCAGCGTTTGACACTACCTAGTGTTATTACAATGAAAATATCTGTCAAATCCTGGCTAATTAGTTTTATATTAATGCAGACACGATCGATCTCGATCAAATAGTATTTGCTTATGCAGCTAAACATGAAATGAGAACATGAAATTATGGTGCCAATCGAACAATATGGTTCTTAATGGGGATAAGATTAGTCTGCTCCAGTTCGCCCTAGGTACACATAGTCAGTCAATTCTTGTAAGATCGGGTGGACTGTCGATACAATTGAATGAGCACGTTAAGTTTCTCGGGGTGCACTTACACTTCACTCTTAAGTAGGACACTCACGTAAACGGGGTCCGGGAAAGAGTAGCTCAACTGCACTGTACAATATACAACCTGCGACATATTGTAGAATTGCAGGTAATAAGAACGTATTATCTTGCCTGTGCAGAGTCCGTTTTGAGCTACGGAATAATATTGTGGGGCTCTTCGTCGCGCGGTATTGCTGCATTGTTTGTGCTCCAGAAGAGGTGACTTGTAGATCCCATGTCAGAGTACATAATATTCTTACTCTGCCAAGTCTCTACATTTTCAATTCATTTTAAAACTTGTAGGACGCAAAGGGGGAAATGAGACATTGCAGATGGCGCTGCAATCGGCGAAAATGAGTTCCCAACTTTTTGTGAATGCCCAACTTTTTTAGCATATTATTATTTTACGCTAAATAAGAACAAAACTTTGTCTGAAAATTGTTTTCGTACGATGCTTCTATCAGAAGTTATTTACGATGGACGTTTGTGGCGTCTGCAGTAGTTACAACCGCTTATATCCACTGCATGGGAATCCCATGCAGGCTAGTGCATCCCATCGGATGGGATGCACTAGCCGCGCCGTCTGGCAGTCAAACTGATGAGTGTCATGTCTACTCGTGGTACAACGTAGGACTCGACTTTGGTATTTTGCATCATGTATAGTTCATAAGCGTCATAAGTATCAATAGGTGCAGGCGGTGCAGCATGACGCAACATACCAAACATTAGACGCTGCAAGGTGTTTGTTGCCCTGTGTAGAGTTGGATTTACAAATTGGTTAAATTATTTTCATTTTATTACCATGAGTAAGTAAATACCATCAGTACCATGAGTAAGTACCATGAGTAGACATGACAGTCGTCGCTTTCACTGCCATACGGCGAGCGTATCACATACGGTGGCAGCGCTTGTAACTACCGCAGACGCCACAAACTTCCATCGTGAATAACTTTTCATAGATGCATGATGGTAAATTAAGTTTCGGGGAATATTCAGCGGCAAACCATCCCAATATACATAGTTGTAAATGGTTGCAAAGAAAAATTCTTAATTTAAAGAAAATGAACCTTTACCATTTATGGAACCCTAAAAAAATTATGCTATTTAAATGTATGTACCTTGATAAAAAATATATAACAAAATTCATGAAAAAAGGGGTATACTTTATTAACATTTTCTTTAAATACCAAATATCCCGAAAACTGGTAGTAATAGGTATATGCCATACTTAACATAAATTAACGACAACCAGAAAATAGTATACAGACGTTCCATTTAAAAAACTCACAAAAAGCTATTTAAAAATATCATATTTGACTACTGGGAATGTATCAAATTTCTTTAGACACTATCACCTCCCTATTAATTTCAGTTATTTTCTGACAAAGTTGTAAGATCATATCTGCAAAAATTTCGTTCAAAAACGGCATGCAACGGCATTTTTGTGAATAAAAAATTTCATATCGCGGAAACTATTAGCTTTACGTCAATATCACAATACAATTGGTAAGACAATTTTCTTCGGAATCATAATACATATATATGTTATAATATACAGGGGTTTTCATTTATAAAAGTACACTTCTTTTCTGCCACGCCTAAATGCAACACCCAGTATAATTGAAAATTAGTTTACGTTGTAGAAAATGATAGGCCAAACAATGTTTGTGTTCAATATTTTTCCTTCTTTAAAGATAACTGCTATATCTACCACCGCGACTCTAGTGACTCACCCTGTATAATTCCTACCATGATACACATACACACTGATGATTATGATGACAGTAGCGTTGTATAGTTTGTTTGAATAATGACTTCATTATTCAAAGGAACTGTCATCATTATACGAACGTACTGTCAAAGTCTGTCAAAACCTATTTATATCCTAATTATGTGCTCGTCAAATACTATATTATCATCATTATCATTAATTAATTAGTTGATTTTGTTTTTTGCCCTACTACGTTGTTTTTGGGAAAAAGGGCGTTAATATCATAAAAATAAAATATCATATTATTTGACCGTAATTAAAACGAATAAAACACCTTAATTAAAACGAATCGGAGCCATTTTCATATATCTGTTATTACTCTCTGCACCACCTTCGATTTGTCTAAGTTCGGCAATAAGCTAATAGATAAGCGAGTAGAAAAAAAATAAAATGCCAGAAAATAAATACTGTACTCTTCTATAGTTTAGACATTACAAGTTTATTGGTGGACAACACTGGTCGTCAACACTTTCCGCTATTAAACTTACCCTGTCTGAACGGTGTTTATAACACTGACAAAGCCAGATTTGTTTATGCTGTGGTATTTATATTCTTATAAAATATTTACCAAGGACATGAAAATGTTAAGTCAGTGGCTAAGTTGCTTGTAGTTTTTAGACGAAATCAATTTACCTACGACATATTTGTATTATGGTAAAAAATTACTGCATCTTTTATCTCTTTGGACATATTAATTAAGTAGAGATAAATATTCAGTTGCCAATATTTACATTAAACATAACCTAACTTAACACAATAACCGTTATGAACCTACCTTTCGAAACGGATATGGCACTATCCTGTAGAAAAAAGAGTAATTTCTGCAATTATGTACTAATTTTTAATTTTATGTAACAAAACTCACTAATCACCAATTAATTGCACAAATATGAAATCGAAAACTTAGTATGCCTCCTCCTAGTTAGCCATAGATAAAACGTATATAGATGTGCCTTCCCCACCCTTTCACCGATAACCGACATCAACGCCTCCTTCACTCTCTGGAGCGGTACTGAAGTGAACAGGGCCGGCCTGGGCGGTACAGACCCGGCGTAGAAAAATATTTTAATATTTAAACTTGATTTTAAAATTAGAAAAATTATAAGTATATAAAAGTACATTTTGACAAATATGTAGACTACAAATTTATTATTGAATTATAAAATGTAACTTAGTGAATTTTACCTTTAGAGACTCCCACAAACAATACTAGCTTAAAACTAATTAGAAATAAGCGTAAAACCATGTAGTGACTTTTAACTGTACAGTAAACAATAAACTTATTGTATTTAATTTTATATCTTTAGGTACTTAATTCCTGTGGATTGATCAAAACCTGAACTCGTGCTCCGAGAGGCTTAAAATCAAGAATAAGTTCAATTTAATTAATTCTTTTACTCTATTATTTTTTATTTTTGCTGTTTATTTAACACTGCTTTCCTAAAAAATCAAAACAGGTTTTATAATTTTAGTCCTTAATGATACATTGTTTCTCCCAAAACAATAGTCCGTGAGTTGTATTCTGCACGCACTCAAGCTGTCGTAAACTCGTCAGATATCGTAGAACAGTGATGTCAAACCTGCGGCCCGCGGGCCGCATGCGGCCCGCAATACCCTATTGTGCGGCCCGCGAGCTCTCGCTAAAATTGTATTACAATACAATAAAATTTAAAAAATATAAAACTGATTTGTAACATTTTTTAATTACTAAGTTTGCAAGGAGCTTCGGAGACTTCGGACAATTGCCCGACCTTTCTCCTTCGGAGCAGGGACACTAGTTATTACTTATTAAGTAGCAGAGCAGTAACCATTTTTATTTGGGTATTCCTACATTATTGGACCTACTATAAATAGAAAGTAAATAATTTAAAGGTGGAATTTTCGTAAATATATCGTTCAAGTGCAAGTTTCACATATTTCATGCATGTCACAAGGAGTTTTCGGAACATTTTATGAACTAAATATGAACCTTGTGTTTAAAGTTTCCTATCATGTCATCCATCGAAAAGTTCAGCCAACGCGTCCACTTATGTTGTTCATCGTCGCGAAATTTTACTCTCAAATATGAAACTAAAGACATTTTACGACTTGTTATGCAACTGCACCCATGAAGAGTACAACATTTCAATCGTTTACTAAAAAATTTACTAGTAATACCCCAGAAACAACATGAACACAATGCCAGAAATGCTGTAAAATCAAAAATCATTATCAAAAATCGAAATTTTCTCAAAATATGTTCGTAAATATCATTTGAATTTTGAGATTAAAACTTTTGAGATTTTTAATGTTCATGATCCATCATTCATTTTTAATGTTCATCATTCTGTATTTAGAGATTGTGGCTAATTCTGAACTAAACTGGTCAAAAGATTTAGGGGTTAATGAAAAATATGTTAAAAATTGAAATTTGATTTTCTCCCCACCCATTTTGATGATTCTTTCACTTACTGGTAGCCCAAATCTTCAGAAGATGTACGGATAAAGGATTTTTATTTCAAAGAGTCGGGCAATTCCGTCATACGAATATCCTTTCTCCGTGAATATCTTACCGTCGATAAACCAGTTTTCCATTTTTTTTTCAAATTTCAGTTTAGAGTATAGACAGGGTAAGAATGATGTTATGATTTTTGCCTGAACTTTGAAGATATGAAGTTCCAGCGATAACAAACTGGCACTAACTGGAATGACACTGTAATATTTTTTGAACATGTTGATTTTCGGTTCACTTCATTATCTTTGTTTTTAAATGCCATACAACAAGAACAGTAGGTAACAATAAAATGGCACGATTTCAAAGTTGATTTTCTCTAGACCCGATTAACTGGTTTTGATGATTTTTTATTCACATGTGAGTTGAATCCTCAGTTTTAAACATATACGGGGAGAAACAATTAGTCGGTATACATTTCTTTGACAACAAAATATTAAATTATTTTTTTTTTACATATTTTCGTTAATATCATTTGAATGGGGGTTTGAGATTAAAAGCGTACTGTAGTAATTGTTTTTAAACGTAAAAGATGAAGGTGTAGTCAAGTTTATAAGCTATTTTGTATAAATTCAATGGAAGATGGTTATTACGTAAAGTCGTACGTAATGTAGTATCAACTAAAGAAGCGAATGAAAATTAACTCAGGTGAGAATAAATTTTTAGAAAAAAAAAACACCTCCACCAAGGTTTTGAACCAGGAACCCTCCGTCATCCTCACCTGTATTAGTTGTCATTACTAAACCTAACCGAAACATAGTCGTCAGTAATGTAGGACCAACTAAAGAAGGGAATGATAATTAATCCAGGTGAGGATAAATTTTTAGAAAAAGCACCTGGATTTGAACCAGCAACCCTCCGTTATTCGCACCTGGATTTAATTATCAATCTCTGCTTTAGTTGCTGTTATTTCCTGTTTTTCGTTTAATTGTAAAAACTTACTATTATTTTTAAATGTTCATGGCACTTTTCTTAGGTAATACCAAATTTCAAATGAAAAATGTTTGATAAAAATCCTTACTGATTTTTTTATTATTTTGTTAACTCCGAACTTGTGCTCGCATGCGCACGTATAGATAAATACAAAATGTTGATGTGAGTAATCAAACATATCAAAAATTAACATACCGATGAAACTGATCTAACACGGTATTAGCAACATGGTAGAAGAATCATTAAAATGAAAAAATTCAAATGAGACAAAAAACTGTGTTACTCAGTTTTTTGAGTCTTTTTTTGTATGCGGGCCGCCGAAGTTCAGATCAGAATTTTGTGGCCCGCGCCCACAAATGATTTTGACACCACTGTCGTAGAAGAACAATATTTGGATCTACATTTTTGAACTGTTCATCTACACTTAACTGCAGAGGTTCTGCACAAAAACAAACATTTTAGACTGAATAATGATATCTCTACGGTGATAATATATTCTACCTGGGGAAGTAATTGCAAACTTCGGGTTGATGTGAAGTTTAGTCAATGCGCGAAAAAGTCAAAATTACACTTACTACTGACAGTGATGAAGTGATATGTATGGATATCATATTTGACTGAGAAAAACAAATGGGCAAAACGCTCTAGTGCGAAATTGCCATTACTTGCGAATGGAATACTATGATTTTTTCTACTCTTATTGAGGAATGCATTCATTATCATGGCAATTTATGATAAGTAATAGTAACCATTCCCCACACGTGGCAAATATTTCATTTCTGGCTCGTCATACCCCGCGAGTAGTGAGAAATATTTTATTTCTCGCGGCTTTAGAACCAATCACAGCTCTGGATTTTTCATTTCCATATTGTTTTGATACACTGCTTAGCGACATTGTCAAGGCAATTGACAACGTCGCTAAGTGACAAGCGCACCAAACAATTGTAATCTGTCAAAATCCTATATACCGTCATAGTGACTTCCCTATATGCACAAAAATTAATTTATAAAAATTCCTTGCATGGTCGTAGAAAAATCATTTATTAAACAGCTCTATTAATGCACGATTTCTATTAATGAACGATTTGTTATAGCCAATCAAACGAGTTCATTATAGCCAATCAAACGAGTCATTATAGCAAATCGAACATACAAAAAATGAAGCATCCAATAAAAACATTCCGTTATCCAGAACAGCAGTAGAGAACAGTGTCAAACCACATAAATGGTCATGTAATCTCAAATGACATCGACGTATAAAATCTATGTAGACGCCGCCAAAAGAATACGATCGACAAAAAATAGTTATTTAACCAACAAGTATATTAAAAAGAGCGATTAATGATCGAGACTGTTTAACGCGCGAGCGAAGCGAGCGCGTTAAACAGTCGAGATCATTATTGTCATTATTAATTGTCGAGATCATTAATCACTGTTTAATATTCGAGTTGGTTACAAAATGTTTCCGTCCATCGTATTCTTATAGCGTCGTCTACATAGATTTTTCTTCGCCGATGTCTTTTTAGGTTATATGACCATTTATGTAATTTGACACTGACAGTTCTAGAGAGCGGTATGTTTTGATTAGAAGGTTTCATTTCACGTATGTTCGATTGGCCAATTAAACGACGTCATTGCGTCTTGTGATTGGCTATAACAAATCATGCATTAATAGAAATCGTGCATTAATGTAGTACTTTAATAAACGATTTCGTATTCACTAAACTGACTCATAAATAAACGATCGACGGAAAAATATTGTAACCAACTCGAATATTAAACGGCAATTAATGATGTCGACAATTAACGCACTCGCTAGCCGCTCGTGCGTTAAACAGTTTCGATCATTAACCGCTTTTTTAATATACTTATTGGTTAAATAACTATTAAAACAGAACATTTCAAACAATTTGCTTAAAACATGTTTAAAACAAAATATTTGGGTATTCCAAATATTTGTTTTAAAACATGTATAAAACAATTTTTTTAAACAAATTGTTTTAAACATAACGACCCTGCTTTTGAGCAAATTGGAGCTTAATCTGAAAAGGCAAGATACACACTGGAGAAAGGCTATAACGCCAAGAGAATGGCTCGCCGTTTAGTTTTCGTCGTTCATGACCCTGATCAATAATCGCACCAACAACAATGCTGATCAATATTGATAACAACAACGAACCACCAGTTGCAGTTGCACGGCCGTGAAACGAGAAAATATCGTTGGCAAGTAATCCGACTGCCACGGTACGGCTACGGCGCCATCACTGTTTACACCGGCACGGGCACGCGTCGGGTGACAAGAATATTTTCATCCGTGTCGGTGTATTCAAGGCATATAAATATTTATATGCCTTGGGTGTATTCACAGGACGGTCACGGCATTGTCCCGTCACTGACACCTGGCAACACTGCTTTCTAGGGTGATTTGCGAAGTTGTTATTTACTCTATTAGGGATTTTCTGCACAGTCCGTTGGTGATCGATAATTTTATCATTTTGGGTGTATTTGTTTATTTCTCCGCTGTTTAAATGTCAATTTCGCGGTTTATATCAATTTTACAATGATTTTTTAATGTATTTCTTATATATTTAACAATTATGTACTCTAGGAAGCGGTTGTTTACCCAATTTCTTTTACTACCTTCGATTTGTATAGGTAAGTAACGTAATAAAACTACCTTGACAGATGAATTAATTGTTATATTTTGCTATTTTAGCTGTTGTTGGCTCGACACTGCCTTTGTCGGTGGATGTGGGCAAAAATCTGACTATATCCTGTCCAATAGAACACAAAAATGGTGTTATGTGGGAGCGGGATACTTACGACATTTCCCAAAAGCCACATTTTATAACGTTAGAAAATGGTTCTCTGTTTTTACAAGCTGTGACTAAAAATGACTCTGGTCTATACATATGTTCACCAGAAAATTCTTCCTTAAAGTCAAAAATTCAAGTATATATTAAATGTACACTATTTTCCATGGATGTTTGTGGCATATAATGATGAGGTATATTTTTAGCACCACCACCAGCGTTGCCTAATGTTATTGTTCACCCCAGTACGATATTAGCTTTCATTATATGGCAAGTAAACGAGACAGGGGGTTATCCCATTATGCATTTTACTGCTGAATATCGCCTAATTAATGAGAGTGAATGGACGCTTATTTCCAACCACATAAGTCCTAATTTAGTAAGTAACTTAGAGTGTTTTTCAATTGCGGTTTAGCAGAATTTAACTTAAACCAACGTTAGGGTCCATATGCACGCTATGTGAAGCCTAACGATATTATGTTTAAACTCTGCTAAACCGCAATTGAAAAACCTGCCTAGTAGCATAAGTTAAGTCTGTTTATAATCATTATCTGAATCTATAATTAACCCTTTCGCTGCTACACACGTATATAAACGGGTTATAAAATGTGCACGTACGTGCTATTAACGTAAAGATACTTTCGTAATTTTACTGACGTCGCACACAGTCTTCACGTCCTCATTCTTAACATCGCAGCGAAAGGGTTAAGAAGTCATGATTTTAGGGGTAATTTTATTATATTGTATTTCCATTTTGTGACTGATACCATGGCGATCTCACTTGGTTAGATGAGAGCAAGGGTGTCAAACTCGCGGCCCTCAACATATCGAGGTCCAGCTAACAAAACGTATATAATAATAATGACCGTGTTTCGCACAACGTTTGCATTCTCCTGTAATATTAGCAGATAATGTTAGCAGTCTACGTACCACACCATTAGTCTTAAACTGAATTGCTTGGTACGTCTAACATATTTATCCTTTACGCAATTTTAATTATATTAACTGGTAAGTTAATGTCCAAGAAAAAACGATTAAGTTTTATTAAAATGTTTTATTATTTTGTGTTAATGCCTATGTTGTAATAAAACTAAACAAAAATTGTTCATAAATATTGAAATTTACAAGAATAGCGTGAATAGGTAAATTTTTGGTGTGAAGAAAAGAAAAGCTTTTGCTTTATATGTAATAATGCTATTATTATACCAAATATATCTAACATTAACTCTTACTATGAACAACAAATCAAAATATGACACCGAGACAAGAAAATTTGAAAGAGCTTAAGTGGTAACTGAAAAAGCAACAATTAATGTTTACTAGTATTACAAGAAATTGTAGTGCATGCAAGCTAAATCTTGTCGAAACCGTTTACTGAAGGTAATTTCAGGAAATGCAGCTTTAGAACTGTATAAATTGTTTATCAGGGAAATGTAAAGTCTATTCAAGCAATCTCTTTATCTTAAAATACAGTTGAAGCAAGAGTCTGATTAAGGGTGCCGAAACGGGTGCGGAAACCAAGAAAGTTCAGCAACGAACTTCGTAAATCGTACAGATCTTTTAATTTTGCTTATAAATTTGAGATATTTTGCAGTCAAAGGGTATTAATTGAATGTAGCTACAGCATACGAACAGGACAACGATAACTAAAAAGAGAATACATATAGTAGCGGCCAATAAAATCGGAACATACTTATTTTGGCGCTTCCACCTTCAATAAATCAGAAATATTGAAGGTTCACGAACTGATGTTTACGATGTTGTTTCTCTTATTTCAGATGAACATTTTCCATTTTTTATATTTACGCTACAATCATTCTTTGATTTTTTATATATTTTTTATTTAATTTGTTCGTTTTTGGAGGGGACAAAAAAACCGGAACAATGTATTTCTCTACTCCTATATCAAAAATCTGATGTGGCCAGGCACATGACTTTATCATACAATATATAAAATTAATAGTTTAGCTGCATGAGAATCTATTCTATTGAGATAAATCGTAGGTATTGTCAAAGCATCAGCATTTGACACTACCTACACTACGTCATCAGAATAATAGTTATTTATGTCACAAATGCCGAAAGTACGGAATAGCGCGACGAGCGGTCATGCGGCGCGTCACCGAAGGCGGAGTGTCGCCGTCGCATATGAGCGAGTCGGCTATCTAGTTTTTGGCAGGAGCGACATCAACGTCTATAGTGTTGCTTTTTAAGAAATACGTATTTAAAAAAAAATAAATGATTTCTGTATAGTAAATGCTAGGTTGGTACCACTTAGACGAAACGTCAAGTTTAAAGGTGCGTTCCGATTGGTAGGTAATGGTAGCTAATGGCGGTGGTAGAATACGAAATTATAGTATTTCTTACATATCGTGATAATGACACATATTAGTTTGCATGTACATAAACATGAGTCACTATCAATTTTCTATTGGAAATACTATAACGGCGTCGGCTACCACTGCAATCGTCACTAATGAAAACGCGCCTTAAAAAGGTAATTCAAATTGTGACAGATTTATATTTGTTCATGACACATCCCTACCAACATACTAAAATAAAACTACACTCATCGCTATACTTTATTTATAATTTTCTCAATGTATCGTTTTTAGAATTAGATATAAAGACGGGTTGATATTTCTTATCAACAAACAGTCAAATTGGTGATCTTACTTTATTTGAAATTTGTATTTTATAATTTGCCGTACTACAGCGGCAACGTTCCATAGTGGTTTTCCAACCTCTGATGAGATCAGCTGTTTTCGAATGTGACAACACAAAAAAATATTTGTCAAAATCCTGGCTACTATGTAATTTCATATCAATGGAGATGCGACCGATCTCGATCAAATAGAATTTGCTCTTGAAGCTAAACTATTAATTTTACCAAAAAATTTCATAGGCATAAATTATTCAAAATTTCCTGTGCTTTAATTTATTAATTAACGAATTTGTCGAAATTACAGAAATGGCGGCTCATTTCCAAAATCCTTCAAATAGGCTTAGAATAAACTGAAAAGCTAAACTATTAATTTTACCAAAAAATGTGATAGGCATAAATTATTCAAAATTTACTCTACTTTAATTTAATTATTAACTATTTTATCGAAATTACAGAAATGGCGGCTCATTTGCAAAATCCTTCAAAAAGGCTTAGAATAAACTACCAGTTCCTTTGGACCCTTTTCAACCAAATGCTTTTCAGCTCTAAGTTAGGTCATGAAACTTCTAAATATGAACTTTCGTCCCGATACCTTTAGTAGTTTTTCCGGAATCGTCGTCACAAAAATCGTTTACACACGCACACACACACACACACACACACAGACATTTTTTTGTACCTTGGTCAAAAATGTTCAGGGGACCCATAAAGACGTATTTCCACTAAAATCCCAATTTTTTTTTTCGGCATGATTACAATACTTTAGCATACTGCGTATGATAAAGTAATAAAACAATCCATAAAACAATAACACTGACCATTTATGGTCCTTGACCATGAATGGTCCTTGACCATGTATGGTCCTTGACCATTTATGGTCCTTGACCATTTATGGTCCTTGACCATTTATGGTCCTTGACCATTTATGGTCCTTGACCATTTATGGTCCATAAAACAATAACTGACCATTTATGGTCCTTGACCATGAATGGTCCTTGACCATGAATGGTCCTTGACCATGAATGGTCCTTGACCATAATGGTCCTTGACCATTTATGGTCCATAAAACAATAACACTGACCATGTATGGTCCTTGACCATTTATGGTCCATAAAACAATAACACTGACCATGTATGGTCCTAGACCATGTATGGTCCTTGACAATTTATGGTCCTTGACCGTTTATGGTCCTTGACCATGTATGGTCCTTGAACAGTTAATACTTGACCATTTATGGTCCGTCGAACAATTAATACTTGACCATTTATGGTCCGTAAAATAACAGTACCTACCTTAACATTACTAAGTTAGGTTAACGTGCCATAAGCGTCCGTACTTTCGAACAAACGCCAACCGGGCCACTCGATTTTTCTTCGATATCAGTGGTTTCTTGGCTGGACGCCTAGCGAACAATTTAACCGCCTTGAGACGACGACGCGCGGTACGAACGCTGATTTCAAGACCGTGATGTTCAATAGCATGCTTCATCACATCCACGGCCGTCTTTCTGGGGTCCGCTTTCACGACTGACCATCAATCGATCCTCGCGTTCGGTTGATTTTTTTGGCCTACCACTTCCGACATTCCTCTGCACCGAACCAGAAGCTTGAAACTTGCTCATCAACCGCGAAATGCTTCCAACCCCGATTTGAAACGTTTCAGCCACTTGTCGGTACGTCTGGCCTGATTCAACAGCTCTAACTATTGCTTCCTTCTGTTCGTCACTTTTGTGCTTCATTTTTTTTTAATGTAAAATACGACTACTTGAAAATGGTATCCTATGAGCTAATTAATGTAAGCAATTACTCACGAGAACGAAGTTTGCAGCACGAGCCGTAAGCGAGTGCTACAAAACGTTCGAGTGAGTAATTGGTACTTGCGAATTGAATACTATATTTTGTCTACGACCATGCAATGAAATTTTATAAATTAATTTATTACATAATATAGCGACCGCAGTATGTACATCCCTATGACGGTTCACAAGATTTTGACAGATTACAATTGTTCGTAGCGCTGGTCACTTAGCGACGTTGTCAATGCCTTGACAACGTCGCTAGCAGTCTCTCAAAACATGATGGAAATGCAAATCCAGAGCTGTTATTGGTTCTGTGAGTAGCCAGTCATGTGTGTGGGGAATGATTAGTATTATAAACTTATCATAAATTGCCAAAATAATGGACGCATTTATCAATAGGAGTAAAGAAATACATTGTTCCGGTTTTTTGTCCCCTTCAAAAGCGAGTAAATTGAATAAAAAATCAAAGAATGATTGTAGCGTAAATATAAAAAGTGGAAAATGTTTATCTCAAATAGGGGAAACAACATCGTTAACATCAGTTCGTGAACCTTCAATATTTCTGATTTATTGAAGGTGGAAGCGCCAAAATAAGTTTGTTCCGATTTTATTGGCCGCTACTGTACCTCTTCGTTCAAACGCACAAAAATCGTCGTTTTTGCTGCTTCGTACCGATTTTCTAATGAAAGCCATTTCTTGGATATTTTACTGCATGTATTGATAGGTGATTTTACTATGCAGTGGATGAAGCAAGGATTTATAAATCCAAAAACAAAATTGTAAGTTATTGTCTATTGTTGAATTCTGACCAATTTTCGGTATGTATTCCCTTTTTAGTTATCGTTGTCCTGTTCGTATGCTGTAGCTACATTCAATTAATACCCTTTGAGTGCAAAAAATCTCAAATTTAAAAGCATAATTCAAAGATCAGTACGAAGTACGTTTTTACAATTTACGTGTAAAATTCGCGGGTGCGTTCCGCACGCGTTTCTCCGTTTCGGCACCCTTAAAGCACAATCCTCTACACTTACGTGCAAAAAGTCAACCCACCTAAAATGTAGGTAAGTCAATTTTAAAGTTAGGTATCTTTTGAACCCATTCTCCAATTTTTATGATTTTATCAGTTAATTGAAATTCACTTAACACGAGGTTTTTAATCAAAATTTAAAACTTCTGTGACATGTACCCAGTGCTGCCAGGTGGAATTTTGGTTTAGCAGTAGGTTAGCTTGGGAAAAGGCGGTAGATTTCAATAAAAAATAAAATAATACGAACCTGTACCGTACCTACTGTCGAAAATATTGTGTCTATCTTTCTTTGTATATAACAATAACTTATTTTGGCAAATAAGTATAAATTTTGCAGTGGATTAATGATTGTACAATTAATAGTATAATATAATAGTGTTATAATAGTGTTAATAGTGTTATAAGACGAAAATTGGCGCATGAATTGTTTTGAGCACGGCAGCCGTAGGTGGAAATGTGTGATATTCCATACTTGCAAGTAACTTTAACTTAGAAGAAAACCTCTTTTGATTTGCAAGATATATATTTCTCATTTATATAGGAGACATGTTTCGGCAGTTACGCCGTTATCAATCCTAAATCTACAAAAGGAAATGGAAAATCAGTAATAGTACGATCAACATCAGATGATACTTTCAATTACTTATTGTCGTGGGGGAAATTTAGAAGTTGATCTGTTTGTAAGATATCATAGCTGGAATTCGCAATACATATATACTCTTTCATTAAAACAAAGTAGATGCGGACACTTGGACGGTATAGAACGCAGTAATGGCGCAAAAGGAAAAAGATCAAGAATCGAAGCAAAATACGTGTATGTTCGGTAGCCTACCCCTATGTGAATATAAGTTAAAATTTACCTGAATAAATAATCCGTGTATGTTTGGTGTTCTAAACACAGACACACACGCAAAACAAGCCTTATAAGATAAAACAAAAACAATTAACAAATATAGACCAGACATACGTCCAGAACCAGAGAATAATACCCAGCTTTACAGACCATTCGGTTACAACAACATTAATTTGAAATTTCAAGGCGTTTTAAATAAATACAATATCACTCCGGCCTATAATAGTCATAACCAAATTTATAATCAATCAACTTCATATAGATATCTTAAGGCTCCGGACCTTAAACGAAGTGGCGTCTATTCTGTCTATTCTGTATATATATATATATATATATATACCGGGTGCGGCAAGTCAGTTTACCGATTTGCATATGAGAGAAAAACGCAAAAAAATAATAGCAAAAAAATTTATTTCCGAAAAGATATAACATCAAAAATAAAAAAAATAAATAAAAACGCGCATGCACGAATACCCGACAGCGCAAACTGACTTTTGCCGCACACTATATATATATATATATATATATATATATATATATATATATATATATATATTGGAGAAAAGCTTCTTTGATCGTGATATTGTAGAGAGTGGATTGGTTGGGTGTTCGATCAATTAAATATTAGGAAAACTCACTTTCTTTGTTAAATGCTATATTTCGAACCTTTATAGGTTCTTCTTCAGGCATTAAAAAATCTACAATAAGAGAACAAGCATAGAATGAGCAGTCAGAACAATCGTAATAAAAAACAAAATACTACACTAACGTGGAGTTATATGAGGCGACAAGAACTGCGTGATGAAACATTAACATTCCTGGACACTACGACATAATACTTTTAAGAAGTCTGTGACTTCGAACAAAACACATTTATACACATCAAAACAAACGGGACGACAGATGTTAGCGACGTTATGTGGAGTGAATGACCGGTCACGTCAACCCTCAGAAAAGAAAATTTCCCAGAAAACCGTGAAGTTAAAAAACCAAGCATGAGTTGTTCATTGAATGTATGTTAGTTTTGTGATGATTTTTGTCAAACTGTAAAATGTTGGAATAAATGATACTAAGAGAATCAGTATCCTTTTTAAAATTTACGGTGTTATCAGTGAGATTTATATTATACATCTCCAAAAATGCTCTATTGTGATAATAGGGTATTCCGGTGTTTTTTAAATTGTCATTTTTTATAAACTATGGGTGTTACTGTTTGCTACTTCACTAGTAAAATATCAAACATCGTTTTAAATTAAGAGAAATCGTTTTTTGAATTAGGATTGGTCTTTGTGACGTCACAAAGACCGCTCAAAGTGAGCGACTTGACAACGTTGCTATATCTAGGGTGCTCGTAATTTTTTGTTTTGTTGTGTCAACGTTTAGAATCGCTCGTTTGTTGACACCTGCTTTGGTTATTGAAGTTATATCAAATACTTGACTTCAAAATGTATAAACGCCAACGCCGACATAGTTCTGAGCCGAATTGAAAATGGAGTTCGACTTCGTTCTCAAACAACAGTGTAGCCAACCGTCAACTTGGGCGATCAGCTGTTCGAGATCTTTCCGCTGTTGCCAGCGCTAATAGGGATCGGTAATGATCGTGTGTTTCCGAGGGTGGTCGATGAATTCAAACGAAATGCACTTTTAATTGCAATTATCTCACAGAAAAGCTAGATCAAAAAGCTCATAGCTTAACTTTATGAATCTTCATAAATTGTACAATAGGTTAAACCGAATATTTGCTTAAATTTTGACATGACCGGAATACCTTATTGCTCTCTGTGTCTAATATTTTAACGTTATTAAAATCAAAAGTATGGTCACTATGTAAAGCGTGACAAGCCAATGCACATCTGGTCTTCCCCGTGTTACAATCACTTTTGTGTAGGTTGATTCGGCTCCGAAGCCACTGACTCGTCTGACCAACATATTTTCCATCACAATCGTTACAACAAATACAATAAATTACATTAGATTTGAATGTCAAGGGTGTTTCGTCTTTAATTTTACTAAAAATGTGTGCCAATTTGAACGGGTAATGGTGGACCAGTTTTATATTGTCTGAAATAAATGGTTTTAAAAGTTTCACAAGTTTGCCTGTTACAAATAAAAACTAATGTCTTTACCTGTTGTAACAGGCAAACTTGCGAAACTTTTAAAACCATTTATTTCAGACAATATAAAACTGGTCCACCATTACCCGTTCAAATTGGCACACATTTTTAGTAAAATTAAAGACGAAACACCCTTGACATTCAAATCTAATGTAATTTATTGTATTTGTTGTAACGATTGTGATGGAAAATATGTTGGTCAGACGAGTCAGTGGCTTCGGAGCCGAATCAACCTACACAAAAGTGATTGTAACACGGGGAAGACCAGATGTGCATTGGCTTGTCATGCTTTACATAGTGACCATACTTTTGATTTTAATAACGTTAAAATATTAGACACAGAGAGCAATTATCACAATAGAGCATTTTTGGAGATGTATAATATAAATCTCACTGATAACACCGTAAATTTTAAAAAGGATACTGATTCTCTTAGTATCATTTATTCCAACATTTTACAGTTTGACAAAAATCATCACAAAACTAACATAAATTCAATGAACAACTCAAGCTTGGTTTTTTAACTTCACGGTTTTCTGGGAAATTTTCTTTTCTGAGGGTTGACGTGACCGGTCATTCACTCCACATAACGTCGCTAACATCTGTCGTCCCGTTTGTTTTGATGTGTATAAATGTGTTTTGTTCGAAGTCATAGACTTCTTAAAAGTATTATGTCGTAGTGTCCAGGAATGTTAATGTTTCATCACGCAGTTCTTGCCGCCTCATATAACTCCACGTGAGTGTAGTATTTTGTTTTTTATTACGATTGTTCTGACTGCTCATTCTATGCTTGTTCTCTTATTGTAGATTTTTTAATGCCTGAAGAAGAACCTATAAAGGTTCGAAATATAGCATTTAACAAAGAAAGTGAGTTTTCCTAATATTTAATTGATCGAACACCCAACCAATCCACTCTCTCTATATATATATATATAAAGGAAGTGAATTCTCGCAGAAATCTGCATACATTAATATGAACATTGGAAATAGTTAATACTAGATGGCGGTAGTTTTTAAGTTCAAAAACTACAGCCACGCCTGGGATTCGAACCCAGATATACGGATTGCCGGTCCGACGTTAGTCTAATTGGTAAAACGTCGGACCGGCAATCCGTATATCTGGGTTCGAATCCCAGGCGTGGCTGTAGTTTTTGAACTTAAAAACTACCGCCATCTAGTATTAACTATTTCCAATGTTTATATATATATATATATATGAAACTGGTTTAATCGGTTTAAATATACTATATAGGGGCCTTCTTCCTTGCCGGGGAATTGCTCTACCGCTGAACTACTGAGCCCTGTACAGGATATAGATTTAATTCGTCATTTCAAACGATAGTAACAGTACGGGTTGCTGTCTAACTACTATTATCATGACATCTATTGGACACTGGTGGAAATTGGTTCATGGTATGTCGTTTATCGCAAATCTTGCTAGTGGAAAGTAGGAAACTGGTTTAATCGGTTTAAATATACTATATAGGGAATATGACGTAAATAGAATCCAAGAGAGAAGTAATTTTTAAAATTAATTAAAAGGATACGGTCTCAGCCCGGATTCGAACCGGGGCCTTCTTCCTTGCCGGGGAATTGCTCTACCGCTGAACTACTGAGCCCTGTACAGGATATAGATTTAATTCATTTCAAACGATAGTAACAGTACGGGTTGCTGTCTAACTACTATTATCATGACATCTATTGGACACTGGTGGAAATTGGTTCATGGTATGTCAAGTTTATCGCAAATCTTGCTAGTGGAAAGTAGGAAACTGGTTTAATCGGTTTAAATATACTATATAGGGAATATGACGTAAATAGAATCCAAGAGAGAAGTAATTTTTAAAATTAATTAAAAGGATACGGTCTCAGTCCGGATTCGAACCGGGGCCTTCTTCCTTGCCGGGGAATTGCTCTACCGCTGAACTACTGAGCCCTGTACAGGATATAGATTTAATTCGTCATTTCAAACGATAGTAACAGTACGGGTTGCTGTCTAACTACTATTATCATGACATCTATTGGACACTGGTGGAAATTGGTTCATGGTATGTCAAGTTTATCGCAAATCTTGCTAGTGGAAAGTAGGAAACTGGTTTAATCGGTTTAAATATACTATATAGGGAATATGACGTAAATAGAATCCAAGAGAGAAGTAATTTTTAAAATTAATTAAAAGGATACGGTCTCAGCCCGGATTCGAACCGGGGCCTTCTTCCTTGCCGGGGAATTGCTCTACCGCTGAACTACTGAGCCCTGTACAGGATATAGATTTAATTCGTCATTTCAAACGATAGTAACAGTACGGGTTGCTGTCTAACTACTATTATCATGACATCTATTGGACACTGGTGGCAATTGGTTCATGGTATGTCAAGTTTATCGCAAATCTTGCTAGTGGAAAGTAGGAAACTGTTACTATCGTTTGAAATGACGAATTAAATCTATATCCTGTACAGGGCTCAGTAGTTCAGCGGTAGAGCAATTCCCCGGCAAGGAAGAAGGCCCCGGTTCGAATCCGGGCTGAGACCGTATCCTTTTAATTAATTTTAAAAATTACTTCTCTCTTGGATTCTATTTACGCCATATTCCCTATATAGTATATTTAAACCGATTAAACCAGTTTCCTACTTTCCACTAGCAAGATTTGCGATAAACTTGACATACCATGAACCAATTTCCACCAGTGTCCAATAGATGTCATGATAATAGTAGTTAGACAGCAACCCGTACTGTTACTATCGTTTGAAATGACGAATTAAATCTATATCCTGTACAGGGCTTAGTAGTTCAGCGGTGGAGCAATTCCCCGGGAAGGAAGAAGGCCCCGGTTCGAATCCGGGCTGAGACCGTATCCTTTTAATTAATTTTAAAAATTACTTCTCTCTTGGATTCTATTTACGTCATATTCCCTATATAGTATACAGAGTGTTTCAGAAATAACGGCTAACCTTGAAGGAGCATATGCCCAAGGACGTAATAAGCATGTTTTGTCAAATAACGTATGGTCTAACGTCATGCATTATTGAGAAAATTAATGAAGAAAGACGGAGTCCGTCCCTGACCAGCGGAAGACAATCGACCACAATCCACTACAGTTGTGTTGCAACTGGTGACAAATCAACGCAGCGGGGAACATTCGGTCCCACCCACTGCGGCCTTTCTCGCTGAACGTGACAATGACCTACATTCGCCAGGTTGATATGAACGTATACAAGCGTGGTCATGGTCCAACAGCTGTTTCTTGGTTTATCAACAATAAAAATCATTTGGATTTTGGAATCTTAATGTTGGTGTCTTTGTGTAGTGATTTGTGTAGTATTGAATTGCAATTCTATGGCTAGAATGCGACATAACTTTGTTCGGCCGAGACGCCAAGTTGCTGTGTTGAGTCGCTTTGTTTTGTTCGGCGATAACGCTTAATAATCACGTTTGTAAATCCGCATCACATTTCTGGATTAGGTAGGTACTAATATCTCTATTTTTAATTGTTTGTACGGTCTTTTGCAACCGTAGTCAAGTCATGCGCGTTCGGCTATTCACCAGGGCCGGCCTTAGACCAATTTTTCAATACAATTTTGTTAGTACATAAAACTTTGAAATAGACTATAGGTTATTTGACCAAAATTGCTTCTCTGTCCTTGGTGAATATGCTCCTTCAAGGTTAGCCGTTATTTCTGAAACATCCTGTATATATATATATATATATATATATATATATAGCAACCATATGTATATATATATATATATATATATATATATATATATATATATATATAGGCCAAACAGGTAGAAAGCTCTCTGAAAGACTTAAGGAACACACATACCGCTCTTCCTCAAACATTCATCAACATTCTTTAACAACGGGTCATAAAATCAACTATACTGATACTAAGCTGCTTCACAGCTGTAAGTAAGGTTTCAAAATGGATCTCATAGAACAGTACCACATCTATAAAAATTATTTAGACCCAAATACTAATTTAATGAACAAACTGATAGACTTCAGTATAAACCCCCTTTTCTCTTATTTAAATGTAAACTAATTTCATATATTTGAACTCCGCCTGTCGATACCTGTTTTATGGATTTCCATAATTTAATTTCTTTATTATTTTTGTTCTTTACATTGTTTCAAAATTGTATTACTTTTCTCACTCAAACTTGAACAATTTAAGTTTTTGATGATTTGAAATTTAATGTAATACTCTTTGAATTTTACTTATTGACTTAGTTGCCGATCGATTGCATTTGTTTTGTAAAAGTTTTTGTGTGTCTATTTTATACTTTTGAGCTCCTACTTGTGTTCACATGTGAAGGACATATATGTCTTGCCTATTGGCTAACTTTTTATATTACCTATCTCACTTATACTTAATGTTGTTAAGTTTTGATGACGATAATTATTGTAATACACTGTGATCAGTTATTTGTTAATTGTTTTTGTTTTATCTTATAAGGCTTGTTTTGCGTGTGTGTCTGTGTTTAGAACACCAAACATACACGAATTATTTATTCAGGTAAATTTTAACTTATATTCACATAGGGGTAGGCTACCGAAGATACACGTATTTCGCTTCGATTCTTGATCCTTTTCCTTTTGCGCCATTACTGCGTTCTATACCGTCCAAGTGTCCGCATCTACTTTGTTTTAATGAAAGAGTATATATGTATTGAGAATTCCTCCTATGATATCTTACAAACAGATCAACTTCTAAATCTCCACCACGACAGTAAGTAATTGAGAGTAACATCTGATGTTGATCGTACTATTATTGATTTTCTTTTCCTTTTGTTGATTTAGGATTGATAATGGCGTAACTGCCGAAACATGTCTCCTATATAAATGAGAAAAATGTATCTTGCAAATCAAAAGAGGTTTCTTTTCTTTTAATTAAGTAGGTGGAAATGCCCAAAAGCGCCATACGTCTCATAAAACGTGTGCTATATACTATGTTTTCTACGTTGCGACATTAATTTTACGTAAATTTCGATAATTCGTGATTCATCTTAAAAATCTAGTGTAGTTTAATCTTCATCAGTCAGTAGTTGTAGTAAAACAGACAAACTTGATTGAGGCGTGCCAGCACCGATGGAGATGTCATCATTATCTGACGCTTGGCATCAATATTATCAATCTTGGCAAACTAAAATACTAAAATCTAGTGCTTAGTGTTTTCATAACAACACCGAAAGCGGTTTTGTTATGAGTTTATAACGAATGCAAAGTAGAAAAAATCTGATGTGGTCAGGCACATAACTTTATCATACTATAAAGTAGTTTCAAATGGCGTCAAACGCTGATGTTATGATAATACAATCAATAGAATCAAAATATCTGTCAAATACTTGCTAAATACTTTTAATGCGGACACGACCGATCTAGATCTGAATCTGCTCATGCAGCCAAAGTATTAATTTTACCAAAAAATGTCATAGAACTAAATTATATAAAATTTACTCTATTTTAATTTATTATTTAACTATTTTAACGAAATTAGAGAAACGGCAGCTCATTTCCAAAGTCGTTGAAAAATGTTATGAGTAAACATCCCATTTCTATGGACGCATTTGCATAAAAAGCTTTTCAGCTCTAAATTTGGTCATGAAACTTTTAAATATGAAGCTTCGTCCCGATACCTTTCTCTGGAATTGTCGCCACAAAACAAAATTGGGTTCACACACACAGATATTTTTACTTTATCATACGCAGTATGGTAAAGTATTGTAATCATGCCGAAAAAAAAATTGAGATTTTAGCGGAAATAGGTCTTTTTGGGTCCCCTGAACATTTTTGACCAAGGTACAAAAAAATGTCTGTGTGTGTGTGTGTGTGTCTGTGTGTGTGTGCGTGTGTGTGTGTGTGTGTGTAAACGATTTTTGTGACGACGATTCCGGAGAAACTACTAAAGGTATCGGGGCGAAAGTTCATATTTAGAAGTTTCATGACCTAACTTAGAGCTGAAAAGCTTTTGGTTCAAAAGGGTCCAAAGGAACTGGTAGTTTATTCTGAGCCTTTTTCAAGGATTTTGAAAATGAGCCGCCATTTCTGTAATTTCGTCAAAATACTTAAATAATAAATTAAAGTAGAGGAAATTTTGAATAATTTATGCCTATGACATTTTTTGGTAAAATTAATAGTTTAGCTGCAAGAGCAAATTCTATTCGATCGAGATAGGTCGCATCTGCACTGATATGAAAATACATAGTAGCCAGAATTTTGACAAATATGTTTTTGTGCTGTCACCACAGAAATGTCTATAGCTGTCACACTCGAAAACAGCTGATTTCATCAGAGGGTGGAGAACCGCTATGGAACGTTGCCGCTCTAGTGCGGCAAAGCACAAAATACAAAATTCAAATAAAATAAGATCACCAATTTGATTGTTTGTTGATAAGATATATCAACCCGTTGTTATATCTAATTGTAAAAGCGATAAATTGATAAAGTAAATAATGTATAGCGATGAGTGTAGTTATATTTTAGTATGTTGGTACGGATGTGACATCTACAGTGTCATGAATGAATATAAATCTGTCAGAAGTTGAATTAACTTTTTAAACTTGACGTTTCGTAGAAGTGGTATAAACCTAACATTTCCTATTCAGAAAAATAACCATTCTTGATTTTTTTTAAATACCTATTTCTCAATAAGCAACACAAAAAACGTTGATGTCACTCCTGCCGAAAACTACATGACCCGCTCACATGCGACGGCGACGCTCCGCCATCGGTGACGCGCCGCATCACCGCTCGTCGCGCTATTCCGTACTTTCGGCACTTGTGAGATAAACAACTATTATTCTGATGACAGTAGGTAGTGTCAAATGCTGATGCTTTGACAATACCTTCTATTGATACTATTGACTATAAATATATCTGTCAAATCCTGGCTAACTAGTTTAATTTTAATACAGACACGATTTATCTCAGTCAAATAGATTCTCGTGCAGCTAAACTGTTAATTTTATATTTTGTATGATAAAGTCATGTGCCTGGCCACATCAGATTTTTTTACCTTGGTCACCCTTACATGTGCAGGGTACCGTAAACGACATATTTCCGCAAAATACTCAAACCCTTTTTCGACACGGGTACAATACGTAATCATACTACGTATGATAAAGTGAAAACTATATTATATACAACATAATGTGAAATCCAAACTATCAGCAGAGCTACCTACTTAATTTCTAGCAATCCCCGTTATTTTGGTCTGTATTGCAGACCACATCTATCATATAGAGGTCGGTAAATGTATTCAAACAACGAATAATAACTATAACTAAAATTTATTACAAAGCGTTGAAACATAGTAATTTCAATCAAATACAGCCATTATAACGACGATACTACTAGAATGGTTGCACGGTAGCTCAATGTGAAAAACGATAGATCTTCCGGTGTTCACATCTGAAAGTGTGTTTCTGAGATAATCTATAATATTCTTCTTAATATCGAAAAAGACCTCTCTGGAGAGGCGTTGGTGAACGGAAGGCAGAGATAAATTGTCAGTACCACATCATTACAGTCTATTTCGCTTAATCGAGACACCGGTTAATCGGGGCAGCCGCTTAATAATTAAGGACAAATCCTAAAGAACCAAAACAAAACCGAGGAAATAACACAAACTTACTCCGCTTTTTCGGAACAATATTCCATTTAATCGGGACAGTATGAAAAAATATAGGCTATACAGGATAATGTTAGCACATAGATTTTGTTTAGATTTTCAAATTAACCACAAGTATATACAATAATATAAAGATTTTTACAACAACTACGTAATATCTTAACATTAGTCACAACTTGCAATGATCCAATTTTCATTATTGTTTGAATCATCTGTGGTAGAATATATACTGGTCTTACAGTTTTAAACATACAGATGGTGCGACACTAAGGAAACATTTTTAAATTTATTAAATGAAATATTAAAAACACTAATCCTGTAATTGTTTTGGAACTTTGGATAATTGGGTGAGCTGCTTAATTGGGACAAAATGGACTAGTTCCAATGTGTCCCAATTAAGCGGAATTGACTGTATTTGGAAACGTTGAGACCAGGTTTTGATTTTAAACTTTGTAGTTCCCTCAAGTTCCCTCAAATTTAGGGTGCCGGTCACATGGCACCCTGCATATAAAAATATTTATACTGGACCCATTTCTGAAGAAAATAATTGTGGAGGTCATTTCATTCGTGTATTTTAGTTTTTGTGATCATTATTCTATTTAAGGTTTAGTTATTTCGTCGTCGGATGATATTTTTTTTTTAAACTCCGAACAGATTTGAAATTTTGTCATGTGCTATTTTTCGCTTTGTTATCTCAGTGAAAAATCTGTATAATAGCAATAACCGCATTTACTTGTATATCTTCTCTGCTATCAACTTATGTCTCATGTAACTACTCTACTTTCGTAATAATAAAATGTGCAAACGTTAGAGATATATACTTAATCAGGAATGAAGTTCACAACGTTGTTTTAATAATGTGTGTGACCTCCTCACGCACTAACAACACCTGTCATGTGGTTGTTTATTGAATTAATTAAATTTATTATAACATTTTGTGGGATGTTGTTCCATTCTGTTATCGCCATTTTTAACTCTTGGGTGGTCCTAGCAGCAGGAATTCTGGCTCAAACTATCCGCTTAAGCTTCATTCCTTTTAATTTTCCACAGCCCACTACTGCTCGGAACGTTTCTAGCCTGTTCGTATCATGGCATAGCTGATCTTATTGCAACTTCTTTATTAAGAGAGAAAATGATGTGAATCATTAAAATCAATATGTTCAAAGATTTTTTATGTTTTATGAGGTACCTGCCACAGAGAACTTCAAAGTCAACATACACCTTGTATATGTTCAAAACTGATATTTCAATAAGTAAGCCTACCCCAGTGCTGTTGTTGAGGAACTATCCTTCAATTATGAGAAAATATCATAAAAATTGGACAACCAATTTGCCAACCAATGATGGGTAACGATGACATCAGAACAATCATTTTAACTTTGGTAGTATCTATTGTTGGCAGCAGTTAGGATTATTTTATTCACCCAACCCTAACTGCTATCAATAATCGATGCCGCAAAGATTAAAATGACTGGTCTGATGTCATCGTTACCCATCATTGGTTTGCACCGGTGAACAAAGCGACTCTCAAATTTTAGGTGGGCCGATTTTTCTGCACGCAAGTGTAGTTTCCAAGGATGTTTCATTGTCTGGGACAATAGTATGGATATTAGTTATTACGGCATAGCTCATTTTGGATTTAAACATTCTTGAGGAATTGATGGAGCTAGTAACTTGTGTTTATGAACTTCTGCAAAATGCCATCTACCCGTGTTAAAATTAACTTCTGAAGCTACAGATGACATTTTTTCAATGACAAAACAAAGCCATTGTGTCATTACTACAAAAAAACACGTAACGTTTATTAAGGATTCAACATTCATCATATTTAACATTGTATTATGCATTAATAAGTACATACTATGCAAGAAGGTAATAAATATGGAAAATGTGTTGTCATATATCAACAAAAATTATCCATTTCATAAGATCTCGAGGCTTAAACCAGCGACAATTTTCCGGTTTCCTAAGAAAATTAGAATGCGAATATTGTGGTCTGTCTTACTTACTGAGGTACGTTGGTTATCCTGCTCCAATATTAAACATTTACGGGATTTGAAAGAAAAAATATGTTGGTTTTTCATAAGTAGAAATCAAGACACGCTTGCAAGCTTGTTTTTCGTTAAAGCTAACACATTCAAACGCTAACTAGTTCTTTGTGAAAAACAGTTTAAAGATGAAGATTTAACGCAATTTCCCGCATGCAACAAACCAAGTGCAGGTAAAACTGCATTGTATCAAAAATTTGCATAATGTGATCAGTATTTGAAACAAGATTTTCAGATTTTCTTTCTTTGAAAGAGATTTTTTTTATGATTTCCTTGATTTTCACAATAAATAGAATCAGTACCTAACCATATACAAATGGAGATTCAGTGTGATTCTTTTGATTCAGTTTGTCGGCGAAACTCATGGACGTTGGTGTGCCTGAATTTCACAGACATTTACCAGTCACACATGAAAATACTCGAAGATTCAAACATAGAAAGCAGATAGAGGCAGACAAGAGATGCCAAGTATCAGCAAGAATACTTTGCATTGTCCTTGTTCTCTTTTATTTCTGTACTTTCTGCAAACCTACATTTATATGAATATTGTAGTTTTTGCGGCCCACTCAAACCTACACCTTTTTATTTTGCTTCTGTTAGCCTTTGTGTTTGACATGCGTGGATTAGAGTTAAGTTGGAGATTGTTATGCTAATGAATAATCTGAAATGAAATATAAGCTACCTTCTTGTAGCCTGAAGATATCCAACAATCGCAGTTTTGAAATTTCTGTTTTAATTAAGAATTAACAATTTTGACTAATGGTGCTATATGGTATGTTTTATTTAAGTTGATGAGTCTGGAGGGTTGCGTCAACATTAAATCTATGGACATACTAATCAAAGATACTTTTGAGACTTTGATTCTGATATGCCTATATGTGTGTAATGTTCGCACACACTTACCAGGTTAGAAATTATTTCCCATGAACGGCAATCAACAATTTGGTATATTTTTTCTGAAATTTTACTATGTCTACTGCCTGAACAAAGTGGGATTGTCCTACTATAGTTAACGGCCAAGTCCAGCAGAGTCGCCGAACAAATTTTATGCTGGATGCACATTCAAACACAGGTAACACATAGTGGTTGCAATTTTACGGACCGTGCTTCATATCTGATTCCTAGGTGACCATACAATTCATGTCAAAACATTTAAGTTTTTGTAAATTTGCAAATTGATAAATACCTTCTATTTACTACCCTGTAAAACATACCTACTAAAAATCCCACAAAATCCTATATCTGTGTCATGCTTTTTTGGGGTATTCTATTCTAATAACTACCTACATACTCGCTTGTCTGAAAACGCTCAAAACTCATTCAAACTTGGCATTTAGGTGTTTTGAATGACGCTGAATATGGATATGGCGTTAGATTTCAAAATAAAAATGAAGAACAAAAATACTGGACTTTAGTTGAAAAACAAAATTCAAAATAGCAGATTCAAAATGCCGGACCAGAAACGTAGAGTTAAGGAAAAATTCCGATTTTTTATTCTTAAATTACGGTGTCTTGATTTTTTTATTGACGACACCATGCAATCAATTGATACACCATACCAATCAATTGATTCGAAATTTGGTACACATATTTACTAATATTTCTAGTATATCGGAAAAAAAATCTAATGTGGCAAGGCACATGACTTTATCATACTATATGTATATAAAATTAATAGTTTAGCTGTAGAAGTTGTACTCCGTTGACGCTGGGTACACTGTTCAAATGACACTTACGTGTTAGTGGTGTAAAAAGTGTAACGGTGTACAATATCCGAACGCAGCTTATATTGACAGTAGGTATTGTCAAAACATTAGCGTTTTACACTTCCTACTGTCATTAGAATCAAAATAATTGACATATCCAAGCTACTAGTTTTAATGCAGTATGACCGATCACGATCAAATAGAATTTGCTCATGCAGCTAAACTATTATTTGTGCCAAAAAATTTGATAGTCATAAATTATTCAGAATTTCCTCTAATTTAATTTATTATTTAACTATTTCGAAGAATTTCCAGAAATGGCGGCTTATTCGCAAAATCTTTCGAAAATGCCAAACCTCTATTTCCTTTGGAACCTTTTCAACAGAAAGCTTTTCAGCTCTTAAGTTTGGTCATGAAACTACTAAATATCAAGTTTCTTCCCGATACCTTTAGACTTAGTAGTTTCGCCGGAATCGTCGCCACAAAAATAGAGTATATACACACACAGAATTTTTTTTTTACCTTTGGTCAAATATGTTCAGCAGGGGACCCAAAAGTCCTATTTCCGCTAAAATCTCATTTTTTTTTTCGGTACGGTTACAATACTTTATCATGCTGCGTATGATAAAGTAAAAATCATTGAAAACTAGGCCCGCAAACTTCTCTCGACCATGACGCTGCATGGATATCCACGGTCTCTAGTTGACATGATTTCTCCATTCAAGGTGGTCTGAAATGAAAAGATCGAATGCCGTTGTATGCTATACACAAATAGTTATCGCTTGTTGAATCAGAAAAAAATATGTATCTACGACTCACGTATAATAAGTTCATTGTATACGTATTTATGACTATATAATCCCCATCATAATACGCACTAATGATTGTAATGACACTACCATTGTATACTAATGACAGTTCCTTTAAATAATGACTTCATTATTTAAACAAACTGTTCATCATTATACGAACGTACTGTCAGTCAGCCTAAAGGTGCGTTCCGTCTGGTGGTAATGGTGTTGGTAGCAGACGAAATTATAGTATTTCTCACCAGACGTGATAGTGACACATATTAGTTTGCATGTACATAAACATGACTCAATTAGCAATTTTCTATTAGAAATACTATAATGGCGTCTACTACCACTGCCATTGCCCATAACAATTGCCACTAATGAAAACGCACCGTTAACCTACGTGGATGACAGTTGTTTGACATTTCCCCTCGCCACCATTGACATATACATTTAAATGATTTGATATAAAATGGAATATATGAGTCGTAGATAAAACGTCGTATTCGACTCGCACACAACTGATATAAATCGCTCGCATGGTTATACGCTCGCTAACGGCTCGCGTATAAACTTCATACTCGTGATTTATATCATTAGTTATGTCCTCGTTAAATAATATACTATTATATTTGAGGAAATAATATCGATATAGCTCATAAAAACGAAAATACTTTAAGCAATTAAGTAAAAAGTACATAACGGGTTGAGTTTCTGGTTCCATTAAGCGATAAAACAATGTTTGTTGGACAAGTCCTAAGTTTTAATTAAAATCCCTCAATTTTGAATTTTGCGTTGTTTATGCCAGAATAAGATTCAGCATCCTTCAAAACACCTATATGCCACGTTTGAAGAAGTTATGAGCGATTTCAGGGTGGGTAGTTTGAGGTAAAATACCCAAAAAATGCATGAAACAGATATTGGATTTTTTAGGACTTTTAGTATGTTGTTCAGGACACTAAATAGAAGGAATATACCAATTTGCAGATTTACCTTATTTTTTCTGGGTTTTAGTTGAATGTAGTCTAACATGACTGGGCTACTGGTTAAACTGTGATATTTAAAATAGAACATACCGGGTGATTCAATTTCGAGCCTCACCATGGAGATCTCACTTATTATTGGAGATAGAGTCTATGTTTAAATTTGGCAGTTTCGTATTTTTGTGCTAATCAATTATCTGAAAAGAAATTTAAACTATCATTTTTTATTTTGAAGATATCCACAAAAAACTGAAATGTTAAGATATCGTTTTTAATTTTTTATTCAAAAGGAAATGTCTTTTATACCAAAAGTACAATTATTAAATGTGCATTGCATGAATGCCATGTTATTATTTTATATTATTCCAAATAACTACTAAACAACCACAGTTCGCAATTTTTATATCAAATAAAAAAATAAATTGATAGATATTTGATTACTTTAAGGGTGCCGAAACGGGTGTGTTCCGCGCCCGCAATTTGGGTAAACGTACTTCGTACCGATCTTTTAATTTTGCTTTTAAATTTGAGATTTTTTGCACTCAAAGGGTATTAATTGAATGTAGCTACAGCATACGAACATGACAACGAGAACTAAAAAGATAATATATACCGAAAATTGGTCAGAATTGAACAATAGACAATAACTATTTTGTTTTTGGATTTATAAATCCTTGCCTTCATACGATGCATAGTAAGATCACCTATCTATAAATGCAGTAAAATCCAAGAATTGATTTTAGTTAGACGATCGGTACGAAGCAGCAAAAACGACAATTTTTGTGCGTTTGAACGGAGAGGTTATGCTCCTTTTAGTTATCGTTGTCCTGTTCGTAAGCTGTACCTACATTCAATTAATACCCGTTGACTGCAAAACATCTTAAATTTAGAAGCAAAATTAAAAGATCGGTACGATTTCCGAAGTAGATTTACCAAATTTGCTGAACTTTCTAGGATGCGGAACGCACCCGTTTGGGCACCATTAAAGGTTTCCTTATAACAGCGCAGGTCTAATTGTGGCTATAAGTAGGTACTAGTGATGGGCGCATTCGCATTAAATAATCGATTATAATCGATTTTGGAAATAATCGGGATATCTCGATTATTATTTTTTAAAATCAATTTCTTAATAATCGATTTTAAAAAATCGATTTCTAATAATCGATTTTTCATAATCTATTTTAATAATCGATTTTTCATAATCGATTTTAATAATCGATTTTTCATAATCGATTTTAATAATCGATTTTTCATAATCGATTTTTCAAAATCGATTATTCGAATCGATTTTTCATAATCGATTGTTCTCGATTTATAGTCGAATGAATTTCGCATTTGAGAAATTATTTGCTCCTCTGCTAGTGTAGTCACTAACCATGTGTGCTTGCTCTATCGCTAACACCACAGGCGACAATATACAATATATCAATAAAACCAATCAATTAATTCGATTTGTTAGAATAAAAAGACACGTGACAAACGTAAAATTTGGCGAAGCCTGCTTCAATACTAAATTCTAATGTTTCAATTATAACATACAATATCAATTATATCATTAATTTTCGAATTATTTCGCGACATTTTAAAAATCGATAATATAATTCGAATTGACCGAAATCGTTTATTAAAAAACAATAATTAAAAATTGATTATAAAAATACAACTATTAATAATCCATTCTTAATAATCGATTCTCAATAATCGATTTTAATAATGGTATTTTGATAATTAATTTTTAATAATTGTTTTTTAATAAACGGTTTTGGTCAATTTGAATTATATTAGGTTCGTTCGAGCAGCAGTCAAAACCAGTCAAAACAATTGGGGATTCTTGTACGCATACGCAATGCAGGCTTTTGCAGGGCAAAACCCCCATTTGGCATGCACAGGAGAAAGAATAAGTGCTTTATGCACTTATTTTGGTGCTGCTCTAACAAACCTATTATCGAATATTAAATTGTCGCGAAATAATTCGAAAATTAATGAAATACAGTGCAACCTCGATTATCCGGACAATTAAATGCAAGGGGGGTGTCCGGATAATCGATTTGTCCGGATTACCGAATATTGCTTCAAAATTGCTTAAATAACATTATCTAAAGCTTTGATCAATTTTAAGTCATGCATAGAACCAGTGTTGACGACTTTTGGTGTAATTATCACTAGAATTTAAACTAAATTCCGCAAATGCCCATTTCTATCGCCGTGGTTGAATGCAGTTCAGTAGTTAAGTAATTCCGCCGAAGGTCAGCAACACAGAACTCATGCACTTAGGTACTAATTTCAAACGATTATTAAACATAGTTGACTAGTTTGTTTTATTTGTATTTATATCGGAAATCGTAGATTTTCCAACGCCGTATTGCGCAGCATCCGATCTATCTAATGCTTTGTCCATTATTAATTAATTGTATTATTTCGACTTATAGACGATCTTTCTATCAAAGAAATATTTCAAACAATTGCGTTTTTATCCACAAATAAATATGTCTTTGCCTCTATTGAAACACCAGATTTGTTTGAGTTAATGCATATTTATTTAAATTAAACAAACTTGTCTATCTGTGTAGGTTAAAATTGTGCTACCTATCCTACTTGCTACCTATCTTGAACATTTCAGTAAGATTTAATATTTTACTTGTTTTCCGACCTACTATGTACTACCTTAATTACACCAATGTTGAATTGCACCACCTAAAAAAATTAAGCGAGATATAAAGTTCAACAATTAACCACCAAAAGTTGGCTCCAAAAAGTCGCCGAGTTTAAAGCCTTCTGCACATTATGCTAGGTTGAAATTTCGGTTTACATGGTAGTTTTTGAGAATATAACTAAATTTTATTTTTATGTGATATTACCACAGCTAAGTACTTTTTTTGCATATTTAATAAAGTAATGTAGTATTTGTTTTTTGTTATATTTCAAGAACATTTTGTTTTATTATTTGATTGTGTTTTATGTGATGAGGACATATTGGATATGACATAATAATTTCGCCCATTTACTGTCCTCGTGGACAATTACAAAAAGGTGGCAACCCTGGTAGTCACTAGCACAGTATAGAGAAACGCTACGCTAAGCAGTAGTCGCACTCCGGCAAATTCATGAAGCAAAACTGAAACCGCGCAGCCTCTGTGCGCAGCCGTCTGGGTATACAACATATGGTGACTACACACGTGTCAAAAGTTTTGGTCCATGAATTGGACATATACGTGTGGACTGTGTGGAGAAGATTTATGCGCACCGAGGCTGCGCGAGGGTATCTTTTGCTTCATGGAAATCAATGCTTTTCGACCGAAGTGCGACTACTGTATAGCATAGCGTTTCTCTATACTGTGTCACTAGTCAGGCTCTCAACAAGCTGATTGGCACAACTTGACGGCGCGGCAACACGGCCGTCTCGCCGCGTTGTCCGGATTAGCGAGCGGTGTCCGGATAATCGTGTTTTGCACAGGGACTAAAAACGAAAAGTATTTTGTTCGTTTCCGATCAGAACGAAAACGAAAAATTTCGTTTTCGTTCTTTTCGTTCACACCCAAAAAATATCGTTTTCGTTTTCGTGAACCGAAATGAATTAACGGTTAAAACCGGTTTTTTACTATTTTTCTAATAAAAGTATGCCAACATGCTTTTTTAATTTTTTTTTATATTTGTCAAATAACTCACATGTCATAATTTTAATCATAGGTGGCAAATTACTAACATAAAATTTATGCTTCTAAAAACTTAAATGTTAAAAATTTCAATTAACTGCATTTTAAGTGGTGATGGCATTTTTGTTTTTTTATAAATATTAAAAATAAAATTTAGAATGAATTGCTTGGGACCGTTTCTGTATTGGAGAGGCACGAATCTGTTTTAGTTTCTTTCATTTATTCCCATTAAATTTAGTTACTTGAAAACCACGCACAAACTGCTATGCAGTTTAGTGGTATACCAGTGACAGTTTTCTTTTTTGCTTGATATTTTAAATAATAAAATAATATTTGTTTCTTTTCTCTCTGATCTTGCTTTATTTCAATTAACATTTACTCATTTAAAAATATTCTGTCATGGTTAATTTTTGGTTATTTTTAAATAAAGTTATTATTATTATTAAACATAAGAGAAAAAAAATGTAACCTATTTATTTTATAGCAAAAATATATATAAATAATTCAGCATTCCAAAATAAATAAAATTTTTAGTTAATTAAACTAATGATATATTCTAAAGTAAATCAACGTGAATAGAAGACCCTTGCATCCCCGATATGTCTACTAGGAATAGGTTACAAAAATACTGTGTCATTAAACCGGTTAAAACCGGTAACCGAAATTATTTATTTCGTTTTCAATCATGAACGAAAAATAAAAATTTCGTTTTCGTTTCCGTTTTCGTTCTTATAAATTTTTCGGTTAATTTAGTTCTCTCGTTTTCGTTCCGTTCTTAGTCCCTGGTTTTGCAGGGGGTGTCCGGATTACCTAAAAATCGATGATTAAAATCGATTATTAATCGAGAATATCTCGAGAAACAAATCATACGATTTTGCAAATCACTCGAATGCTAATCATCGATTCTATAAATAATACGATTATGCCCATCACTAATAAGTACAACAGCCTACAAGTTTAAAAATTTCACCGCCTGAGGAATCGCTCTCCAGCACAAATTAGAACCTCCGGATCGACCTTTTCTGGTTTAAATAATTCTACCGATGACTAGCTGATTCTTCTCGAGAGCGTTGATAAATTTCGACATTTTGTAGAGTCGGGCGGAGCAGCGGTCAACTTTGCGGCGCGCTAGATGTCGTACTTTTGGTAGAAGGAAAAACAATGGAAAAACCAAATTGCAGTTCTGAACACGGTCTCATACTACACAATGTTTCGATATCTATCTCGAGAAAAGTGCAAACAAATTTCGCTACCTAAATTGTTTTACTTTTTCGATCGATATCTAAATAACCATGGTAACCATAGGTAAAAAATATATAGGACGTAATTGAATGAAAAAACCAACAAAAAAGTATTCATTTCAAAATTATCATATCTCAACGGCAAACAGAGTTATTGTAAAAAAACTGAATTTAACCCTTTTTTCTAGATGGCGAAAAAAATGCACTTAGGAAATGTTGGTCGACAATTTGAAGTTAAGCTTTTCTAGGCCCCGGCCACGTCATATCAAAAATTTAGCCTTCTCGGTTCATTTGCATTTCTAACTCGTTTTTTTCCGACGTAATGACTGGACTATCTATAACAAAAACAGGTCAGGTTTTCTTGGTCATCTTTAAAGTTATCTCAAATTCAAGTACATACAATGTGTACATACAAATTGTACAAACATGCAGCCAATTGGTTATTGAGTAGAATATAATTGAATAGAACAAAATTTCAGATTCTTTCTTTGCATAAGATTTTCCTTTCAAATTTGGATCCAACTTTTTGCATTAAAGCAATTTCATGGATGTTAACATGATGTTAACATGTTAACATGTTAACCGCTTATTTCTCCCTATTGTACAGGCTTCAGGGAGTAGGTATTGACAGGTTTCAGCATTTGATGATTGGGGTAACAATGGAAATCCAGAGTTATAGGCAAAACCAGGAGAGCTGCAAATGAGTCATCGCTTGAACTCTTAAGAGCAGTAACGTATCACCAAAAAACAGCTAAAATGGAAGACTCATTTGCAGCTCTCGTGATATTACCTATATAAACTATATCCAAGATATAGTTTTATTCCATACATAATGCAATTTTAAAATGTGCTATTTTATTATATTACAAAAATGCACCCTCGCATATTTAATGGTGACGTGCTGCAATGCATCGGCATCAATTGTAGTGTGTGAGGCCTTCCAACAACCTATTTGGCCTTTACTCTTTTTCAGGAGAACATTTGAACTGTTACTTTAAGACACAAGTTTGTTGGGTGATTCATGTACAAATAATGTCCGATATGGTTTTAGAGAAGACTAGAAGTTTATAAACTTGAGCCTAATACTACTTATGCCTTTCGAATATGGGCTGTCAATCAATTAGGATTGGGTGATATTTCCGAGGTTACAAGCACTACTTTACATAATTATACAGAGAGCGGTAATTTTTTTTAAATACGTACCTTAAACAACTCTCAGTTCAATCTGTTGTAGAATTAGCAGCTCGCTTACTAGATGGAGCAAAAACTTTTGATACCAGGATTTGGATAGTTGCGGTGGCTGTAGTGATGGGAACGTTAACAATTTTAGGGCTGGGCACTTGTTTACTTTTGTACCAAGAGTGCCGAACACCAGGTGGTAAGTCTATAGAGGTTCGTGTTTTTTGCATTATTATTAATTTGCTCTTTATATTTAGTTTTAAAATCAGTATGTTTTGTTCTACTAACTCGAAAATTTAGCATTTGCATTCTACTAGGTAGGCTGCTTCTCAATATTCAGCTGTTTGCAGCATGTAGTGTTATTAACGTCTGCTTCTTCACAGAATAATATTGTATAAGTGTACATATTCAACTGCCGTATGAAGATCTATAAAAATTTGAGGGCGCTATTCATAATTCATTCTACTCATTCTACTATTTATTGCCTGATGCAAAAGTGACAATTATTATTTCATTGAAATGGACACACTATCATACAGTATAGGGGTCCGGGCATTTTGGTCAACCATCTTTAATCTTTAAGACCACGTTAGTGCTTTATTTAAGAGTATTCATTTGTTTACTATTAATTATTGTAATGGGTATTGATTGTGTTCTTCCTTCAGTTTCTCCAAAGGAAGAACAGTCTTGTCCTTTTAATTTTTCTTTGCTTTAGTAATATATTAAATAATTTTATTTGAACATTTTTTTCTCTCTCTTATCTTGTGGCTCTTTCGCGACTCGTACGAGTGGGCAATATCGCCAAAACTGGAGACACGCAATCGAATAAAACTCACCGTGGTAACAATAGCCGACAATAATCCGAATATGTAGTCAGTATTTATCTAGTAATATTTCTTTCATCCTACACTATAGGAAAATGTTATTTTTATATCTGTATGGGGACACAAAAGATGCTAATGCCCGCTAGCCGTGTAATGAATAACTTTCAAGCGTCCTCACCCCCCCCCCCCCTGCTAATATGTATTGGCGCCCCTGCGCACAGTTATAATTTTAATTTGAATTTCATACGGGTGCCATTTACTAGAGCGACGAACACTTTATCTCAGAAATCATGTAACGTAAGCAAATCTGATATATTAGAACGCAGGAGCATAAATTTGCCCTAAATCGGCTCTTAAAACCCATGCCACAGAATCACTATTTCCAAATGTAATTAAAACTATGATGTTTAAGATTAGTTACTAACCTTAAGAAGACACCAATACAGGTAATTTTGATTTGTCCAGAAATCAGTTGTTCTTGAATATTTACTCCTTCATACTTAGCACCCACATTGGATTTTCACTGTCATCTGTCAAAAATGACAGAAATTATGTAACGAAATTATGTCGGACGTATGTTTGCTGCCAGTTCACCTGAGCTGCAGCATACATAGGTTCGAAACCCCCATTTACCATGAACTGAACGACCAAGAACTGAACGACGCGACTGTCGGTAACACCAAAAGATAATAAAAATAACGTTTACAGTGTTGTCATAAATAGTGGTCGAATAATAATAACATATTTTATATTAGTATATTATAATACAAGTTTTATAAGACGACAACTGGCGCACGAGTAGTTTTGGGCACGACGAGCGTAGCGAGGAGTGCCCAAATGGAACGAGTACGCCAATACGTCTTATAAAACGAGTGTTATATACTATTTTTTCTACTTTGCGACTTTAAATTTACATACTTTTCGAAAATTGCGGTTGTCATCTTACAATCTAGAGTAGTTTCATATTCAACAGTTGGTAGTTGTAGTAAAATTCACAAATACGACTGACGCGAGCCAATACCGATTGAGATGTCAACCTTATTTGACACTTGACGTCAATATCATCAATCTTGGAAAACTAAAAGTTAGCAAATCTTTGTGACCTAGTGTTTTCATAACGACACCGAAACCGGTTTCGTTATGAGTTCATAACGAACGCAAAGTAGAAAAAAATATTTTTTCTACTTTGCGTTCGTTATCGATACCGGTTTCGGTGTCATTATGAACACACTAGGTTACAAATATTTGGTAACTTTTAGTTTTCCAAGATTGATGATATTGACGCAAGTGTCAAATAAGGCTGACGTCTCAATCGCTATTGGCTCGCGTCAGTCGTATTTGTGAATTTTACTACAACTACCAACTGTTGAATATGAAACTACTCTAGATTGTAATACATTGACAACCGCAACTTTTGAAATGTATGTAAATTTAATGTCGTAAAGTAGAAAAAATAGTATATAACACTCGTTTTATAAGACGTATTGGCGCACTCGTTCCATTTGGGCTACTACTCGTGCGCCAATTTTTGTCTTATAGAACTTGTATTATACTATACTATATTTTTATGCCCGCGCTACACTAACGCCCACACGCGTTTATGCGTTAAAGCGACATCATTTGTCGCCCTTCTGATTGGCCAGTTCATGCGTTAAATCATGGTAACACTGGATTAATTTAATTACGCATTAATTTGAACATTACGCGAGGGTACGTCTAAAAGTCGTGTAGAAATCAAACAACGTTGAATCCAGAGCGACACTCTTAATACCTTCGATAATATTTTTATTATTTATATTTTTATTATTATTTATTTATTTTATTTTGTATAACAATTGGTTTGTTTAATTGTGGCATTTTCGATTTAAGTGACTTGAATTAACGGATGATTAATGTAGCGGCAGTTAATGCGTCAGTTAATGGTTTTGAAAGTTAACGTAAAAGTTAATTCGTTAACGAAAAATTTAACGTTGTTAATTAACGATTAACGGATTAACGGCTTTGTGTCCAGCTTTGCGATATAAAACTCGATGAAAAAATGTAGTGTTGAGACATCTGGCTAAACATATTAGGATATTAGGTTTGCTCCAACACGAACAAGACGCAGCTCAGGTATCGTGTTTTGTGAAGAACCAGTTATGTTACGATCGACAACTCAGTGTTTAAAAGTAGCGTTTACATCGTAGCTAAACTGTATTTTCTGTGTGCTGGCATAGACCTTATATTAATGTCAGTAACACCAAAACAATAAAATTATAGTTGCTGGGCGTAGAATGCATCTCGAATTCAGATTCGCATTCAGTAAGACCTAATTCTGTTGGAGATCAAAACAGTATGAAATACTGTGGACAGGCTTCTCTTTCATTTTGAGCACTTTTGGAGAGTTATTTCTTTTTTTCCTACTACCACGGCCAACATCACCACCCACATGCCCCCTTTCAGTTACATTCATTATTTTTTAACCCCTTCAAGTCAACACATGATAAAAAAAACACAAAACTGTATTTGGCCAGCCACGACAAATTTATTGGACTAAATGCTATTTGTTTGTCTTTCAACATTGGACATACATAGTAAACATAGAATATCAAACAGTTTTTCATCATTAATTTTACACATGACAAAATGCATGCGTCATAGATTATTTCGCAACCTTTGTTTAAAAATTACAAATGTTGGACAAAATGCATAAAGAAAGACTAATCCTCATATGTGTATTGGATAAATGTTTCCACATCGCATGTTGCATGTTAGATAGGAAGTAGTGCATGTGTAACTACCAGAATAGTTCCTAATTTTATTTTTGAATATAATTGCAGTAGTAGACGAGCAGGAAGTTATAGAACTAGTTCCAAATATTATCTTAAATCCTGGTTTCGAGGGAAATACACAATCAGAACATATGCCTGCTGACGAAAACTGCAACAATGAAACGCCAGTTCGCCTTAACAACAACACAGTTGTACATCTTGGGAATTCTTAATAGTAGTAGCTTTTTCTATTTAATAAGCAAATGAGTTGCTATTTACTTTAAAAGCAATATGTATGATTAATAAATAATTAAAGAAGCAAAATCAGAACTCATATGTAAAATTATGGTTGCCATCAATACAAAGCTACATACAAAATTGAACGAAAATACTAGGGATTCAACAACATAAAAGTTGTAAAATGTGCATTTTGATAACGTGGCCTTTACATAATTGCTGATTAATTATTTTATTACTAGTTTTTTACTGAAAAAAATGTAATATTCGAAACGAAGGTTGTTCAATATGCAATGGGCTGATGGCCCATTGCGGTGACTATTTTTGTGTGTTGTTTAAATTCATAGAGTTGTGTAAATTGTGATAATTTCTAGTCATTTTTAGATTGATTGTCATATCACTTAAAATAGGTGGTCCAACAATGAAAAAGGAATTTTGAATGTTACAATTAATGACGAATAATGTACAACGTATTGGCTTCCTTCTATAACATAAATGCACAAGAATAAATGTATAACTTTTTTTATATGTTTCCTATGCATTTTGATTTATAGGTATTTTACCAACAAGTATATCAAAAGAGCGATTAATGCTCGATACATTTGTCCTGGTCCAAATCATTAATCGCCGATAATAAACGTGCTGGTTACACAATTTTATCATCGATCGTGTTCTTCTGGCGACCTCAACAAGTATTTTCTTCGTCGATGTCATTCGACGTTCTATAACAATTTATGTAATTTGACAATGGCAGCTCTGGATGATTGAATGTTTTGATTGGATAGTTTCATTTTTCGTATGCTCGATCAATTTACCGAAAAATTTAGCACACACAACGTATTAACGCTAGGAATCCGAACCTACTGTTGTTATGTTGTACATGATTGTAAAGTATACAGTGTGTCCACGAAAGACCGCACCATATGCACCGAAAGACCGCACCATAAACTTTTTTATTGTGTTTTCTCTAAAATATGTAAATTTCGATTCAGAATATATGAATTTGTGATAAGAGTAATTTATTATAATAGTATTATTTTCATTATTATCGATAAACTTTATTTGGAAATGTTGTTTAGAAGTAAAAATTATATTCAAATATGAAGTCGGAGACACCCACAATAAAAAAAAATGTTTTCACTTTTTTTCTTAATTATCAGTCTTGTAAATATTAGTTACGGCCAGTGCAACTAAAAGGTTCTTTTTAATCAATTTTGTAGAAATTTGAATACATTTTTTAATTTTTTGTTATTTTGCTATGATAACTAATGTTTATTTAGAACTAGCGCAAAATTACTCATTTGCTTGGTGCGAAGTTGATATTTCACCCTGTAGAATGTAGATATTAATATATCATACAATAACTAATTCACCTTTTATTCGGTTAATATTAATGACTGTGGATAATATTATCCATCTACAGCGAGCGATTCTCAAGTGGTGGCACTTCTGAAGTTTTATTTTCACTGATAATATTTTAATAAACATAACTGAAGCATCAAAAATCTACTGTTTCTTGAATTATTTATGACTGATTTACCCGTTATTAAGTTAATAACTATATTCATAATAGTTGTTAATAATGCTAATTTAGTATCTATGAACTTATTCTATTTCTACTACTTGCAATTACAAAAATACATACATTAATAACAATTAGTTTATGTGCTGTAACTTTTAAAACAATGCTTACACTCCAACAAAAAGTTGAAATTGTTTTAATACATGGAGAAAATAGACCGCACCGAGATGTTGCTGCTATTTTCAATGAAAGACATCCACATAACCAAATTGCCAATTCAACCAGCTCCAGCATAATGAAAAAATTCAAACAGGCTGCGCCTGTTGGAAATGGGTTCAACACAACCCCACAAAAAATATGTTGCCAAAACTGAGGGAACAAGTTTGCCAGTGTTGTAAGAAGTAGTCGAACATAAAACGACTTCTGTTTGACAAGTTGTTGCACACAGTCAATGCAGTAAAACAAGTACAAGTACATGAAATACTAAAACTAAACAAGTATCACCTTTATAAACCAAAATTTATAAGTAGGTACGCTAAAAGGAGATTTTGACATCAGGTATGATTTTGCCATCTGGTTTGAGGAGAAAATGGAAGAGAACAGATTTTGTTTTAATATTCTTTGGACAGACGAGGCAACATTTACGTCAAATCTCTACAAGAGAATGCCAAGATCAGTACCATTTTAAGACTAATGTGCTGTGCGGTATTTTGAATAATCAAATATTTGGCCCTTTTTACGTCACAATTTAAATGGGGAATTATATCTTCAGTTCTTGAACAGAGGGTTGTCGCCTTTTTTGGACAATTTGCCGTTAATTCAACGGGCGCCAATTTGGTTCCAGCTTGATGGTGCGCCCATACACAATAGGTATAAACTCTGTCAAGAAACTGTCACAAATTCATATATTCTTAATCGCTCAGCATATGGCACCGAAATTTACATATTTGACGGTTGAGTTTTGGTTTCATACGAGCCGCCAACTTTCATAAAAAATAATTTTTTTTGAGAAATACATAATAAAAATGATTTCCATATGGTGCGAACTTTCGTGGACACACTGTATATTTTTAAGAGTTTCAAATATCTGCTCATAACAAAGCTATTGTTGATTGAGTTTTGTTCAAAATCAGCGAGGCGCCAGGAGAATGTAAAGTTGCCAAGGTCAAAATTTAATAATAAAGAAGGCATGCAAGATTGATAAGTTTCATTTTGCATTTTGCTAAGTAACATTTTAACATAAGCTAGATTCTAGCTTCTACAATAGACTTACAAACTTATTTTTACGAAGTATAACAATCGGTACATAATTTTCGATATGCTTAAGGAACATATAATTTCGCAATGATTGCTTGTCTTAAGAATATTTTTATATTAGGTCTGGTATAGAGATCAGCTAAACAAGTTTAGCCAACCTTCAATGTTTTTTAGTGTTTCCATTTTATGTTGTGCAATTTAGATTGTAAGCTAAAATTTATTGTATTTGGTGTGAACCACACAGAGAACGGTTCTAACAATCGTCATTGTGTTCACAAAAACAATAGTTACTGACTAATGGTTGTAATTTTTAATTGTGCCTATTGCTTAGCAGAGCATTAAAGAAAAGGGCATTGCAAATACGCCCTAATCGACATTGTAATCTAGCTCAAGAAGTCGCTTGTTTGACGCAATAATTTACAAGTATTGTTTTGAAGTGTATAATAACATGAATTGTCAGTGCCTGAATAGTTTTATACATGATATTTAATGTACTAGCTTTTGAGCACGTAAAGAATTATGAAATTTAAAATAAAAAATCAAATCACTGACTGACTATTTCGTAGCGTAAAATTTTGCGTTTGAGTTTGTCATAATAATAAAATATGATGTAGTGGATTAACTGCTATTTTATAGGTATTTAAGTAAGCAACGTGTAATGTGAGCATACCTAAATGTTATGTAGGTATTTATTAACACCAAAAATTCAGAATATCTGATTTCAGGTAATTTGTTACCAAAGATTATTATATTAACTATTTAATGCACCATTATTAAGTTACTACACGATTTTTAACACCTATATCTATGTACTACTATACAGAGGCTATATTTGTGTATTGTATTTAACATTTTACATTAAAAGAGGTTATGTAAAGTATTATTATATCTGCATATTAACCAAAAATATATCTACTTAAATTGGATGTTAAGTACAAATAAATATCAAACAATCATAATGTTCAAAATTTCAATATCGTGTTTTAACAAATAAATTACAATTTATATAACCTCTTGTATTTTGTTATTCATATTTGTGTTGTAAATCTTGCACATCTTAATATATTATTCTTATGCAAAAGTGATATTATATCTCTCAATAATATTTTGTATGTGCGTTACTGCATTGTGATGTGAATCTGGTACATAATGTTTTGTTCGGCTATATTTTGAAATGTTATGCGTAATATTATTTAACTATAGTAACATAATTTTATGACATATGTGATAGTCCAGTGTTGGAAAGGATGTATTATTTACTACATACTCATAAAACTATGTTATCCACAAAATATGCTTCCACTTATTTCGCTTGGCTTGAACATCGTCTGCTTAATTTTATTGATATGTTTAGTTGAGATTTATTCCTTTAAAGTTGTGATTTTTTTGTTGTTAAATGATCTTTGTTTTATGCTTTATGTTAGAAAGGTTGGAATATAAAAGGTTACACGTGCAAATGATTTATAACAAGAGTACATAAAACTTAAAAAAACTTGTAGTTTGCATGTCCAGTCTTTTATAATTCAAACCTGTTGTTGTTTCTTTCTAAATGCTGATATTATACAAAGCGAAAATAAATTCTTTTTAAGAGCGTTATTTTATTTACTCTTCACTACTCATTTACTTATCACCTCGCCGCTAGTTTATGACAGTGGGATATTTTGTTAGTGGCAGAATCTTACGAACTCTCTGAAACCGGATTGTGCAAGTTTCGGGAAAAAAGATTTGTGTTCATAAGGCGATTAGACAACTTTCGGCATATCAGATATTTTGATCGGATGATGTTGATTTTCTTAGTATTATCATGATACTTATGTATCCTATTATAATTTATTTAAAGGTGTTATGTTAATTATACCTAACTTAGTTTACTTAGCGTCCACGTACTTTATGCTACGTATATTCCATCAGCAGACGCACTATAAGTAAGACTGCTTCAGTACCTTGGAATGACATACTTAGGTACTATAACGTTACCTTAAAATGGTTGTAATAGCAAAATTTCTTATTAAAAATCCTCGAGAACAAAATGATTTAATTATATTTTGTACAATCTACTGAATTATCCACTAATTTGAGTAGTTTATCAGTCGATTTCAACAGTCTACCGATTTTGCTGCTCAATGTTTTCGGTCTATCGAATTATACGGTCTACCCAATCTATTCGGTCTAAATGTCAACTAGTTTTATATAAATTATGAGGAAATTTTTAAATTTGTTTTTAATTCTGTAGCCCTGTTGTCCACTGTGTTTTCTACCGCAATATATGAAACACAATATACAAAAAACGCGGGAGCCAATAAATTTTAACAGCGGTAAGTAGACGCTAGTACGGGCATAGACTAGTAAAATCAATGCAAGAAGAATGGAGAATTTCTTGATCTTTTAGGCGCCTTTTGCGCCTTGCACACTACGCATACGCTACCTACCGGCCCAGGTCAGTTTTTTTTTATTATTCTATTTCTGATGATTTTTACAGGAGCTACAGCTGTTTAGACTTGCACGCCGCGCAGGACCTGATCTGCGTACAACAAGCGTTTCCAACTTTTTTGTATCACCCTCTTTTTTTATAAAATAATGTTGCTCTCCCTCAATTGTTGTAACAATCTAATCAAAACCTGGTATTGCCCATTAAATAGTGTTCTAAAAATAATATAACTTAATATACAAAATTATTATTTTTCAAACTCCAGTCCCATTTTTTTTTTCATAAATGCAGTAATATTGTTTTTCTGCAACACAGCATGAATTTCTGGTCCTTGGATAGATTTAGATTTAGTTAGAGCACTGAGTTTTTCACAATAATCCATTAAAAGACAAAATTTATATTTACTATTTGATAAATTTTTGTTGTATCTATATACTTATTATACCCAATGATCGATAATACTAAAGGAACGCTTAAAAGAATTTGGTTAAAATGATTTTCAATAACTTTTGTAGATTGCGGCCGATTTTTTTTTGTATTATAAAGAAATTCATCAAAATAATCAATCTTTTTGAACGAAGCATGTTATAGCTGTTTATACTGTAAGAATCAAAATTGTGTTTTTTATCTAAGTAAAGTGAACTAAAATAACTAAGCAACTGTGCGAAACCATCTACACTCCTGTATGTTATATGTTATTTTAACAGGGGGGTATTCACGCTTTTACAATATCAGAGTACATACCTACACGCCAAGATTCACATAATTAGATTTAATTTTTTATGCGTTTTATTTGTGTATATCATTTTACCCGCACATGTTATATTGCGACGACATTCTGTAACATTGTACGAAAGTAACTTTTGTAACATATTGTTGTTATCTTATTAGAACATTGTTGAAACATTCGTAACACAATGTATTATTGCCAACATTTTATCTACATTAATACAACATACTTTGACATCATCAATACAACATTTTGTTACCACCCAGCCTACTGGGTAGTTATGGTTAGCCGAGCGGTTAGCCAATTTATTTTATGTTATATGCACAGGTGACTTAAAGTGGAGCAAAAAGGGGTTGGAAGATTTATCTCATGCGAATGTAGATTCTAATATTTGAGATAATAGACTGCACTTACCGTTACTTCCATCTATCACACTAAATATTTAGATCTAATTTTTTGTTCACTAGGTAAATAGGGACAAACTTGAAATAGTAAAATAAAAACAACTAAAGCCAGATTCAATTAAAATTAAATATATTAAGAAAGAAAATTAAATTTTCAAACAAAGATTCAAATTATACCAACTATTTAAAAAGAATAACAAACTGGGACAAAATTCGAATTAATTCAAACTCTTAAACAGAAACGCATGTCGCGGCAAACATTCAAGAATTAAACATTTAAAAATAACTATAAGTTACGACAAATACTCTAACTTAGTCAAACATAAAAACAACAAATAATTATAAATTATGACGTCTCTAATCAACTCAATTACCTATATTAAAGAGAAATGTAATTCTCAACCAAATTATACCTCCAAAAGAATCGCAAATTGCAAACATATCTAAATTACTCAGATAATTAAAAAGAACCACAAATTTCCACAAAGATGCAAATTAAATCAAACAGTACAAAGAATTGCAAATTTCGGCAAAGATTCAACTAAAACACTTACAAGAACAATAATTATCGCAATGAGGTAATGCAACTTTACTTTATAAAAAAAAACCTAAGCAGCACTTTTCTCTCAATCAAAATAAACGGACATTTTTATCAAACAACTTACACGAACAGTTGGACAATTTTCCGTACACTCAAAAAGAACAAATAAAACAGAGCAGTGTTATCCTTCCTGGTGTTTTCGGCGATCTAGTAAAATCCAATTTTTAGCCACGGCTTAACAATCACCAGAACTCTCACAAATGAACGAAACAATATTTACGCCAAATATACCACAACCAAATTCGAACACTGACCAAACTACAAACCCCGACTATGGGCCCGCGGCCCCCACTGACAAAAGACACTACTTGAACTTGTCTCCCAAGAATAAAAAACTAAATGTTGATCAAAGGTGAAGCCAATCTTTTTCGAGTCTGAACCCAAACATCAATTAAAACCTGAATGGATGCCGAACTTTTCGCGACCACCCTTCCTTTCCCCGATTTCCCCCACCGTTAAACGTTTTCCAAGCCAGCCCACAAAACCCACTTTTAAGAACAACCTACCAATAACCGTTCGGTTATTTTTCAACCCACGTCTATTTTACATCGGCCATTACCGCGTTTCCACCAATCGACGATCTGGCGTCCTAACCTTCGAGGAATTTGTCTATATCATCAAAAGACATTTCCCACAGGCCAGAGAACAAAGGCCTTCACAGCTAGTTGTTTGAACGTAAACAGTTGATGTAATCTAGCTCTACTTTCAAAGTTCTTGATGCGCTTAACAAAGGCACCTACAGAGAAGTTCCAACAGAAAATAAACTAGACGCGAGTTTTCAAGCCGTTGTTAAACATCCGCTGATAACCCGCGTTAAATGCAGTTGCGCCCGTTTGAACAATTATTAATTATAAAAGGCTATGAAATAATTATTACTAATCCATATCCAGCGTCCAATTTCCCATACTTTAAATTAAAACGTAACCCGAGTTGTTACACTACCCCCTCCTTAAAACAAGAAGAGTACTTGCTCTAAGTACCCTTCCTTGTACAACAGCAAATCAACCCATTACTAACAAAAACCCATAGGGGAAATTTGGCGCTGGTAAAATTACACACGATATAATAACCATCTTAATTCTAAGCACAAAACAGTTAGCAAAATAACTATAGTCAACCACAAGGAATAAACAAAATATTCTTCACACAAATACATCACCGGCGCCTCCACCTTCCGGGATCACGTGGTGACGGCGGTCAGTTGTTCATCTGTTGCCAGCGTTGGCTGTCCAGAAGAGGGGTACACCAGCTGAGTAGCTGGTTTCGAGCTGCCGATTCGGTCGCTCGCTGAAAGCGAGCAAGGTTTGTCGAGCCGCAAAAGGCCCGCAGTATGCAGGCTGGAGTTGTCCCTGGACGCAGACGACTCCATGGTAACTGTTTAAGAAGGACCCAGGTTAGATTGATCTGGGCCATCCGTTGAGGGGTGCTTCCTTAATGACTCCCTTTGAATCAGCCCAGAAGGTAAGCGAGTTCCAGAACCTCGCTTGCAGCATACCCCCGCAGCCAGTCGGAATGTATAAGGTGGACTCCATGCAGTCCACTGATAGCCACCCTAAAATCAGAAAATCTTCCCCAGAAGTAGGATAACGTTTCTCGTGCCGGACGTCCCATCTCCTCTGTGTTTGAAAAGGGCGTCGATCTTGATTCCTTGAGGATTGGCTGCAGCACCAGAAGCCTTGAGGGAGATTGTTTGGTATCCCCACTCGATTCATTCCAAACACCAGGTTCTCTGGACACTATTTAGCTCCTTCGTAAGACGCCTGCCGACCCCCGGGTACTGATGGCTGCAAGCCCCAGGCCAGCCTCCTCGGTAACGTGCAGAAGTAACACAACACATTGATTGTCTATAGTCACACACAAAAAAAATAAAATTAGACAACTAAAATAATTAAAACACAAGAAAATGCAAACAAAATTTACCGTCCAGTAAGGACTTCTTCCCTGGTGGACATTAGGGGATTTTTACCCCACACCGTCCATGCGGTGGCACAATTCTTTAGCCCAGCCACAGAGCTAACGCGTATCAGTAAATAAAACAAATTAAAGTACAACCCTTACACAAACAGTTAAGCCGATAAAAACGAAAACACAAATCAATATTCTCCTGAAAGAGTACTTGAAGGCAAGTGAAGTCGTCCTTCAAACTCCCGGCGGACGTTTGGGCCTTTTACTCAGCGCCGTCCCTGCGGCTGTGGTATTCTAAAAGCCCCCACAACAGGGCAACCACAACTTATCATGGTAATCAATAAAATTACAACCGTTATCCCAAAAAAAGTTAAATCAAAAACTTCAACACTATTCCCCTGATTAGAGAGCTTGAAGGCAAATGAAATCGTCCTTCAAACTACCGGTGGACGTTCGGGCCTTTTACTCCGCGCCGTCCTTGCGGCTGTGGTATTCTAAAAGCCCCCACAACAGGGCAAACACATATATTCGTGACACAGAAATGCCTCCCGCGATTCATTAAGTAAGAATTTACTAAAACAATCAACCATTTTTAAATTTGGAAAAATACAACTTGAAGCTTGAAGGAAGCGTTTTCCTTCAAATTCCCTCCTTCTCCTTGCTGTCCTCCCCTAATATGACAGCCTATCCCCCTGTATATATGCCGCTTCGTCCCATCTGGGCTCTTTCTTCAATACCCGGCTTATTTTCTTACGGGTCACCATTGCTTCTTCTCCAGTATCAACCAGTCCCTGTTCTGATTTATCAGCCTGTATATGCTCAAGTTCGTCACAACTAGGCTCTCTCTTCGACACTCGATTAATTTTCTTACGAGTCCCCAATGATCCTGTTTCGCTATCCACCGTTCCTCCTTCAGCAGAATCACCCTGTATATTATTGACTTCGTCCCATCCAGGCTCTCTTTTCCACACTCGATTTATTTTCTTACGAGTCCCCAACGATCCTGTTTCACCATCGCCCACTCCTCCTTCAGAGGAATCACCCTCTGTATATAATAAACTTTTTCCCGTCTAGGCTCCTTCATGACTACACGTCCCCTCTTCTTGCAAGATTCCATTGTTTTCAACGCGACGTCGACTATTCCTTCTTCTGAGGAATCATCCTGTATATACCCAACTTCGTTCCATCTGGACTCTCCCCATGACGCTCGTCTTATCTTCTTACGAGTTCCCAATGATCCTATTTCACCATCGACCATTCCTCTCTCAGAGGAATCACCCTGTATATTTAAATTTTTTCCCATCTAGGCTCCTCCATGGCCACACAACTCCTCTTCTGGCAGGTTTCCTTTGTTTCCAGTGCGACATCAACTATTCCTCTTTCTGAGGAATCACCCTGTATATACCCAACTTTGTCCCATCTGGGCTCCTTCCAGGAAACACAACTCATCTTCCTATGAGTTCCCGTTGCTTCCGCTACAACGTCTACCATTCCTCTTTCTGAGGAATCACCCTGTATACACTCGACTTCGTCCCATCTGGGCTCCTTCCTGGAAACACAACTCATCTTCCTATGAGTTCCCGTTGTTCCTGATACAACGTCTCCCCTTCCTCTTTCTGAGGACTCACCCTGTATATTTCCGATCTTTTTCTCTCCAAACTCCTCCATGGCCACACGTTTCCTCTTTTTGCAGGTTGCAGTTGTTTCCAACGCGACGTCGACTGTTCCTCCTTCTGAAGAATCACTCCGAACATACCCAACTTTGCCCCATTTGGGCCCCTTCCTCATCGCCCTATGAGTTCCCGGTGTTTCCGCTACAACGTCTACCATTGCTCTTTGTGAGGACTCACCCTGTATACACACAACTTCGTCCCGTCTTGGCTCTGTGGTCGCTTCCTTTTCTTCGACTACTGTGATTTCGTCGAGATCTAGGCACGGCTTCTTCACTTTATTTCGAAGTCCCATGTCCTTAACACGAATTTGTTGCCTGCTAGTTTTTTCGGCAAACCTATCCATCGGCGGAGAAGAGCTTGGCAAATAATTAAAGAAAGCAGCATTTTTAGAAGACCCTACTTCGACAGAATTACTTGGCCCATCAGTACCTTCCAAGCTAGAGATTAAAGGAGGGTCTACTCGAGTGTTCGACGTCCCCCCTGTCTAACTTAGCCTCAGAATTACTTGAAACCAAGAAATTGATATGTGAAATTACAAATGATTCGGGGCCCCATATATCTGCATATCTTTGATGGTGGGGCCTTGACCTAGTAACAGGGTCCTCGCCTGACCTGAGCTCAGCTGACCGCGACAATTCTCTCCGACCTTGTTCCACTATCTGCCCACGCGGACACATACGAGCTATGTGCCCACTTTCCCTGCAAAGAAAACACTCAATCTTCCGGGAAAATTCTGCCGGCCCTGAAACTGCAAATTTGAGATATTATAAACCTGCTGAGAACGGCGCCTGATCAACTCCTGACTTAATTCTTCCAACGTAGCAATTTCCGCTAGTTTATCGAGTGATTTATTACCCTGTAAAAGCAACGACCCACATTGTTTTAACAATTCAATCCGCAATCCTGTTCGAAACTGATGTTTAACAATTTCTTCTATTTTCCATTGAATACCCGCCCATTGATCCACCGGAGCCGTCTCCTTATCGACTTCCAGAATTTCCATTGCCACAATCTTCACCCTCATAAGAAAGTCAGCAACTGATTCCCGTTCTCTCTGGAACAGGTGCGACAACTTAGACAAAAGTTCACTAGATGACCGCCGACCTCCAAATTTCCTAATAAATTTTTCCTTAAACACCTTGTACGTAACCTGCTCGCCCTGGAGCTCCGACCCCGATCTGAAAAATTTAAATGCAACTCCATCTAACCCATAAATAATCAATTCCAGCAATAGCCTATCCGACCACCTTCCCACGCCTGTCTCCTTTCCAACTTAAAAAAATAATCGCGTACATCAACTTTTCCAGTATAAGGATCAATTCAATTACAAATTCTTGCGAAATTCCTGAAAGAAACATTATCCGCAATACTACCAGGGGCCCTGCTGTCGACCGGCGAGTTTGACTCATCCCGGCCCTGCCCATTCTGAGCGGCGTCGCTGTTTACCGGCATCAGATAACCAAACAAAACAAACTAAAAATAGTCCAACGCTTACCGATTTTTCTTACAACTCGCGCTCCGCAATTAAAGAAAACAATAAAGAGAGAAAATGCAAATGCCACAACAAAAATTACTAATTCATTTTTTACCACAAAACAATTTTTCATAAAGAGAAAATCAAAATCTATAAAACTTATCACAAGAGAAAATAAAAAAAAACTAATTAATGCAAAAGAAAATTCTAACAATTAAAAAAACACAAGGTGCAGTCTATACTTCCAAATCATTAAAAAATAAACCCCACACTCAAGACACCACTGTTACCACCCAGCCTACTGGGTAGCTATGGTTAGCCGAGCGGTTAGCTAACTTATTTGATGTTAATTGCACAGGTGACTTAAAGTGGAGCAAAAAGGGGTTGGAAGATTTATCTCATGCGAATGTAGATTTTAATATTCGAGATAATAGACTGCACTTACCGGTATTTTCATCTATCACACTAAATATTTAGATCTAATTTTTTGTTCACTAGGTAAATAGGGACAAACTTGAAATAGTAAAATAAAAAGTAATTATATTAAGAAAGAAAATTAAATTTGCAAACAAAGATTCAAACTATACCCAACTATTTAAAAAGAATAACAAACTGGGACAAAATTCAAATTAAATCAAACTCTTAAACGCATGTCGCGGCAAAGATTCAAGCTAAATTAAACATTTAAAAATAGCTATAAGTTACGACAAATACTCTAACTTAGTCAAAATAAAAAAAAAACAATTAATTACAAATTATGACGTCTCTAATCAACTCAATTACCTATATTAAAGAGAAATATAATTCTCAACCTAAATCCGAACCAAATTATACCTCCAAAAGAATCGCAAATTGCAAACAGATCCAAATTACTCAGACAATTAAATAGAACCACAAAGATTCAAATTAAATCAAAAAGTTACAAATAATAGCAAATTTCGGCAAAGATTCAACTAAAACACTTACAAGAACAATAATTATCGCAATGCGGCAATGCAACTTTACTTAATAAAAAAAATCTGATGTGGCCAGGCACATGACTTTATCATACAATATATAAAATTAATAGTTTAACTGTATGAGAATCTATTTGACTGAGATAAATTGTGTCTGCATTTTGATAGTCAATAGTATCAATCGAAGGTATTGTCAAAGCACGCTACCTACTGCCATCAGAATAATAGTTGCTTAACTCACAAGTGCCGAAAGTACGGAATAGCACAACGAGAGGTGATATGGAGGTGATGCGGCGCGTCACCGATGACGAAGCGTCGTCGTCGCATGTGAGCGAGTCGCGCTAGGTAGTTTTCGACAGCAGTGACATCAACGTTATTTGTGTTGCTTTTTGAGAAATACGTATTTTTAAAAAAATTAAAAAATGGTTATATTTCGGTATAGAAAATGTTAGGTTGATACCACTTTTACGAAATGTCAAGTTTAAAAAGCTAATTCAAATTCTGACAGATTTATATTCGTTCATGACACTGTAGATGACGTTCCATAGCGGGTCTCCGAGTGTGACAGCGTGGTGACAGCCATAGACATTTCTGTGGTGACAGCACAAAAAAATATTTGTCAAAATCCTGGCTACTATGTAGTTTAATATCCATGCAGATGCGACCGATCTCGATCAAATAGAATTTGCTCTTGCAGCTAAACTATTAATTTTACCAAAAAATGTCATAGGCATAAATTATTCAAAATTTCCTCTGCTTTAATTTATTATTTAACTATTTTGACGAAATTACAGAAATGGCGGCTCATCTGCAAAATCCTTGAAAAAGGCTTAGAATAAACTACCAGTTCCTTTGGACCCTTTTGAACCAAAAGCTTTTCAGCTCTAAGTTTGGTCATAAAACTTCTAAATATAAACTTTCGTCTCGATGCCTTTAGTAGTTTTTCCGGAATCGTCGTCACAAAAATCGTTTACACACGCACACACACACACACACACACACACACACACACACACACACACACACACACACACAGACATTTTTTTGTACCTTGGTCAAAAATGTTCAGGGGACCCAAAAAGACCTATTTCCGCTAAAATCTCAATTTTTTTTTTCGGCATGATTACAATACTTTATCTTACTGCGTATGATAAAGTAAAAACCTATACTTTGAACGGGCAGTAGCACTTTTCTCTCAATCAAAATAAACGGACATTTTTATCAAACAACTTACACGAACAGTTGGACAATTTTCAGTACACTCAAAAAGAACAAATAAAACAGAGCAGTGTTATCCTTCCAGGTGTTTTCGGCGATCTAGTAAAATGCAATTTTTAGCCACGGCTTAACAATCACCAGAACTCTCACAAATGAACGAAACAATATTCACGCCATATATACCACAACCAAATTCGAACACTGACCAAACTACAAACCCCGACTATGGGCCCGCGGCCCCCACTGACAAAAGACACTACTTGAACTTGTCTCCCAAGAATCAAAAACTAAATGTGATCTTTTTCGAGTCTGAACCAAAACATCAATTAAAACCTGAATGAATGCCGAACTTTTCGCGACCAGCATCTTACCCTTTCTCCGATTTTTCCCCACCGTTAAGCCGAAGCGCTTTCCAAGCCAGCCCACAAAACCCAGTTTTAAGAACAACCTACCAATAACCGTTCGGGTATTTTTCAACCCACGTCTATTTTACATCGGCCACTACCGCGTTTCCACCAATCGACGATCTGGCGTCCTAACCCTTGAGGAATTTGTCTATATCATCAAAAGACATTTCCCACAGGCCAGAGAACAAAGGCTTTCACAGCTAGTTCTTTGAACGTAAACAGTTGATGTAATCTAGCTCTACTTTCAAAGTTCATGATCCGCTTAACAAAGGCACCTACAGAGAAGTTCCAACAGAAAATAAACTAAACGCGAGTTTTCAAGCCGTTGTTAAACATCCGCTGATAACCCGCGTTAAATGCAACTGCGCCCGTTTGAACAATTATTAATTATAAAGGTCTATGAAATTATCACTAATCCATATTATTGACTGGTCATGTTTGTGAATATTTACTTTTTGTAGTGTATAATGACTGGTTTACATGTTGCCCATCTTAATGCGCGGTCACTTGTCCGAAACTTTGAGGGCCTTCGCAATTGTATTGTAAGAACTAAGTGTGACATTATGACAATTAGTGAGACCTGGCTTCATGACGGTTTTCCTGATGATTATTTTTACGTACAGTGCTATTCTTTTTTGCTACGCGATCGTGTGGGAGATAGAGGTGGCGGTGTGGGGATGTATGTAAGAGCAGGGCTTAACCCGCGAGTTTTGCGGATTCACGAGGAGATTGAGTGCCTGTGGGTGTCTCTGAGATTGCATGGGGTCAGGCTAGTGATTGGTACAGTTTATAGACCACCAAAGTGTAGTGTTCCGCAGTTTTTGGACCGCCTAGAGAATATTATCTCTCTGGTGTTGCCTGTATGCGATGAATTTGTGTGTTTGGGAGATATTAATTATTAATTTGTTGAATGGTGCACTCACGTGCCGCGCTGCTTTTTGCTGAATTTATTGAATCTTTTTCGCTTGAGCAACTTATTAACGAGCCAACGCGTACATCGGCAACATCTAGTACACTTATAGGCGTGATTTTCAATAATTGTCAGAATTCGATCGAATCAAGCGGGGTTATTGAGTGTTCGGACGTGGCCGACCATTGCCTTATTTACTGTAAATTAGCGTATCGTGATACGGTCGCGCTGCCATTGCTAAAGTGTTCTATGTAATACGTGCAAAAAGAACTTATTTTAAGACGAGATTTGGCGGCTCTAATTATCGATCAACTTGGCGGGATTTGAAAGAGTTTAGTATGTTGGATAATAAAGATTCCTACCAACTACCGCCCCATCTAGACATACCGGATGATATAAATAGTTTTTTTATAGATAGTTTGCCACAAACCACACCTAGTGGCGTAATACTGAATAGGTATTTGAACAACGTTAAAGCGGGTTTGGCCTCGGTGCTGACATTCAGCCCTGTGTCTGAGGAAAACGTGTTTAATATCATTAGGTCGTTGAAGAGCGTGGGCGAGGATGGCATAGGGCTGCGTACTATATGTTTATGTATTCCGTACTTGTTACCTTACATAACTCATGTAATTAATTATTGTATCTCGTCATCTGTATTTCCTTCGGCATGGAAACGAGCGCGTATTATTCCAATTCCCAAAATTTTGGCGCCACAAACGTTAAGCGATCTACGCCCTATCAGTATTCTGCCTGCATTCTCCAAGATTCTGGAAAAAATATTGGATAGCCAGCTGCGACAGCATCTGGAGATCAACGCAGTTCTCCCCGTTATTCAGTCTGGGTTTAGACGTCGGTGTGGTTGTCAGACCGCTCTATTATCAGTCACTGATGACATAATTGCTGCCACCGACGGAGGCCTGTTGACCGCTGCCGTTTTCCTAGATTACTCGCGAGCTTTCGACACGGTTGACCATGGGCTTCTACTGGCAATTCTGCACTTTGTTAGTCTGAGTCGTGAGGCTGTTTCCCTGATAGCTAGTTTTTTGGGCGATCGTGTGCAGGCGGTGTATTCAGCGGCCGGTTCTTCGTCGTGGCGGTGCGTGACCGCGGGGGTGGTCCAGGGATCCATAATGGGTCCTCAACTATTCTCGATTTATATATCGCAAATGCCCAACATAATAGAGCACTGTAATGTCCACTGCTATGCCGATGACACCCAGATCTATTATTCTTTTCATCCGTCGGACACTGTTGATGCCTGTCAAAAAATAAACCATGATCTCGAAAAATTAAGTCTGTTTTCCGGTGATCACTGTCTCCGCTTAAATCCACAGAAATCTGTGATGGTTCTTTTCGGTAGAAAATTTGACAGGTTGAGGGCAGTCGACGATTTAAGGGTAGGTGTCGGTGGAGTGCCAGTTCCGTTGAAGGACGAAGTAAAGAATTTGGGTCTAATCATGGACAATACTTTCCGATACAGAACTCATCTAAATGTTTACAACGGGCCATATTGCAGTCTCAGAAAGATATATAATATCCGGCATGTACTCGATATTCGCTCCAAGACTCAATTGTGCGATTCCCTCGTCCTGTCGTCCTTGAACCACTGTGATTGCGTTTATGGTCCATGCATTGACGCTAGGGACGTTCGGCGGATTCGGAAGCTGCAGAACTCGTGTCTGAGGTTGATTTTTGGGATACGCAGGCGGGAACCAATTTCGCACAGGTTGAAGGATCTTGGGTGGCTTAATATGGCGAACAGACGTTTTTTGCATGCCGCATGTCTATATCGTAGCGTCGTCGCGGACGGATTCCCCCAGTATTTGTACAACAAAATTGAGTTTAGAACTGACGTACACAATTTAAATTTGCGATACAGGGGTGGCTTAACACCACCCATGCACACAACTGAACTGTTTAAGAGAAGCTTTACCTACTGTGTCGCAAATGTGTATAACGGCCTTCCTCCCTGCTTGCGCTCGCTGGCGTCCTCATCATTTGGGCGGCGATTGAAGTCCGGTCTCTTGTCAAAGCAGTAATTGTGACCTGCGCGTTTTTGTGGGTGTGTGTGAGCATGTGTGTGTATGTATGCATATATATTTATATGTATGTATGTATGTATGTATCAGTCAATCTGTGTATATTATATGTACATTTTTATTCTTTTTTGCGGAAATTATCGGAAATTATTGTTATTATTTAAGTCATTTTTCCGTTTTCTGTGACTCAATTCGGGAAAAAGCATTACTCAAGATAGTCATTATGATTTTGTTTTGTTTTGTTTCTTTTAACTTAAGTACGAATACTGGGTTAAGTTGAGCAGGCTACGTGTGTACGTAAACCTGCCCTAAAATTTAACAATTGTTAATGAATGTTTGCTCTTTTCTTATTTAATAAAGGCATTTATTATTATTATTATTATTATCATTATTTTTTTTTATGCGTACCCTTGCCACGCAACCCCCCGCAACCCTCCACCGGCCTACACCCCGGCCGCATACGCGCCCTGGGCCCAGGCAAGCAGGGAGAAGCGGGACCCAGGAAGATGAGGTTGGGAAATTAAGGGGATATTTTATTAACTAAATAAACAATAATCATTATTATTATTATTATTATTATTTATTGAAAATCTCTGATACATCTCATTAAATATTGGAAACCTAGATAATATAATTTAGATACAACATATAAATACTAAAATTACACTAATAATTTTGAAAAGTAATAAAGAGGATCAGGGCAAATTGGTAGTACCGAGCTTCGCTGAAGCCTAGGGTACTCCCTTTGCGGGTATCACTGCAGCTCTACCAAATTTGGAAAAACACAAGCCCATTTATGCTTTGCAAAGAAAAATTTCATTTTTCTTTGCAAAGCAAAGGAAAACTGCAGAAAACCCTTGCAGCCTTGTGCAAAGGTCATTAAAAACACACACACACACACACACATACACACACACACACAGACACACATTTATTAATAGACAATATACATTAAAAGAAGGTAAAGATGAAATATTAAGCAGCAAATTTAGGGTTCCTTATGATAAAACTCTCCTCAAAATATTCGCGCTTCCCAAAACCGCAATTTCTTGAATTTCCCAGGGCGAAATTTTGCACGGCAACTCTTTAACATGCTTACTATAATTTAGACTAACTGCTCCCAATGCACCTACAATCACCGGAACAATGTTCACTTTCATTCCCCACATACGTCCAACTTCTATTGCGAGATCCTTATATTTAAGTTGTTTTTCAAGCTCCTTCCTTACAACATTCGCATCAGCAGGTACCGAGATTTCTATGAATGTGCACACCTTCCTCTGGAAATCCTTTACCACGATATCTGGCTTATTAGCATCAAGCATTCTATCAGTGACAACAGGCATGTTCCATAATATGGTAATATGATCATTACTCACAACAGGAGATGGGATGTGGTCATACCACCGAGACACATCCATTGCCAAACCTAGTTGGGAACATAAATTATAATGTATATATGTTCCCACCCTATCATGCCTAGCAATGTAATGCGACTCAGCTAAGACCGGACAAGCCGCCAATAAGTGGTAGACATGTTCCGGAGCCTGATGACACAATCTACAACTCCCATCATGAGCAACTTTCATAATCTTCTGTTCATGATATCTGGTACGAATTGCCTGATCTTGCGCCGCAACAATAGAGGATTCCGTTTCAGCCTTAATGTTCCCATGACAAAGCCAAGATAAAGACCCAGACTTTGAAATGCCATCAGCCTCCACAATTCTTAAAAATTGACCATGCATTGGCTTACTAACATAATCCTCCCTCATTTTCCGATTCATTCGTAACTTAATCTCCCGCTTTAAACTCGCCACCGAAGTTTTATTTCCGTAATTATCTAGTTCATCGACCTGAAATTTTTCTAAAATTAGTTTGTTTACTAATTATTGACTTACCAGAAGTATCCCTAATTAATTGTTTAATAACTTTATCTTCCTTGTTGGCCTTTATAAAATTTCCTAAATTTAACATTTCCAAATCATAAATATTTTCCAATTGCTGCAAACCACGACCTCCATCTAAACGATGCAGGTATAGCCTACAAACATCGGACCTAGGGTGAACCATAAAATTTAATGTTAACTGTTTTCTAGTTTTAATGTCCAAATCGCGTATTTCCTTCTTCGTCCAGTTTAAAACACCAACACTGTATCGAAATATAGGAATTGCATATGCATTTATCGCTTGCATTTTATACTTTCCATTTAAACCAGACTTTAAAATTTTCCTCACACGCTTAATGTATTCGCCTATAACCTTCACCTTCATGCCTTCATCATCAATACCAAAGGCTTCATCCATTCCCAGATACTTATATCTAGTATTATCTGTTAGGTCATTAATACTAGAATGATCATTCAGGCATATGTCAGCGGTTTTCTCAATTTTGCCTTTGACAATACTAATTTTAGCACACTTCTCTAAGCCAAATTGCATCCCAATATCATCAGAGAATTGTTTAACAATACTGAGGCTCCTCTTCAACTGCACATCATTTTTGGCATAAAGTTTCAAGTCATCCATATAAAATGAATGACCAATTAACTTTTCGCCAGGTAATAACTGCACACCAACTTTATCCTCGTTCAATTCCCTAGACAATGCAAACAGGCCTATGCAAAACAGCAATGGAGATAAACTATCACCTTGAAATATGCCACAATTAATATCAATCGGCTCTGAGAAAACACACGAGTCTTCTCCCCGCAAGCATAATTTAGTAGACCATAAAGACATACATGAGTTTACCAAAAAAATAATTTTTCGGTTTACCCTATATATCTCCAAGGCTTTTATAATCCATTCATGCGGGATAGTATCGTACGCCTTCTTATAATCAATCCAGGCCATGGATAGGTTTCCTCGAGAGTTCTTGATCTTTTCAACAATCTTCTTGTTGATTATTAACAGTTCCTTTGATCCATAACTGTCCTTTAAAATACCTTTCTGCTCAGAGGGCAATACATTATTTTCTTTCAGATGTTCATAAATCTTGGTACCTAAAATTTTAGTTAATAATTTATAACTACAATTTAAACAAGTAATAGGTCTATATTGGGATACTTCCATTGTATTCTCCGTTTTGGGAATCAAAACAGTAACACCTTCAGTCAGCCACGACGGTATCAGTTCCGGATTATTAACCATATTGTTAAAACATTTTACCAAATGTTCATGCAAAATGGTTATCCTTTTAAGCCAAAAATTAGGAATTTTATCTGGTCCAGGAGCTTTCCAAAGTGCTAAACTTTTACAAGCATTTGAGATGTCATCTTTGGAGAGAAGTACATCTTCCATTGCTGGATAATGGTTATTACGCCTCTCCTCGCGTTTAATCCATTCCGCTTCAGAATTATACTTGCCAGATTGCCCCCAAATGCCTGTCCAAAAGTTGGTAACATCCTGCATGTTTGGAAAATTCTGGATACAGATATTGTCCTTGCCTAGACCGCTATAAAATTTTTTAGGATTTTCTTCAAAATTTTTGTTATCATTGTAAGTCCGAATTCTTTTCTCAATTCTTCTGATACGTTGGGCCTTAGCTTGAATTTTCTGTTTTAACTCTTCTTCAATAACTACTATATCCTTCTCTTCGCCTAAAACGCTATATTTTAGTATTATGTTTTGCCGTAACCGTTGTAACCTCTCAGTTAAATGAACTGATCTTCTAATTTCAGAAATCCTGGAAACGTCCTTTCTCCAATTAGCAATATTATTTTGGAGTCTACGCTTCCAACGGTTCTCCCGAATTCTATTATTGTGTATTGAAGTAAATTTTGGATTCACCATCTTAGTAATAACATAGGCAGATGCATACAACAAATTATTTATTTCAATAATGGACAATTCTGGCTTATTTCTGAAAAATACTTCCAGATCAGAATTAGCATGCGCAATCAACTCCCTAACCCTGTTAGTCTCCCTTATGAAAGGCAGCTTAACCCGGCTATGAAAATTACCTGCAGTAAGCAACTCTTCCTGTACCAATATTAAAAACTGACTTTGCTGCACGTCATTGTCAATATCATTATCTAGATTCGGCATCCCATTTACCTCAATATCCACAATAACAGACGCCTCAGCGTCAGCAATACGGCTGTTCGGTTCTAATTCTTCAACTCCAACCACTTTATCATTTTCAAGATTTAGAAAAATCTCTACCTCCCTTCTTATACTATCTATCTCTATATTTGATAACTTATTCCTATTTAGAATGCACCGTCTCTGGGAAGCCAAAGTATTAGCAGTCAACTCCATTCTTTTACCTGGGTTTCTTTCTCGCCATAATCTAAACCATTCCCGTTGATTGGCACATCCAAACCTTAAGACGTGAGAACCAACCCCACGTGTTTGTGCCGTGCGTGGCGTCCTGGAAGTCAGGATGAGAGGAACCTGGTGGCTGAGCAGGACGCAACACTCCACTTTGGCCTGGATTTCTGACGAGAAGGGCGATCGGGACTAACCCACCCCGATCAATCGGCTGCGTCGTCCGGTCAGACGGCCGACAGGGTGAGCGCTCGGGAGGTTTGGAACACGCGGGGGCCCTCCCGGTGCGGCGTATCTTGCTGGGTGCGCACACTGGTGGGTTTACTTCCCGTCGTTGTGACTACCTCTTTGGCGCTATATCATCTTGGTAGCCCTGACGTCTATATGACGTACCCTTTTGCGGGCTCCATGGCGGGTGGGGAGCCGAGATGATGAATCGAACTATATTCCCATGGAACTCACTCACAAACCAGCTCTGGAGGCTGCTTCGGCAACTCCAAACCCTTTACCGTCCACTTCGGGGACGCAAAAACAAGCTAGGGGCGCGTCCACTGACACCCCCAAAGCTAAAGCACACGAGAGGACTGTTTCTGACACCTCAAGTGAAGACCCACAAGGCTTCAAGCTAGCGAGACGCGGGCGACGCGTCAGCGGTGCGGAAGCCAAAAGAAGGAAGAGGGCCAAGGAGGCTGAAGCGAGAGCTACAGCAGCCGACCAAAGACGGCCACTCTCTTCCAAGAGCACCGACACCAGGAGGAAAGGCGCTTCGCGCTACCCCCAGAAATGGGTCGACTCAAAGAAGCGGGTGCAGGCAGAGAGGAAGGAGTCCCCTCGTAGGGAAACCCCCTCTCATGCCGCCCCAAACGAGAAGAAGCGGCAACGCTCGACTGGCACCACCCCCTCGCCGGCTCTTCCTCGGAAGAAACCCGACACAGGGAGGCGGATTGCACCGGCCCAGTCAGCAACCACTTCAACAAAATCAGCATACAGCGAGGCTGTGAAGGCACACCTTAGGGTTGCCATCATAGACCGCAGTAATCTCCTGGGTAAACTTTCACAGGATGAGGCTGACAAAATCAGAGACGTCCTCGATAAAGAGTTTGAGAAGCTCATGTACGCAGGATCCTCAACACCTCCGCCGCGGTTCAGTTCACTCACGTACAACGGCGAAATACTCAGAGTCAACTGTGACGACAATGGCACGGTGGAATGGTTGAAAGAAACCGTGAGCCGCATCAAGCCGTGGGAGGGAGCCACGCTGGACGTAGTGAGGGTGGACTGCCTTCCCAAGCTCACTAAGGTGTCCCTTTGGATACCTGAGCAGGGGAAAAAAAGGCGAACCGGACCGAGATCTCACGATCAAGGTCCTAGCCTGGCAGAACCCTGAACTCGCCATATCCAAGTGGTGTGTCTTCCACCATGAAATTAGAAGAGATCCGCTGTTACACTGCCGTTTTTACGGAATGTTTTGAACGGTTTATGCTCTGGTACTGTCGCCGTTTTCAAGTTTCTCAGGTCTTGCACACAGGTTGAATTCTTGCTGGTTGGTCCCCGTGATTTTGCATGGGTAGCTTGAGTTGGAACGTTTTCCGCTATCCGCAGTAAGATGGCGCTTCCTGTACCTCTTGGGCGATTTATCGATTTAATTGCGTAACTTTTCGACGCGACGTCGTAGAGCGACGATTTTTTGTTTTGTGTGACGAGGAAAAATTCAGCTCTACATCAAGTCATCGTTCGTGGAATTTGGTTCACTATTAACAGAGTTTGAATAAGGTTGCGTATTTGAGTAGGGCTAGTTTTTGTGCGGGGTTCGAGACAGTGTATTTTCCCATTCATTTCTCCTGTTTTCTCTTAAACTACTGTTCAGATTTGGTCGACCGGGTTATTGTGAGTCTCCTTGGATTTTTCTGCTCCTGACGACTGGTTTCCTTTGATTAAAGTCCCTCTAATTGCCTTTTTGCGAGGACCTCTTGGATATTTACTCTACGTCTGGTGGCGTTTATCCTTTTCTGTGGTGTCTTCGTCTGGGGACGTTTTCGTCTTTGGATCGGAGGACAGCCCTTTCGATCGGAGGACCAGTTTCGTGGAGTAGAGCGTCGGAAGCTGCGGAGAGTTTGCCTTGCTAGGACTGCGGGTGTCTTCGTGGAACGGGGACATTCCTTCGCTGCCGAGGTCAAGGTTTGACTTATATTTATATCTCCACCGGGCCCTCGCCCTTGACGCAGTGCTGCCGGAAGTTTATTCGTGTCGTAATTAATTGTATTTTAATTGTATTTTTAAAGTGTTTCTTTAAGGTTTGAGAATTTTAATTTTACAATTTAATTTTGAATTTGAATTGTCCTGGTCATTTGGGACAATAATTTATTTAATATTGCCTTATTTTAATTTATTAATTTCATCCATTTTGACACTATTGTTAATCAAATTTCCAACGCTTTTCGGTCGGACTGATTTAATTTCATTCCACGTCTGGGGAATATTATCCCAGATACTGCGGTGAATTTCGTGCTTGGCCAAGAACGTGTTCGTCGGTTGTCGCATTTATCTTTCGGGTTTTTTTTGTTTTTCAGGTTAATTATCGGCACTAACGCTGCCGAAGCGTTGCTATTTGATATTTTGGTGTATTTGATAAATTGTATTATTGTGACTCGTTCAGGTGTGGATTACTTGAACGGTGGTCGACCTTGCTGGTCAGTGGATATCTTCCCGAGCTACCGCTGTAATTTCGTGTACTTTTTTTTACTTTTTTTGTCTGTGGGCATTTAATAAACTTGATTTTCCGGCAACTTTGGTTCTCTTCTTGTCCCTGTGTGGCATCATTTCTCTTTCAGCCAGCTTTCACAATCAAGCGATAGTCCACGGCGGGGTTGAGATTGTGTGGCGCCCATTTCGGAACACCTTGCGTTTGGATGTTGTTTATCCCCACGCCCTCTCCCAGAGTTAGTCGGTGCAACCCCCAAGGACTGCATGAGCGCACAGGTAGAGCTCAAGGTTCCGGAACTTATTGTTAAAATATTTTATAGCTTTCATTGGGAATGGAAAGTCAAGGTGTTTCACCGCTTGGACAACTTTTCGTCTTCGGGGTCGATGACAAAACCATCGAAACCTTGAAACACAGGAAGAGTAAAGTCAGCTACCGCTTTCTGGCACTCACTGTGAGAATCAGGGACGAAACACAAGAAACGGAGAAGGAAAAGGAGGACGGAACAATCGCCCCACCCACACAAGGGGAAAGCGCCAGTTCCACTCCCATGGAGACAGACGTCGCTCCTGCCCAACAGCAGGCAGACGACGCTGATCGACTCCTCTCCCAACCCAAAGAGGGAAGTGCTCAGGACACACCCATCCTAGCGGACAGGGCACAACAGCCCACCGCAGGAGCATCGCAGGAGCCCTCTCAATAAAAAGTCAAATAGCCAGCTGATAAAGAGGGTCCCCAACACAAACGCAATGGCTAGCAAGACAACACAGGTAATACAATGCAACCTACATCACAGCAGATCTGTGGTGGCGACACTCTGTCGCCACCTCGATGTGATGAATAACACCCTAGCCCTGATACAGGAACCGTGGATCGTTGGTGCCTGTATCAAGGGCTTTGGAAAACTTAATGGCACTGTTTTTAGCAAACCCTCAGAAACGAAGCCTAGGGCAGCCATATACGTCCCCAGGCAATATCAAGCTACATTCGCACCGCACTTGTCAACCTCCGATCTAGTAGCGGTCCAACTTGACATCACCACGACCTCAGGGAAGGAGAGGACAATACTGGCCTCGGCCTACCTCCCACAGGATGCTTCCACCCCACCGCCAACCAGAGAGCTGGAAGCCCTAGTTGCCCATTGCACGAGGAACGGTATGAAACTCATAGTAGGATGCGACGCAAATGCCCACCATGTCGCCTGGGGCAGCGCCAACATCAACTACAGAGGTAAGCTACTGCATGATTTTATAGTTAGCAATAATCTAGATATACTTAACCGTGGCAACGAACCTACTTTCGTAACGTAGCGCAGCCAGACTGTGATCGATATCACACTGGCCTCAAACAGTATATCAAACACCATAGGTGACTGGCATGTGTCAGATTCCGTGGCCATGTCTGATCACAGATGGGTACAGTTTTCAATAAGGGCCAGTGAACGCTCAGTAAAACTATATAGAAACCCTAAACGCACAGATAGAGACACCTTCAGTGACCTACTAAGCGGGAAACTTCAACTACTGTCCCAAACAGTACCACAAACAAACAAAAATCTTGAACGGTATGTAAATACTGTCCAAAACACTCTAATCAAATCATACCACAAAGCATGCCCCATGCAAGCGGCTGAGAACAATAGTGCCACTGCTGCTTGGTGGTGTGCTGAACTGGAAAACCTAAGGAAAATGGCCAAAATTCAATATAACAAAGCCAAATTCTCCAAATCAAATTCAGACTGGGAAGTTTTCAAAAACACCCACAAAGAATTTAAAAAACTCGTAAGACAAAAACAAAGGGAAGCATGGAGAGCCTTTTGCGGGGAAGTGCAAAGCACTACCGTAGTTGCCAGACTAAAAAAGGTCTTCTCCAAGGATCCACTACCAGATATAGGCATCCTTAAACGCGAAGATGGGAGCTTCGCAGATGACCTAGATGAAAGCATGCAAATACTAATGCAATCTCACTTTCCAGGAAGCACACCCCTAACTGACAGGAAGTGGGCGAGGAGCGCCCAGGTCAAGCCCACACTAGACGACTGGCACCTGACAGAACGCCTAGTGGACCTGGAGAAGGTTACCTGGGCCATATCAACGTATTCACCCTTCAAATCTCCGGGACCTGATGGGATATTTCCCGCCCTATTACAATGGGGTCTGGAAACCATCAGTCCCCATCAACATTCTGCGGGCCAGTTTAGCACTGCGCTATATACCCCGGAAATGGAGAGAAGTAAAAGTAATCTTTATCCCCAAACCAGGTAAACAAGATTACTTCAACACCAAGTCGTACCGACCAATTAGTCTCACATCCTTTCTCCTGAAAACCATGGAAAAATTATGTGACAGACATCTACGGGAAAAACTGTCCGAAACAATACCTCTACACCCAAATCAGCATGCATACATGCAAGGAAAGTCCACTGAATCTGCACTGCACATGGTAGCAGGACGCATAGAAAAATCACTGGACAACAAGCAGTCAACCCTAGGAGTGTTCATAGACATTGAAGGGGCTTTTGACAAAACGATGTTCCATAAAATTAAAACCTCTCTTATGGAACACAACGTAGAAACGTTAATAACCGAATGGATCGGTAATATGCTGCAGGAAAGAGCAGTAAACGTCAATGTAGGCACCCAATCTGTAAGATGTCTTGTAGCCAAAGGGTGCCCACAGGGTGGAGTTCTCTCACCCGTGCTGTGGAACCTGGTCCTAGACAGCCTACAAAAGGTTCTAAACCGAGAAGGGTGCTACACAATAGCTTACGCAGATGATCTAACAATTCTGCTTACAGGTAAATTTGAGGATACAATATGTGACAAGATGCAATCCGCCCTCAACTTAATCACCATATGGTGCAAAGACCACTCACTCTCAGTCAGCCCTGGGAAAACAGAGATGGTACTCTTCACCAGAAAAAGAAAACTACCACAACTACGAGCACCCACGCTCCTAAACACCAAGCTTTCCTTTGCTGCCAAGGTGAAATATCTGGGCATAACCTTTGACAGCAAACTAAGATGGGGAGACCATCTGGAAGACAGAGCAAAAAAAGCACACATATCTTTTTGGCAGTGCCGCAGAGCGATAGGACGAACGTGGGGGTTTTCGCCTAAAATCGCAATGTGGATATACACCGCCATCATACGACCTATGCTAACCTACGGAGCAGTAATATGGTGGCCCAGAACCAAACTTAAGACGGCTATCAAAGACCTCAATCACATACAAAGGACCGCATGCCTAAACATAACAGGAGTCATGCACACCACACCGACGGTCGCGATGGAGGCAATGCTCTGCCTGCCGCCCCTTGACATTCATGTGGAGGAAGTGGCCTTGCCGGGCATCCTCCGGCTCCGTACGGCAGGATTCTGGGAGACTGGCAGGGTTGGCGAGGGTCGTCTCCACCTCTGGCGCGAGGCTGTCCTACGCACACCTCTCCTTGAGGCTCAGGTAGATGACTTTCCACCCCGCTATATCTTCAGAAGGTCCTTCACACCACCAACCCAGGGGGAAAAAACAGGATCTGTCCACATATACACAGACGGTTCAAAATACCCACATACTTCTGGTGCAGGAGTGTTCTCCCGAGCACCGTATATGAAAATCGGTCTACCACTAGGACGGTACACGAGTATAACACAAACAGAGCTGATTGCCTTAACAATCGCAGCCAAAACTATTACTGAAAAAGGTATAAGTGGCAAAAATGTGCTGATCCTAACGGACAGCAAAGCAACAATACAAGCGCTGTCTAGACCTCTAACAACCTCCAGACTTGTACAACAATGCACCGTAGCCCTGACAGAAGCAGCACAGGCAAATAATAAGGTATCCATCCACTGGATAAAGGGGCACGGTAAAAGTAAAGGGAACAGGGAAGCGGATCGCTTGGCAAAACACGCTGCGAGGACTCCCTATATAGGACCTGAGCCAGCGATACCACCGACCCTAAAAACAATACTCAACGAACTAAGAGGAACATCCCACACTCTCTTCAGGAGCAGATGGGATGAAACCACCAAGTGCGTCTTTGCAAAGGAAACCCTAAGAGCCCCTTGCCCAAAGACCACAATGTACTACCTTCAACTCACCAGAAGCAACCTCAGACTGCTAACTGGTATCTATACAGGGCACTGCAGGCTAAAAAAGCATCTTACCCGCATTGGAATCTTAGAGGACCAAATGTGCAGAGGATGCGAAAGCGAGGAAGAGACGGCAGAACACTTTCTGTGCGAGTGTCCGGCACTTTCGACATTACGTCAACGTTTCCTGGGTGAAAGATGGCTGGATTTATCCGCCATCAGAGGGGTTCCGCCGAGCGACATCCTCGCCTTTACGAAGGCCGCAGGATGGCTCGAGGCAGACACAGCTTAGGCCACATGAACCCCTCGGAGGTTAGCACAAGGGGCCTAATGAGGCCTAGGTGCTGTGGGAATTGTCCCACCCTCCAAGATATCCATAACCCGTTGGTTCCAGGACGGTAAACCCTGGACCATGACCTGGTCTTCGCCACACAAGCTGGTTGGCTGGACGGCTGGACAAGAAGTGAGCTACTGGAGAGCTACTTTTCCGACAAATACAGAATGGTACCTGTCATTAGGTGCAACATCAGCCAAATTGAACGATTCCCTAAACTTTCACTTGCGTTTATTCTGAAATCATATACTTTCATTGCGAATTAGCTACAGTTTTAAACATATGTCAGACTCTAATAATACTCATACTGAAAGTAGTAAAAAGACGTTACTCCAAAACTTGATACAGTCCTAATCAAATTGCCAATAACTGGTAAGTCCAAAAAAATGGAGGAGTAGTCATCATTTTGGAAGATGTTGGTTCTTTTCGAAAACCATTCTGCTAAACTAGGTTCTCTGCTAAAACTTAACATACGAGTTGTTGCTGTGTCAACACATAAGTTATGCCACTAAATACAAGTAGTATCAAGTAGCATCAGGTAGCATCAAAACAATACTAAAAGCAACATTGTCCAACAGAAAAACTATACTTATCAATCTTAATTATCGTGTTTCTTGAACACAAAGCGTCCAGGACATTGTTCTGGTTAAAGCAAATGTAGATACGCTAAACCTATCATAATCAGATAACCTGTTTTCCGGCCACCAGAGTGGCTAATATCAAGTCGAAATGTACAGCTTTTATTTCTGATTTTGATAAAATCATATATAGTGGTAATGCAACCAAAAATTTCAAATTACAGGATGCGCTTGCGACATCATTTAGTGTGTTGTTCATAATAATAGTACAGTACTTACTTCCTTTAATAGAATACGCTTTCTGTTTTAAATTTATAAAATACTCTCAGCCAGTTAGATAACTACAGGCAAAAAGTAACTTCCTCTATTAAAGATGTTCAACAGAGTAACGACTTCCTTAAATCAACTATTCCATCCAAGTTATTATTTCTTCGTTTGAGACATTACTTTTCTGTAGTACTCTTCATCTGTCATTCACATCGTAATTCATCGTAATACAAAACAGAAAAATACGTTGGCGGGCGTGCTGTTGTGATTCGGTGTTTCGTGCAATTAATGCTTTAAAGTCCTTGATAATATTTGTATCAAAATTATTAAACTTCGTGTTTTCTCCAGAGGTAGCTAGAATCTAATCCGGTTTGCTCTAGTTTCCATTCTCGTTCGGCCATCCTTATGGAATTTCTTTTGATGTGACCTTTTTTTTACAAAAAAAGTTCAGTTTGTTTTCTATGCCTACATGCATTTCCTTGGTGACCTAGTTTGTGACATCATATCGATACCACGTTTACTTTATTTATAAAATAAATTGCGTCCGGTTTATAATTATATTATTTGCTAGGTCTAGCATAGGTTGAGCTATTTGGTATGAGTCTTATCATACTTAATTTTAATAAGTTTATTGTTTCTTCGTTTGTTCGTTTGTTCTTTGAACAGCTAGTTACTAATACATTTGTGTCTTTGACAAAAGTGCGCCCGGGGCGAAAACAGAGCGAACGCGCCCCCCCCATTTTTTCAAAAATTACTTAAATTGCTAATTAAAAAATTGCTGTAAATGTAATACAATCCAAAATAAAAGTCCGAATAAAGAATAAATAATATATTGAAATAGGTACATACACTTACATACGCATCCTACCGAAAAAAAATAAAACATCTTTCTACACATAATAAGATAACATTAATGAATAAAAAGAAGATGTTACTTAATGAGAAGAACAATAATCTATGTGTATTGGGTACATTCTAGTGTAACAGTTTCAAAAATGAATGTTCCTATTGCATATTTTGCTTGCACAACATTTAAAGCATACACTGTAAAAATTTCAGAATTCCATCACCAAAACTCGAGCGGCTCGCCGAGACCGATTATATGACGATTATCGGAACCTTTTTTACCACCTCTAATACGTTCAACTTTCAATATTTTTTAGAAATGCTTTCCTGTAGTATATCCACATTTCTCCTCTTTAAAATGACGTATCATCTATTGTGATAAGCTTAATAGTTTTGGAGATATCGATAAAAATATGAGTGGACAAGATTAAATGTTTGGGAATGTCACTACACGTCTACAATTAAGCACAGTTTTCACTAAACCTTGTTTTGTTGGGCGGTTGAAACAATTTCGCAGATTGACTTGCTATCGCGCAAACTAGGATTATTAAAAAAATATTAATAGTTGTGGAAGTGACAGGGCCTTTTAGAAAAAAAGATAAAAAATGCGAAAAAAAATGATTTTTTCCAAATAAGTTGGATAAAACATTTAATTATTGATGAAACCGGTGTATTCGAGGTTAATTATATGGTCATATTATTAACCTATAATATTAATTTGAAAAAATATGTCGGTAAACATTTTCATCTGGTGTATTCTAGTTTGCTCGATAGCGAGTCAATCCACAAATGCAGGAATCCACGAATCATCCCGTAAGTTTTTGCGAAATTGTGTCAACCGCCCAACGAAACAAGATTGCGAGAAACCAGCCTTTAAATTGTAGACGTGTACCTACGTTCCCGAGCTTTTAATCCTGTCCACTCATTATTTTTATCGATATCCCCAAAAATTTTAAGCTTATCACTATAACTGATACGTTATTTTGGGAGGAAACGTGTATACTACAGAAAAGAATTTCTGAAAAATATTGTGGGTGGTTAAAAAAGGTGCCAACAATCGACAAAAATACGTCGATTAATTTTTCGAATTTCTTCCTGAAATTTTGACAGTGTATTCTTTAAATATTCCGTAATAAAATACGCAATAAAAAAATATTTTTTGAAAATGCAAATGCAGGATGTACCCGTATTAATATAAAATAAGGATAAATATGTCTCCATGACTGTAGCGAATGCAACTTTATTTTTCTAGCCTTCAAAGCGGCAAAATGATCAAATATTTTTTCCATATCTAATAATCGAGCAACACTACATTCGATTGAAAGCAAGCTTAAGTTGGCAAGCCTGTCTTAAATATTTTTTTACCAATTTTTTACTTTTCAGCTGATGCAGCAGTTACCGGTGTACTAAGAAATATTCGATATGCAGTTACTATGTTCTTATAATTGGCAGTTAACTCAAATTGGTGAATTAATCGGAGGATTTCTATGTGTTATCATTTAGACACCGAAATATTTTTTTGCCCTTAAAATTTCACACAGAAAATGTTGCTCGTTTGAATCACTTCCATATTTCCTTGTAAGGTTCAGAGTATGTTTTTTAATAGTTTCTACATCATGTGAAATAATGTTCGAACCACTAAGGAAACCAAAATCTTGTGAAATCTGACCAAGTTTTTCAAATCTCCATGTAAGTTGCTCCATTATTGTGTCAATAGGGTCGATATATATATATTAAACGAAATTTTTCTGATTCGTTTAAATCGGTATCTCTACTTTAATACTGTACCCATGTTTAGTACTATTTTTGTAGGTTCAGTAATAAATAATTCCACATATGTGCAACAAATAAAAATAGCTACTTATATTTTATTTTATTTTGCATTTATAAATTCGTTTTAATAATTCCTTCATTATGTATTTTTTAAAACACGTTTTATAAATATGCTCCCTCCCTTCTGGGTAGGATTTTGGCGCCCCTGAAACTTGGCGCCCGAGGCGGGCGCCCCCTTCGCCCCCCCCCCCCCTTAACACGGCCCTGCATATAATACCTCCGTAGCGGATGTCATAGTATGATGTGTCCCCATTATTAGCGATACTTAATCTTCTTCGGAAAATTTAGATGTCATTTATTAATTTTGTGTTGAAGTGTTGAAATTCAAATTCGCACAGACATAAATAGATCGGTATTACGTGTTTCTTTTAGTTTATTTAGTGCGTAATAAACTTTTGTGTCATTCGACCATATATTTATCAAATATATAACTATTGTATTCTATTAATTCTACCTATTCACCAATAGCTGCAGTTTTCTGGTAAAATTCCCGTATACTTGGTTACATAACAAGCTCCATATGATCGCTACATTTTATAACATCTTTCAAGTGACTTACTTGGGCATGTTTTGCTATACCTTTCCTCGTTTTCCTATGTTTATTACCGTTAGAACTAACCGGCAAACTTGTGGATGATGTAAATAATTATCAGGACATCGAGAACGGCAACAATCTGACGGTCTTCGTGATTTCCTTTTTCGGTTATCTTTCAGCATCTTGCACAACACAACCACCACTTCTGATGTAGTCGGGTACGCACTAATACACAGTAACTACGGTTAATAATAATATATATTGATATACGTAACGTGATGAGGATATACAACTGTATCGTATCACCACTCTTTAGATAATGATTCAGGTTCCTCCTTTGTTGGGACCGGCGGCTCTCCGTGATTCACCTATCCACGGTAGGTCAGGCCGTCGTCACACTACAATAAGTGCATCACATGTAGTACGCCTAGCGACTGTTAGATGGTGCTGGTAAGTGCTCATCTTAATTCACCTCACCTTACGGTATAAATATTCTATGGTTAAGATCTACAGTCATTGTTTGTCGTCGGAATGCGCAGTTGACCACTACGCACGTAATTACTGTCAAAAATTGTCATTTTGACAGTAATCGATTGCAAACGAATTCTAAAAAAATGTCAACTTGTAATTTAAACGTCGTTAAAATATTACAAGAAATGTTACAAATATGTCATAAAAATGTTGTAGAAATATTACAAAAAATGTTGACAACTTGTAATTTGAACGTTGTAAAATATTATAAAAAATAAATCAAACTTGTAACATATGGGCATGTTATAGATCCGTAGTAAGACATAGGAAGTAAGAAGTTGTATAAATATAACAGTTATATATTTATCTCCTTCCTCTATCTCTCCAAGCAGTAAATGAATTTAGAGTGTTTTTAATGGCTATTGGGAGCTGCCTCAAAACAACTTTACTTTTTGCTGACGTTTCGATCTATTCTTCAAACCTTATTCATAGTTACAAAATATACACAATCATTACAATATTAACAAAACCCGTACTTACATTTACCTCAAAAGTATGAGAACAAATTAAAATATATGTACATTAAAACAGAAATTACACCTATTACGTATCACACGCGTGTGTCGGTACGACGGACATCTTCAAATACGAATTTCGAACAGAAACAAGCGAAAAGTTCCAAAACGGTTCTTCTTATCCACACATGTCACAACAGTTGCCTATATTTCAGGTGTTATTTAGGTCCGGAATTTCGCGAGTACATTGGAGGACATTGGAGTAAGAACTCAAGAACAATTTATTCAGATTCTGAAGGAAAATGTCATTGACCCGCAGGCGCAGGATATACTCGTTAGTTCGACGTAACATCAGTCTTTACGTGTGTCCTGGTTATGGAGGCAGTCGAAGGCCTTCGGACAACACTTGTCCCCCTAGGTCTACAAGACGATGTACCTAATCTTGTAGAGGATTGTCTCTTCACCACATACTTCAAGTGGGCGGGAGCGATGTATGAGCAGGTAGAGGGTGCTGCCATGGAATCACCTCTTTCACCGGTAATCGCAAATTTTTTCATGGAATTGTATGAAGAAAAAGCCATTAAGTCAAGCCCTTACAAACCCAAGCATTGGGTCAGATATGTCGATGACGCCTTTGTGGTTTGGTCACACGGTAGAGATAAACTTACCGAGTTCTTAGCCACCTGAACAAAGTTAGTCCTTCTATCAAATTCACGATGGAAATAGAAGAGGATAATCAGCTGCCATTCTTGCTGCCATTCTTGGATGTGCTGATATACAGAACGTCAGCGGGTACGCTTGGACATACAGTCTACCGTAAGAAGGCGCATACCAATCGGTACTTGAACGCCAAATCACACCACTATCCCCAACAGAAGAGAAGTGTTATTAACACTCTGTTCAACAGAGCCGAGAAGGTATGCGACTCCAGCAACTTGGACGACGAGCGGAAACAGTTGGAGTGGGCCCTACGTCAGAATGGATACATCAAGTCTGACATACGGGGTGTCACAAAGAAAACCGCAAATCTCAGAGGAGCGGCAAGAGTCAAAGAGGTTCGCTTGCTTACCATACGTAAGTGGGGTATCAGAAAGAATCAGTAGACTACTGAAGAAATCGGGTATCACGGTAAGGTATAGAGCACCAGCTAAGGTAAAGGATCGTTTGCCTAACCCAAAGGATATCACACCCCTTCTGAAGAACTAAGGGGTATACAAGATAACATATGAGTGTGGAGCATGCTATGTAGGACAGACAGGACGAAGTATCGAATGTCGAGTCAAGGAGCACAGTAGAGACATTCGGCTACGCAAGATTGAACAGTCTGTTGCTCAACACTGCCACGAGTCGGGACAGATAATGAATTTCGATGACGTGAAGATGTTGGCAAGGGTGGGTAATTATCATCGAAGGCATAAGCCTTCGAAATTTATAAACATCCTGACAACATCAATCGCAAGGACGGCATTGACTTTAGTAGGGTCTGGAAATCAATCCTAACGCGGTCAGGAGGTAAAGAACATGGGAGCGGTAGCTCCAGATGTGCGCAATGACGTTAAAATTTAAGTATATAAGGGAGATTTTGTTCGTAGGTCTTCAGTATCCAGTTAGCTCTGAAGAAGCGAACAATATGGTTCGCAAAACGTCAGCTTTTACAAATTTTGACACACGGCATAACCCGGAAGCAGTTTAATTTCTAAACGAACCTGGCCGCGAAAGCCTACGTACTTCTTAAAATCAAGTAAATTAGCGAATTTAAATCAAGTTAGGGATTAAGTTGCAAAATGGCGTCCCCTAGCGGCCTAGCCGACCTAAAGGGAGTCGCCATCTTAACCATGTGGTTTAAGGGTAGGTTTGTAAACGAAGCCCTAACAGGGGTCCCTTCAGTTTAGAGTGTCATAGTAATATAATATAATAATAATATAGGTAATATTGAGAAGGGACTGGTTCTCCCCATTACAACTGCACGCGTGAGCGAAATTGTTCCGTAGTACAATACGCTTAAAACGCTTTCTTCCAAATAATATTGATAAAAATTTAAAAAATCTCTTTGAGAAACATGAAAAAATGTCCCTAAGCATCCCTAAGCATATTTGTATGAGGTTAGAAAAGCGTACTGTGGCATCATAACCAAATAACTTATACTGGTATAATACGCCTAGACAGAGAGGTTGTTCAGCTTTCAAAACGTAATGGAAGATACTCTATTCTATTTCTTTCTACAATCACAACTTGTTCTACGCGCATGCGCGAGCACTACGCGCATGCGCAAATTAGGCCGCAACAGTGTTGTTTAAAATTCGCGGTCAAATTCAGTCAGCGCGCCTGCGCATAGCGAACCAAGACATTTTCGCTATCGCCTTTCATACGCGGAAAAATATGACATTGGTCGGATAGGGTAAGACGCAGGGACTGATCATAACCAACCTTCACCTGAACTGTGAAAATGTTTTCAAAGTTGTAAGTTATGTTATTTTAATGTAAATTTTATTTTATTGTGTTTGTATATTGCGGTTGTAACAGTAAATATTAGAATTCTAAAAAATTTCAGATTAATAAAACAAAAACAAAAAAAAGATGAAATTATAGAATATAGACCATAAGATTTGATTATACATAATTCACTTCGGAAAAATTCAAACCCAGATGGATTTTTAAATATGCCTTTGATTTGGCATTAGAAATAAAGTGTAAAAAGTTTCCATCGATATCGGGTCTGAGCTGCCAGTATTTCCCGGTCATAGATGACCAACTTGGATTTTTTTATTGATCGGACAATGGACTTTTTAGGAAACTTCTAGTATGTACTTTTAATTCTCTGCATAAAATAAAATGTGTATATGAGTTGGCGTTTTCAAGTTATGCTTCTGAAAATACGTCAAAAACACGTACAACGTTATTTGTATGCTGGGTGATCCATTCCGCGTCCCAAGTATTTGAAAACATGATTGAACATCATATTTAATAATATGAAGAATAATAGCGTGCAATTAAAACTTGACCATTTGCGAGGTAGTCCTTCAGAAGGTTAAGAAATGGCCTATAAATACCCACCTTGGGTTTTACGGAAACTAAAATTAGTGTAAATGTTCTTAAATCTACGCTAGTAAAAGGTACTAGGTCTAGAAAAATTCCATCAAATTCCATATAAATTTCGGTATTTATAAATACCGAAATTTATATATAAAAGACTTGTGAAGCACATGTAAACACATTTGACGACTATTTGGGTTATTTTAATTTGTTAGAAATCGAAAACAGCCAGTTGTTAATTAATGGTCTTTTATTGTCATAAAACCCTAAACTGAGTTTCGCAAGGATGTTGTATATATAAACACCGTTTTTGGTTCAATCTGAAATGAAAAAATTGCAATTGAAAGTGCTATACTTTAATTTAAATGTTCAAAAATGTCAGACCTATTCCGAAAACAAGGAGGCGCACAGATTTTTCTTGCTCCAGGGCGCTGAATATGTAGCTACGCCACTGACTTGCATCTTAAGTAGTTATTCCATCATCGTTGTCAACATGGAAACAGGTACAAGAAAATAAACTTGAAGCTAGCCTTTTTAGTTAATGTTTGTTCTTCTTTTATTTTAAAGTGCTTTTTTACATTTTTTAAGAATAAAGAACTTAATATGTCATATAGGTACCAATAGCATAGTTAGTTGTGCATTGTGGTAGATACGAATAAGAAAGAAAATATACCTTAACAGTCTTTTATTGTAAAAACTAACCAAAACATATGTTCTAGCCGAACGTGTTTTTTTTATTTCCAATAATGGATTTTTTTCTTAAATTGGCGTTTAGCTGTTATTTACAATTTACTCATAGTGTAAGCCTTTTTATAGATTTAAGAAGGTCTAAAAATATAAGTTAAATATGGGTTTTCAGTAACAATAAAGTGAATAATTGTTTTTATTTGGATCAAAACCCTATAAACAATTTTAAGTTGTGTTTTATGAGGAGTAGTGCCAGTGGTTTTCAGTAGATTTTTTCCTTTTAACTATTTTTAACCAAATTTAAAGTCAATCAAAGTCAGTTCGACTAAATTAGAAAAACAGATTAATCATGTGCTGCATTTCTATAACTAGAAATACCATTTTTCTATGTAATACAATCATGAACACAAAGACTCAGTATTTTGTTTGTCAACAAGATTTAATATAGAATTTGGTCCATCGCGACTGATTAAATTTCTATATATTTACAGCAGTTCTTCGTATATTTTTGTATTTCGACATAAAAGTTAATGAATTTTTTTACTATTTACGCTACCAACTAAATACGCTAATATGTTATAAATGAAATGAAAATATCTCGGTAACTTTTTTGTAGATACGAAAATGAAAACTAGCCATTTGCGTAAGAAGGTGAAGTACACTTTTCTCCGATAACAAATATTATGTTTATGGCTGGTATCTGAAATTCTGGACATATAAATACCATTTTCAAAGTTCGGGACCCTTTATTATTTGGGACAAGTGGTCAAAATTCGGGACTGCCCGCTCAAATAGGGGCAGTTGATCACCCTACTTTATACACGTGATTTCAATAAAAGTGTTAAACTGCGGTGCTGGTTTTATTTTTGGTCACTTGTACAGTAATAATTTAAACATATTTTTTTTTTTATGTTTGTTTGTTTTGTTTTATTTTCCTGTGGGCCTGTGGGCTGCAGCACAGTCAGCCCTCGTTTAAATCCGGCGCTGCCTGTTCCTTCCAATAAAAATTACACGCTAAACCGGCTAAACTATAGGCAAAACCGGGAGAGCTGAGAGCTGAAGATTACTCATAGATTTCAGCTGTTATTTTCGACATACGTTACAGATTATTTCTAAATATTGACGCGTGTTAAAACGAAATAGCATACTTTTCATACGTCTGCTGTATATTTTAAATGGGCAAGACAAAAAAGTACGTCTGTTCTTAGAACCATAAGAACGAATGACAGCGGTAGCAACCTATCCTCCAATTCGAGCGCGAACGTGTGATGTGAACAAGATGTTTTCGTTGGTATGTTTTCACTTTGCTTCTGTTAAACATGGTAATGATGGATATATAAATTAGATAGGATATTATCACAATTAAGAACCAGTATTTTTAATAATTAAATATTATTCTTTAACGAACTACCTAGTAGGCCACCTAATATACACAGCTATATAACCAATCCACGCGGTACGTTCATATCTTCGTTCATATGATTTAGCGACGAGTCATCTTCAGCTCTCCCGGTTTTGCCTATAACTGATGAAAACATACACGTTAAACGTCTAGATTAGAGTTTAGTTACCAGGAACACAGAAGACAACCGTTTGTTGAGGATAAAGCAGTTTGTAATTTTTCCTGGCGCATCACGTGGGCGATTCAACCAGAGATGGCGCCAATGGTGTTCGGTGGAGACATCATTCAAACGTTGCCACTGTTCACCACCATGTTGTTCCCTTCTTATAGCGACTAAATATTTTTTTTTTCAGCAAGACAATGCTTGCGCTGTTACGGAAGGACTTCTTTAAACTTCTTTCACGTTGTCAACCTTTCGCCACTCCTTATGTATACCATATATGCAGCCTTCTGAAACCAAAGCACCTCCGCAAGTAAATAAATAAACGCTGCCCAATCATGGTCTTGTTACTGTGGATTAATTTAACAACTCATAGTCATCGAGCTTTGTCTACCTTATCTTGTCCCCAGAATTCGACATTTTGTTTGTTTTATGCCCATATCTGGGGGGCCCTGGGCAGAAAAGCTGTGGCGGGCCCTAGACAAAAAAAGCTGTAGGGGCCCCTGAGCAGAAAAGCTATGGGGGTCTAGGACAAAACGCAGCAGTAACCCTTAAACATATATAATAATAATAATAATAATAAACGATCTTTATTGGGCGAAGTATAAGCTTATTACTTGATTACATGATTTGGCATTGTAAGCACGTACAATGGCAAATATACTACGTCACTACACTAAGGGGACAACTTCTTATTACTCGAAGGACGGACGCTAAGATTCCGCGGGGGGGGAGGGGTTAATATTGTGAATACTGAATAGTTGAATTGTTGAAACAAATTTGCTTCTTAAGTTTGCTTCCATCATCGTTGTCAACATGGAAACAGGTACAAGAAAATAAACTTGCAGCTAGCTTTAATAATAATAATAATAATATTTATTGGTGCTAAGTGCCTATACAGCTTACACAAGTCACAGAAAAATACATTTAGAAAAACACAAAACTATAGATCATTTGAAGCCAAGTATTCGTCAAAGGAATAAAATGCCTTGCCCAACAAATATTTTTTCACAGTACCCTTGAATTTCCTATCTGGCAGTTGGCTGACATGGCGAGGCAGCCTATTAAAAAACTTGGGGCAATAGAACCGAATACCTGTCTGAGTTCTGCTCACTCTATTACAAGGGACGGACGTAGAGATTGTCGCGATTTCTCGTAAGGTGATCATGATCATTGCCAGCGTAGTTCCCCAAAGCGGACTTGGCGTGCAATAGGCAGTGGTATATGTAGAGCGAGGGATACGTCATCACTCCAAGCTTAATGAAACTAGCCCGACACTCATCCCTGTAAGCCAATCCTCCTACAATCCTGGCTGCCCTCCTCTGCAGACCGAAGACGCGAGACGCCGCAGATGCATGACCCCAGATAACTATACCGTACGTGATATGGGATTGAACTGACGCGTAGTAAGCCGTCAGCAACACGTCCTTTAATGTGACATGACTTCAGCTTCGCAGCAGGTATATGGATGAAGTCAACCTCTTACAAACCGCGTCAACATGATCATGCCACAGAAGCCCACGGTCCAAGTGCAGGCCCAAGAACTTTACCGAACCGCCTATGGTTGGCTCTCTCGAGAGGGAGAAATAAAATTCTACGTTTTTTTATCGTTGAGAGAAAGTCTGTTAGCGAGAAACCACTCTTCTGCCAGATTTCGTGAGGTGTCCAATTCTTGGCTTATGATTTCCGTAGACCGGTTTTTCGCAATTAGACTGCTGTCATCGGCGTATAAAACGAATTCAGCCCCTGGACTGCACACAACCACGTCATTTACGTATATAAAAGAAAGCACAGGACCCAGTACTGAACCCTGGGGTACACCCCGCTTGACGCCCTTAAAGCCTGATATAGAATTCCCAAAACGCGCACATTGTCGATGATCAAGCAGGTAAGAATTCATAAGTGTAACACTTTTCTCTGAAAACCCATAATGCGTCATAGTCCGGGAGGTAACGACAGAAATTTCCGGGTCATTTTCGCAAGCTTTATTTTTTTGTATGCGTTATGTATTTAATGTATAATAGTAATCTGAACGTCTGCCGGCGCACTTCCGCGACAGGGGGTTACAAGAGGGTTACAATTCCCGCATATTTTATCTTATCTTATCTCCACAACAAAACTCGTCTGCCACCCACATAAGTCCACCAGACTTTAAATAAATTTACTGAACAATCATTTGCATATATACATATATAACATAAAAAGGACTTCATGTTAGCCGTTTAATAATTTATAATAACGATCGTCTTTCAGGCCGATAAAAATGCTGCGTCGCGCCGTCTCTGCCGTGGTGTTTGCGCGGTGAGCTGAGGGCTGAGCGCAACTTCATAGGCTTGGCAGACGGCCTTCGTGGTATCTTATTAGTGGCAGACTATTATTTTTGGGTTTGCTGATTTAAAAAGAAGCATTTCATTTTTATTTTTTTTGCTCTTACTTATATGGGTGGCAGACGAGTTTTCGTGAGGAATTTAAGTGGCAGACGATATTTTCTAAGCTTCTTATGTTTCAACTGATACATACAATCAGTTTCGCGTATGCAGCTATAATTTTTTTTAATAATTTTTTTGCTGGGGTTGTAACCCTCCTGTAACCCCCTGTCACGGAGGTGCGCCGGCAGACGTTCAGATTACTATTATACATTACACACTTAACTCATACACAAAAAATGAAGCTTGCGAAAATGAATCGGAAATTTCTGTTATTACCTCCCGAACTATTAGCTTATCTACCATTATGTCAAAAGACACGCAGTCGAAAGTCTTAGACAGGTCACAGAACAAGCTTCCGGTGGTTTCTTTATTGTGGTAGCCCTTATCAATTATTGAAACTAATTTAGATATCGCTCCAGTGGTCGAAAATAGTTTTCTAAATCCGAATTGACTGTCATTAAATAAGTTATTTACCTCAAAGTAATTGCCTAAATACGTCTTACATTTTTCGAAAATCTCACCAAGTGCGGGAATAATGGCAATTGGCCTGTAGTTACCGCAGAGGTGATCCACTTTTCGGGACAGGAACAACCACCGATCTCTTCAAGGATGCGGTAAATGTAGAAGTCTTCAGGCACATGTTGAAGAGCTTGGTCAGATGGGGCGCAATGTCATGTCCAATACATTTTAAAATCGTCGTATTAGCACCATAAATGTCTTTAGTATTAGAATTTTTTCGACTGTATATCATGTCTCTAACCTTTCCTATCGATAAAGAATCAAAATCAAACGTCACACTAGAACACTGCATTCTCTCCAAAAAATCTGTGTGTGACTAATAGTCCGAAACACGTGTCTACGGTTGCTTCTTCGTATGACGGAATTGCCCGACAATCTACCTTTCTCCTTGTGACAAACAAGACCGAGGTAAACCATCCACTATGGTGTCTGTAATGGTCACGAAGAAATCATTAAATTGTTCCGCTGATATATCCACATTTCTGGAATCTTTCACACGTGATCTGGTCCCTATTATTTGCCACATGGCTTTCGATTTATTACTGGCAGCGTCTATGAAGTCCTTATTCGCCCGCCGCTTTTGGTCTCTCAATGCATTACGATATCTTCTGCGAAAGTTGTTGTATTCAATTTTATTGAGTTCAGAAATCCTGGAAAAATCACGCAATACACGAAGCTCATTCTCCTCATCGTCATCCTCCTTAATCCATCGTTAAACCAACGTATATTACTGCGCGTGTTTCTCGAGCCATCGATATTATGTTTTGGAAAAAACATGTCGATTCCTTTCTTAATACAATCGACAAGTACAGGGTCCGGCAGTGAAACGGAAAGATTTGAGGTAGGGTTTGCAGCGCGCCGCGAAGTGGTGGGGGAGAAAGTAGCCCACTTGCTAAGACCTGCATGAGTAGCCATTTTGTTTACAATGGAGCGTTGGACGGGTGCGCATCGCGGTTACGCAATTAAAACCTATTTTGAAAATGGTGGGAGTTTAGTGCAAACGCGTCGTAACTTTCGACGGCATTTTAACATACCGCGCAACCATCCTGTTCCGTCAGATAAAGCGATAAAAGAATGGGCAAACAACCTCGAACAAACAGGATCGACGTGTAAAAAAAGGGGTGGTAGTGACAAAACAGTTCGAACCCATGAAAATATCGAACGTGTTCGACAAGCAATGTTAAGAAGTCCACGCGGATCGGCCATCTGTCACGCCACACGTCTTGGAATAAGTGACAGATCGATAAGAAGGATTCTCCATAAGGATCTTAGATATCACCCATACAAATTACAGCTTGTTCAAATGTTGTTAAATGTTGTTAAAATGCCGTCGAAAATTACGACGCGTTTGCACTAAACTCCCACCATTTTAAAAATAGGTTATAACTGCGTAACCGCGATGCGCACCCGTCCAACGCTCCATTGTAAACAAAATGGCTACTCATGCAGGTCTTGGCAAGTCGGCTACTTTCTCCCCCACCACTTCGCGGCGCGCTGCAAACCCTACCTCAAATCTTTCCGTTTCACTGCCGGACCCTGTATATCACATTTTGTCTCGACGTCAATTTGATTATCGTCAAGAAACCCCCAGTCAATATCATTAATATACATATTCAGTCTCATTAAACCCTGCCGTGTAACAGGTTGCACCGATATGTAATCAGGTTTCGCCGCGTCCCGCATTATGTCCAGGTCCATTCTGATCCCCACCGCCTTATGGTCGGACAATGACCAATCAGCCACAAACTCAGGGTAGTGGTTGTGTTGTGGCATAGTAATAAACATTTGTAATCGTTGTTATGTATAATTTTCAGTAATTTGTCATATATTGTAATTGAAGTTATATCTGGTTGTATTTATTTAATACATTGACCTCACTTCCTGGACATCTTGCTTCCTTACATTGATTGTCCAAACATTTTGGCGCCCGAGCAGGGATATAGCGAAGCATAATATGAGCAGTGCTATAATTCGCCCTATTTATCTACCAGCCTGTAATTACCTGTCAGAGCTGACATTAAAATTGGAAGGATTTTGGACATTTTCCTTGCCAGCCTTCGCCAAAAGTGTTCTTGCCCAACTTTGGTAGCTGCAGGAGTACCCGAGTATCGGCATACCATCTGCATTTACTACCTGGGTGGCAGTTCCTGTTGCATTTTGAGATCAAAGCTATGTTCAAAGCCTTTAAAAACGACAACCAAAACTTATTGAGTTGTGGCAACGTATCGACTTTTTATTTATTAATATTATTTATATAGTCATAACAACATCCATATCGCCTACTTTAACACTTTCCCTTTTTAATATGAAATGTACAATAAATATTAACAACTCGAACAATTAGCCATTGCCAGTGCTTCTATAAAAGTCCCATCTGATTCCACAACATCTTGAGCCGTATCTTTGCCAGTGGTTTAGTCATGATATCCGCTACTTGTTGTTCTGTTGCAATCTGTTGAACTCCTAGCTGTCCTTCGGTAACTTTCTCTCGAACGAAGAAATGTTTTATGGCAATATGCTTTGTCCTCCGATGAAGCTCTGGGTTTTGGGCCAGTCTAACTGCTGCTGAATTATCTATTTGAAGAACAGGAATATTCTTGAGCTTTATGGTATCCTTAAATACTCTGCTCAGCCAAATAATTTCCTTCGCTGCTTCGCTTGCTGCTATAATCTCAGCTTCAGTAGTTGAAGTGGCTACTATTGCCTGACTCTGACTTAGCCATGAGATAGCACCACCTGCATATTTGACTATTACTCCTGAAGTTGACCTGCCAGTTTTGGTACATCCTCCAAAATCTGCATCACTATAGCACTCCAGTATGGACTCCTCTGTGTTGCGATAGTAAACGATTCCCAGTTCTATAGTTCCTGCAATATATCTAAAGACTCGTTTAACTCTTACAACATCTTCAATCGATGGATTCTCGAGTGACCTGGATAGAAATCCCACACTGTAGGCAAAATCTGGTCTCGTTCCCAGCATCAAATACATCAATGCACCAACTGCTTGCCTGTAGGGAAAATTATGTGCTTTGGTGTCTTCTTTCCCTGCTTCAGAAGTTTCTGGAGTCTTCAGAATCGGAGTTGAAATCGATTTGCAATTTGAAAAATTAAAACGTTCTAAAATTTTTCTTGCATATGCGCTTTGCCTTATTTTAATACTTTGTTCTGATTGTTCTATTTCAAGTCCCAAATAATAATTTGCTTCTTTGGAGACAATCTTGAACTCTGATTTCAGTTCTCCAAGCAGAATTTCCAAATCTTTGGTATCAGTTGCTGCTACTAAGCCGTCGTCTACGTACAACACTAAGATCTGTTTTGTACCATTCCTTTCTCGGATGTACAAACAGGGATCAGCATCGCTCACTTTAAATCCTAGTTTTAAAAGAAATTGTCCAAAACGTTTGTTCCAGCATCTTGGTGCTTGCTTCAATCCGTAGAGGCTTCTCTTTAGTTTACAAACCCTATCGGTACCATCGTAATACCCTTCTGGCTGTTTCATATAAACCATTTCTTCAAGCTCTCCATATAAGAACGCAGTTGAGACGTCAAACTGTGCAAAGTGCAACCTCTCATTTGCAGCAATGCTTAAGATCGAACGAATTGTTCCCAACTTGGCTACTGGACTAAACGTTTCACTGTAGTCTACACCATAACGCTGATTAAATCCCTTCACCACTAGTCTCGCTTTGTCAATGCTGCCGTCCTTATTCATCTTTAATCGAAAAACCCACTTGCATGGCAATGCCTTGACACCTTTCGGCAATTGTGTTAAATTCCATGTCTGGTTCTCTTTCAAAGAAGCCATTTCACTGTCCATGGCTTTCTTCCATTCAGCACTTACTTTGCTTCTTAATGCATCATCAAACGTAGCTGGATTTTCAGTCACATTAAGGACCTCGTCTGCTATCATGACAAAATCTCTTAGCGATGTCGGTCTTCTAAGCGTCGATCGGTCTCTAAGAGTTCGTTTTGATGATAGTTGAGTTTCTTCTCCATACTTTTTAAGGTCTGTGTTACCTTCAACTTTATGCTCATAATCGCTTCTCTCATTATCTTCTTCCTTATGAGATAATTCTTCATTTCCTTCTTCCTCTTCCTCCTGGGTTTCTTCCTCAGAATTGACATCTCGAAGTAGCAATTTGATTATCTCCTTGCATTCTCTGAGTTTCTCTTGAAAGTGTACGTCTCTTGATAAAATAACTTTGTGATTTTCTTTCAAGTAGATCCTGTATCTTTCATCTCCATCGTATCCCAAGAGATATCCTTTTACAGCTTTCTTGTTCATCTTTCTTCGCTTCTCAGTCGGAATATGTAGCAAGTAGAACCAATTATGCGCAAATGCTTTATCCTAGGCTTTTTACCTATCCAGAGTTCGTATGGACTGATACCTTTCTCTGACGATTTTCCAGTTCTGTTCAGAATGTACAGTGCTGCATTTACGATTCTCCCCAAATTGCTTCTGGAAACTTGACGTCTGAGTTTGAATACTTGAAAGTCCTTGCCATCTCTATTATAGTGCGATTTTCTCGCTCACTACCACCATTCTGCTCTGGTGTGTAAGGCGCTGTCAGTCTCTGTGTGATTCCTTTCTGATGTAAAATCTTCCTGACATCCTTATTATCAAACTCTCCTCCGTTGTCACTAAGCATTTCCTTAATGGAATGACCTTGCAATTCTGCGTGAGCAAGCATTTGTCTCAGCACATCCTTTACATCTGACTTCTCTTTAAGAAGAAAACCATAGCGAAATTTCGTATAACTATCTTTAAATAGAACTAAGTATCGCTTTTTTGTAAAGGATTCATCGAATGGTCCTACTACATCTGTAGACATTAACTCACCTGGCTTTAATAATAATAATAATAATAATAATCCACGCCTTAACATCCCCCAACAGCTTTCGCCACTACGGGGGCATCGGCAGGCCCGAATTATCACTATTATGGCCGGCGTCTGTGGCACGTCTTAAGTTGTTTGGCTTTCAGCATTCGCCGTGGAGTAAAGGAAAACCACAGAAAAACCTTTACTCTTGGATTCGAACCAACGTCCCCCAGACTGATAGCCAAGCGCGCTACCACTCGACCACAGTCTGGCTTTGTTGCCTTTTTCCTGGTACCAAATGGTAAACGATGAACCTTCCCATAAATGCACGGTTCACAAAGCTTCTTCTCTAATTTCACCTTGATGCCTAGCTCTCGCTCAAGCATCTCTTGGACATGTCGCTTGTCTTGATGTCCCCATCTTTCATGATATAGCTGCAACGTTGAGACATCATCTATAACATGTATTTCCCTTTTCTGTACGGGAAATATCGTTTTGAAGGCTGCCTTGTATAGAGTACCACAAATGTCGCGATTCCCATGCAACATTGTCTTCCCATCAATCTCTAGCCAGCATCTTGTAGCTGTAGACTTAAATAAACTGTTTTGATTTTTGTCCTAGGCTGCTAAAACAGAAAATAAATTCTTTGAGATGTCGGGAACATACCACACATCTTGCATAGTCTGTTTCTTGTTTTTATACAAAATATGGATGGTTCCTTTGCCAAGTGCGTTAAGAGACTGCATGGATTCTCGAATGCTTCATATTCAAAAAAACAGGTCAGAACGATTTGTAGCATGCTTTGTTGCCCCATTGTCGATCCACCAATCTGTTAAATTATGCAAAATATGCAAAGTTTTACATACCAATAACAACTCTGGTAACACGTTCTCGTTCTTAGCTTTGAGTCCGTTGTTTAACTCGTCCCATAACCTCCTTAACTTTGCGACTTGTGTAGAAGCATCATCACCTTCTGTCCAACTGAATGCGAAAAGATCTGTACATATTTTGAATAACTGATCCTTCGACGTTGCTTCAAACTGTTGCTTCAAGGCCTTCCACGCGTCTTGCGCTGTTTCTTTGTCCATAATTTTCTGATAAACTGTGTCTGTAACTGAACTAGTAATCATAGACTTGGCATAGCTATTTGCTTTACGATATAAATCACTCTTCTCTTTATGTTTCTTCATTTCAGCTTCTGTTGCGCCCTCTTCTAGTAGCTTCGGCTTCACCAAATATCCGTCGATGACGTCCACATCTCCTTCATGGTAGTCAAGCAAGTCTCTGATTTTCCTTTTCCACATGGGCCAATCTGACTCACCAGTTAACGGCTTGATGTGCTTCGCTAGATCCATCCTGATATGAATATAGTGTCACTTCACGATTCAAAGCTTTTATGATCACCCAATCTTTCCTTTCACAATGAGCTTGTGTCTGGGCCCATAACCTGTTGCATTTTGAGATCAAAGCTATGTTCAAAGCCTTTAAAAACGACAACCAAAACTTATAGACTTGTGGCAACGTATCGACTTTTTATTTATTAATATTATTTATATAGTCATAACAACATTCATATCGCCTACTTTAACAGTTCCAGTGCAAGTGCGACGACCGGCTCTATCCATTTTTCCATCCTTCATTGTCTATTTTCTTGAGGTAAGGCATTCTATTTCATTTTAATTAAAGTTCGTAATTTTGATTTGCTCTGTGATTTTCAACTGACTACAGCTAACCTCCTTTTAATGATTAGTTATAATGTCTAAACAGAAGCAAAATACAGATATAATGAAAGGTCTTTTAATTAAACGTAATTTCCTCAAATCAAGATTAGATGCTTTTTGTAATTACATTACTAATTTGGGTAGTAACTTCGATGCATTGGAGTTAAAATTACGCGTGAGCAATTTCGAGAAAGTTCTTGAAGAAAATGTTCATATTGAATTGGATAGCACTGACACTAGTTCAGATGAACGGCTAGAAGAGTTACAAAGATTTGAGGACACTTACTATGCTGTTCTTTCTAAAGCTAAATCAATTCTTAGTAATATTCAAGAACCTTCATCTGCTCCTTCAGCTTCATCCTTGCCATCAATTAGTACTAGTTCAATGAATGTTAAACTGCCTGAATTGCAATTAACTAGATTCAACGGTGACTACAATTATTGGTTAGAATTTCGAGACAGCTTTTCAGCCATTATTGATAAAAATGTTGATCTTCCTAACATCCAAAAGTTTCACTACTTAAAGTCTTCAGTGACAGACGAAGCTTTAAGAATCATAGAAAACATAACACTGTCTGATGATAATTATACGTTAGCGTGGAATCTCATTATGAAAAGGTTCAATAATGAAAGTCTACTGACTGATAATCATGTCAGATCTCTTTTAGACTTGCCATATTGTAAAATAGAGTCCTCAGAATTGCTAAGAAAACTAGTGGACACCGTGAATAAACATATTCGTTCATTGGAAATTCTTAAAGTTCCCGTTGAACACTGGGACTTAATGGTAATTTGTATTCTTTCTCAAAGACTTGATAATCATACGTTTAAGGAATGGGAACGTCATAAGTCAAAATGTAATAATGTCACGTTAAACTCCATGTTAGCCTTCTTGGAGAAAAAGGCCGACCTACTTTTGAAGGTTAATAAAACTCAGAAGTTAGTTGACAGTAAAGTGAAGACTTCACATAAAACGTCAGCAAACCACTCCAAAATACAAACTTTAACATGTCCAGTTTGTAATGGCACTCATTCGATCTTGACTTGTCCGCAATTTAAAAAGCTGACACCTAATCAACGATTTCAATTGGTTAAAGGTAAGAGACTTTGTGTAAAGTGTATTAGTTCATCTCATTCATGTCGGACTTGTCATGCAGAAACATGCAATAAGTGTAACAAGCGTCATCATACTCTATTACATTTTGAGCCCACATTGTCTAATTGCGTAATTGAAAGCAAATATGAACATCATAACGAGCCACCAGATGCTAAAGTCAGTATGACGGTAAATAGTTATGATAATTCGCACATTCTATTATCCACAGTATTAGTTCACGTCATGAATTCAATTGGTGATATTGTACCATGTAGAGCCTTATTAGATTCAGGCTCGCAATCGTGTTTCATAACTGAAGATATGGTGCACAAACTCTCATTACCAAAACTTTCAACTAAAGTTTCGGTTATCGGCCTCAATCAGTCAGTAAACGACATCAAGCATAAATGCGAAATCATTATTAAATCGCGTCTTAGCTCGTTTATAACTACTGCAACATGTTTAATCACAAATAAAATTACTGGCCATATTCCAGATAAATATATTAATCATGCCTTGATAATTATTCCGGACTATATTCAACTGGCGGATCCTACGTATTTTCAACCGCAACAAGTCGATATGCTAATTGGAGCATCTTTATTTTGGCACCTTTTGCGTGTGGGTCAAATATCTTTGGGTACTAATAAACCTATTCTACAAAATACGGTGCTAGGTTGGATAATTTCTGGTCCCATTCCAGTAGTAGAAACAGTTTCTAGTAATAGTACAGCATGCAATGTCGTTCAGACGTCAGAAAATTCTAGTTTGCAACAACAAATTGCGAAATTCTGGGAATTGGAAACTATACCTGCAGTTTGCTCATTATCGCAGGAAGAAATCATGTGCGAATCACATTTCAACGCGAATATTAAGCGAGACAAAACAGGTAGATTTCCTGTCAAAATACCATTTAAAGAAAGCCCTCAAGTACTAGGTAATTCGCGAGAATATGCATTAAAAATGTTGTATGGTCTAGAAAGACGTTTCAAGTCAAATCGCAAGAACGTTACATACAATTTATGCAAGAATACACCAAATTAACTCATATGACATTGATTAATTCTATACCTCCAAGCTCTCACTACTACTTGCCTCACCATGGGGTACTTAGAGAGTCTAGCCTCACAACTAAACTACGCGTAGTATTTAACGCATCAGCAGTAACGACAACTGGCAAATCACTTAACTCTATAGAAATGGTAGGTCCGACGATTCAATCCGACGTATTCTCAATTTTGATTCGATTTCGTCAGAGTTTATTCGTCGTTAATGCTGATGTTGAGAAGATGTACAGACAGGTATTAGTTGATGACTCCGATTGCAATTTTCAGTTAATATTGTGGAGGGAGAACCCGCTTGATGACATCCAGACATACATGCTCCGTACAGTGACCTACGGTAGGTACAGCTAGCGCCCCGTATTTAGCAATTAGGTGTTTGCATCAGTTAGGATTAGATTCAAAAGACACTTTTCCTAATGCGTCTGTAGCAATAATAGAAGACTTCTATGTAGATGATCTGTTAACGGGTAGTGATTCTGAAGAGGAATTAACAAACGTCAAAGCAAATTTACCAAATTTTGGATTCTGCAAAAATGCCATTGCGAAAATGGGTCTCTAATAACTCTTATATAACTCGAGAAATTTGTAACTCGATAGGTAACAACATTGACCACTTAACAATTTCCGAACATTCTGATGTATCCAAGCCACTCGGTTTAATATGGTTCCATTCTGACGATTTGTTAGGTATTAGAATTAACTTGCCATCTTTAACTGACAAAGAAACGAAACGAAATGTGCGTTCTTCTATTTCATCAATGTTTGACCCAATTGGATTAATTACACCTGTAACTTTTAAAGCAAAAGCATTTATGCAGCAATTGTGGCAATACAATTTAACGTGGGATGAAGTACTTCCGGATGAACTATTCGAGCAGTGGATAAAGTTCCGTGAAGAACTAAAACTTCTTAATTCGCTTAGAATCCCGAGATGTACGCGTTTGCCGAATACAGTCATCACTGAAATACATGGCTTTTGCGATGCTAGTTTATTAGGTTACGGTGGAGTATGCTAAATTAGGTCTACAGATCAGTTAGGAAATGTGTCTGTTCAACTGTTAACAGGCAAGTCAAGAGTAGCACCCATCAAAGCGCTAACCATACCGAAACTTGAACTTTGTGCAGCTTTGGTATTATCAGAACTTGCAAACAAAGTAACAACTGTAAGTCGAATCTCTTTCAGCAGGTGCATCTTGTGGAGTGATTCAACTGTTGTTTTAAGTTGGCTCAAAACACCAGTAAACCAATTAAAACCTTTTGTGCGTAATAGAGTGTCACAAATTTTAGATTTTACAAGCTGGTATTCTTGGAGACACGTCTCAACATGTAGTAACCCAGCTGATTTAGTATCTCGTGGCATGCGTCCAGAAGAAATTCTATCTAATCAACTTTGGTGGCATGGCCCAGACTGGCTATCCAAACCATCCGAATATTGGCCAAAATGTCAAAATATCATATCAGATCCGTTACCTGAACTTAGAAAACCGAAACATGTCGTTTTAATAGCTTCAGACATACCGAATGAAATAAGTAACTTATGTTCAAAGTTTTCAAATTTCAACACGGTTATTTCTATCACTGGTTGGATTCTAAGAGTTCTACAAGTCCATTAAAACTTTGGCAAAAGTCGTTCAAATTGAATCTTTTCATAATGAATATCAGAGTTTACTGAAAGAGAATGAATGTCCGAAAAATAGTCACCTATATGCAAATGCATGTTATAACTCTCAATTTTAAATAACGAATACACAACTGTTTCAACCAATATAGTGAAACCAAATAGAAATATGCAATAACTGCAGTAACTAATATAACGAGTGGATAGCGGTACGGTCACTCTCAACACATGGAGCCTACTCATCCGACTGATGGTTAACGCCGCGCGGTGCAGCGACGCGTCCCCCACTCTGGGTCACTGGTGTGTAACCCCTCTAATTTCTTCGGTGACATGCATTAACTCCACTTCTTGACTCGGACGGTCTTTTAAAAATTAAAGGCAGACTTAGCAAAGGTTCTTTTCAATATGAAAAGAAACACCCAATTATCTTACCTAAGTCTCACCCTTTTACTCTACTGATGTTCCGACATGAACATCTAAAAAATTTACATTGTGGACCTAATTTACTGGTTGCCAGAATTAGAGAGAGGTTTTGGCCACTTTCTGCTCGCGTCACTGCTAGATCAATCACCAAAAATTGTTGCAGGCAGAATGCTAACACTTACAATCCAATAATGGGAGATCAACCGAAATTGAGAGTAACTCCTGCACCACCATTTACTAATTGTACAGTTGATTACTGCGGGCCAATTAAGCTCAAGGATAGACAAGGTCGTGGATGCAAAATTAATAAAGCATATATATGCGTATTTGTGTGTTTTTCGACAAAGGCTGTTCATTTAGAATTAGTGTCTGACCTAAGCAGCCAGGCTTTCTTAGCAGCCTTTCGCAGATTTTGCTCCAGACGAGGTATACCCAACAATATTTACAGCGATAATGGCACCAATTTTATAGGTGCAAATAACGAATTGCAATCGCTATTTGAATTTATTAATACAAACAGCACAGACATAAGCAAATCTTTATCTGTTGTGGGAATAAATTGGCACTTTTCTCCTGCATCATCTCCACATTTCAATGGATTGGCAGAAGCAGGAGTAAAGTCAATTAAACATCACCTAAAGAAAGTTTTAGCTGAAGCCATTCTCACATATGAAGAGCACTTAACTGTTCTCACAGAAATAGAATGTCTTCTTAACTCTCGTCCCCTCTATCCGATTTCATCTTCTCCTCTTGATCTTGACGTACTCACACCTTCTCATTTTATTGCCGGTCGTCGCCTCACCGCCTTACCTGATGATGAGGTGACCGAAGTGCCAACAAATCGACTCTCCAGATGGCAATATTTATCAAAACTTCAACAACACTTCTGGCGAAGATGGTCAATTGAATATCTCGCAGAACTTCAGGGAAGGGCCAAGTGGAATACGCCACAAGCGAACATTAAACCTAATGCAATTGTTCTAATAAAGGAGAACAAGGTTCCACCATCGAAATGGAAAATTGGACGCATCGAAGATTTGCACCCAGGATTGGATGACGTTGTGCGTGTCGTTACTGTCCGCACTGCACTTGGTTTGATCAAGCGAGTAGTACGTTACCTATGTAGGGTGGGTGTGGGTGTGTGGGGGTGTGTGTGGGTGTGTGTCTGTCTGTCTGTCTGTCTGTCTGTGTGTGTCTGTCTGTCTGTCTGTCTGTCTGTCTGTCTGTCTGTCTGTCTGTCTGTCTGTCTGTCTGTCTGTCTGTCTGTCTGTCTGTCTGTCTGTCTGTCTGTCTGTCTGTCTGTCTGTCTGTCTGTCTGTCTGTCTGTCTGTCTGTCTGTCTGTCTGTCTGTCTGTCTGTCTGTCTGTCTGTCTGTCTGTCTGTCTGTCTGTCTGTCTGTCTGTCTGTCTGTCTGTCTGTCTGTCTGTCTGTCTGTCTGTCTGTCTGTCTGTCTGTCTGTCTGTCTGTCTGTCTGTCTGTCTGTCTGTCTGTCTGTCTGTCTGTCTGTCTGTCTGTCTGTCTGTCTGTCTGTCTGTCTGTCTGTCTGTCTGTCTGTCTGTCTGTCTGTCTGTCTGTCTGTCTGTCTGTCTGTCTGTCTGTCTGTCTGTCTGTCTGTCTGTCTGTCTGTCTGTCTGTCTGTCTGTCTGTCTGTCTGTCTGTCTGTCTGTCTGTCTGTCTGTCTGTCTGTCTGTCTGTCTGTCTGTCTGTCTGTCTGTCTGTCTGTCTGTCTGTCTGTCTGTCTGTCTGTCTGTCTGTCTGTCTGTCTGTCTGTCTGTCTGTCTGTCTGTCTGTCTGTCTGTCTGTCTGTCTGTCTGTCTGTCTGTCTGTCTGTCTGTCTGTCTGTCTGTCTGTCTGTCTGTCTGTCTGTCTGTCTGTCTGTCTGTCTGTCTGTCTGTCTGTCTGTCTGTCTGTCTGTCTGTCTGTCTGTCTGTCTGTCTGTCTGTCTGTCTGTCTGTCTGTCTGTCTGTCTGTCTGTCTGTCTGTCTGTCTGTCTGTCTGTCTGTCTGTCTGTCTGTCTGTCTGTCTGTCTGTCTGTCTGTCTGTCTGTCTGTCTGTCTGTCTGTCTGTCTGTCTGTCTGTCTGTCTGTCTGTCTGTCTGTCTGTCTGTCTGTCTGTCTGTCTGTCTGTCTGTCTGTCTGTCTGTCTGTCTGTCTGTCTGTCTGTCTGTCTGTCTGTCTGTCTGTCTGTCTGTCTGTCTGTCTGTCTGTCTGTCTGTCTGTCTGTCTGTCTGTCTGTCTGTCTGTCTGTCTGTCTGTCTGTCTGTCTGTCTGTCTGTCTGTCTGTCTGTCTGTCTGTCTGTCTGTCTGTCTGTCTGTCTGTCTGTCTGTCTGTCTGTCTGTCTGTCTGTCTGTCTGTCTGTCTGTCTGTCTGTCTGTCTGTCTGTCTGTCTGTCTGTCTGTCTGTCTGTCTGTCTGTCTGTCTGTCTGTCTGTCTGTCTGTCTGTCTGTCTGTCTGTCTGTCTGTCTGTCTGTCTGTCTGTCTGTCTGTCTGTCTGTCTGTCTGTCTGTCTGTCTGTCTGTCTGTCTGTCTGTCTGTCTGTCTGTCTGTCTGTCTGTCTGTCTGTCTGTCTGTCTGTCTGTCTGTCTGTCTGTCTGTCTGTCTGTCTGTCTGTCTGTCTGTCTGTCTGTCTGTCTGTCTGTCTGTCTGTCTGTCTGTCTGTCTGTCTGTCTGTCTGTCTGTCTGTCTGTCTGTCTGTCTGTCTGTCTGTCTGTCTGTCTGTCTGTCTGTCTGTCTGTCTGTCTGTCTGTCTGTCTGTGTGTGTGTGTGTGTGTGTGTGTGTGTGTGTGTGTGTGTGTGTGTGTGTGTGTGTGTGTGTGTGTGTGTGTGTGTGTGTGTGTGTGTGTGTGTGTGTGTGTGTGTGTGTGTGTGTGTGTGTGTGTGTGTGTGTGTGTGTGTGTGTGTGTGTGTGTGTGTGTGTGTGTGTGTGTGTGTGTGTGTGTGTGTGTGTGTGTGTGTGTGTGTGTGTGTGTGTGTGTGTGTGTGTGTGTGTGTGTGTGTGTGTGTGTGTGTGTGTGTGTGTGTGTGTGTGTGTGTGTGTGTGTGTGTGTGTGTGTGTGTGTGTGTGTGTGTGTGTGTGTGTGTGTGTGTGTGTGTGTGTGTGTGTGTGTGTGTGTGTGTGTGTGTGTGTGTGTGTGTGTGTGTGTGTGTGTGTGTGTGTGTGTGTGTGTGTGTGTGTGTGTGTGTGTGTGTGTGTGTGTGTGTGTGTGTGTGTGTGTGTGTGTGTGTGTGTGTGTGTGTGTGTGTGTGTGTGTGTGTGTGTGTGTGTGTGTGTGTGTGTGTGTGTGTGTGTGTGTGTGTGTGTGTGTGTGTGTGTGTGTGTGTGTGTGTGTGTGTGTGTGTGTGTGTGTGTGTGTGTGTGTGTGTGTGTGTGTGTGTGTGTGTGTGTGTGTGTGTGTGTGTGTGTGTGTGTGTGTGTGTGTGTGTGTGTGTGTGTGTGTGTGTGTGTGTGTGTGTGTGTGTGTGTGTGTGTGTGTGTGTGTGTGTGTGTGTGTGTGTGTGTGTGTGTGTGTGTGTGTGTGTGTGTGTGTGTGTGTGTGTGTGTGTGTGTGTGTGTGTGTGTGTGTGTGTGTGTGTGTGTGTGTGTGTGTGTGTGTGTGTGTGTGTGTGTGTGTGTGTGTGTGTGTGTGTGTGTGTGTGTGTGTGTGTGTGTGTGTGTGTGTGTGTGTGTGTGTGTGTGTGTGTGTGTGTGTGTGTGTGTGTGTGTGTGTGTGTGTGTGTGTGTGTGTGTGTGTGTGTGTGTGTGTGTGTGTGTGTGTGTGTGTGTGTGTGTGTCTGTGTCTGTGTCTGTGTCTGTGTCTGTGTCTGTGTCTGTGTCTGTGTCTGTGTCTGTGTCTGTGTCTGTGTCTGTGTCTGTGTCTGTGTCTGTGTCTGTGTCTGTGTCTGTGTTGTGTCTGTGTCTGTGTCTGTGTCTGTGTCTGTGTCTGTGTCTGTGTCTGTGTCTGTGTCTGTGTCTGTGTCTGTGTCTGTGTCTGTGTCTGTGTCTGTGTCTGTGTCTGTGTCTGTGTCTGTGTCTGTGTCTGTGTCTGTGTCTGTGTCTGTGTCTGTGTCTGTGTCTGTGTCTGTGTCTGTGTCTGTGTCTGTGTCTGTGTCTGTGTCTGTGTCTGTGTCTGTGTCTGTGTCTGTGTCTGTGTCTGTGTCTGTGTCTGTGTCTGTGTCTGTGTCTGTGTCTGTGTCTGTGTCTGTGTCTGTGTCTGTGTCTGTGTCTGTGTCTGTGTCTGTGTCTGTGTCTGTGTCTGTGTCTGTGTCTGTGTCTGTGTCTGTGTCTGTGTCTGTGTCTGTGTCTGTGTCTGTGTCTGTGTCTGTGTCTGTGTCTGTGTCTGTGTCTGTGTCTGTGTCTGTGTCTGTGTCTGTGTCTGTGTCTGTGTCTGTGTCTGTGTCTGTGTCTGTGTCTGTGTCTGTGTCTGTGTCTGTGTCTGTGTCTGTGTCTGTGTCTGTGTCTGTGTCTGTGTCTGTGTCTGTGTCTGTGTCTGTGTCTGTGTCTGTGTCTGTGTCTGTGTCTGTGTCTGTGTCTGTGTCTGTGTCTGTGTCTGTGTCTGTGTCTGTGTCTGTGTCTGTGTCTGTGTCTGTGTCTGTGTCTGTGTCTGTGTCTGTGTCTGTGTCTGTGTCTGTGTCTGTGTCTGTGTCTGTGTCTGTGTCTGTGTCTGTGTCTGTGTCTGTGTCTGTGTCTGTGTCTGTGTCTGTGTCTGTGTCTGTGTCTGTGTCTGTGTCT